>OX344729.1:13918003-14239253 GCA_947034835.1 Ballota nigra
GGAGGTTGGAAACTACCTTCTTTCCCTTAGCTGCCTGCTTCTTCTTCTTCTGACCTTAAAAGGAGCATTAGGGCCAGTCAGGCCAAGGATGGCATAAGTGTCACCCTCCGTGTTGAACATGACCTTCTTTGAGCTCAGGTCATCCTCCATGTCAAAAGTGCAGCAGGGGCAAGAGTGGATGATTAGCATGGACAGTCTTGTGCCAAAAGGCAGAATAGCACCCACTGATATGTATTTCTTCTCATCATCCTTCTTGTTCTTGAAGACCCATTTGGTACCAATCACACCTTGATGCCTAGGTCTATCTACCAGTTCCCAAACCTAATTTCTTGTGAACTGGTTCAACTCCTCTTGCATGGCAATGATCCAGTTCGAGTCAGTGAGAGCTTCTTCAATGTTCTGAGGCTCTTGCTCAGAGAGAAAGCAACAAAACAGTGTGCTCTCACCATGGAACCGCCTAGTCCTGACTCCCTTAGTTGGATCACCAATGACCTGGTCAATGGGATGATCCTCTAGCCATGTTCTCTTGCCTGGAGTTGTTCCTGAAGTACCTGCAATATTAGTGTCTACAGGGTCTATAAATTCAGGAAAATGAATAGAAGGGGATGAACCTGAGTCTACACCAAATGGATTTTCCAACTCAATGTCAGTGACATTAATTCCCCATTGATATGTTGACTCAGTGACCGTCTTAGCTGCGACCGCATCTTCATTGACGGTATTTACCTCAGGTTGAGCTTGTTCCTCAGTCTTTGGCTCAATTGTCCCTAATGCGCTGGGCTTAGGAGTGGCTCTTACAGCATCATCCTGATATTCGTCATCATCCCAGCATGGAATAGGCACTGCCTTGACCTTGGGATTAGGTTGATTCTTCAAGCTCAGCCTTGTCACTCTCCCTGTGACCTCCTCAGAGTCAGGATCCAACACTCTTACCCTAGACTCAGTAACAGATTCATCAAGCACAAGATGTGGTGATTCTTCCACAACAAGGGTCCTACAATTGTAAACCCTGAAGGCTTTACTGACTTCAGAATACCCCAGAAATATTCCTTCATCAGATTTGCTATCAAAGGCTTTCAATTAGGTCTTCCCATTGTTGAGGATGAAGCAATTGCAACCAAATATATAGAAATAAGAGATACGAGGCTTTCTCTTGTTCCATGTCTCATATGGTGTCTGTGCATGTTGTTTGTTCAGCATGGATCTGTTCTGAGTGTAGCATGCAGTGTTGATCGCCTCAGCCCAGAACTTCTTGGGCAATCCTGACTCAGCCAACATTATCCTGGCAGCTTCCTTCAGTGTCTTGTTCCTCCTTTCAGCGACACCGTTTTGTTGTGGGGTTCTAGCTGCAAAAGTCTCATGAGCTATACCAAGTTCATTACAAAAGTCGGAAATATATGAATTTATAAATTTAGTGCCCTTGTCAGATCTGATCTTAGTAATGGACTGATTCTTCTCATTGCTGAGTCTCCTGAGCAACTCTGGAAGCTTCACCTGTATCCCCTTCTTATTCAACAAGAAAATAACCCAAGTATATCTAGAATAATCATCAATAACCACAAGGGTATATTTCCTACCATTCATACTCACAGGTGTTACAGGGCCAAACAAATCCATGTGCAAGAGCTGAAGAACCCTGTCAATTGAGAAGGTAGCTTTCTCTTTGAATCTAGCTCTGACCTGCTTCCTTCCTGACAAGCCTTGTACACATGGTCCTTGCTAAAAACTTCATTAGGTAAACCTTCTACAAGAGAAAGTCTAGAAATCTTGTTAAGAATCTTGAAGTTCAGATGGTTTAATATTTTATGCCATAACCAACTAAGCTCTGAAGAGCTTTTAGCAACAAAACAAGTATTAGGAACAGCGCTGCTCCAATCAGCTAAATAAACATTACCTTTCCTAATACCTGATAGAAGCACTTGTGTTGATTTGTCCTTGGCTGAACATATATTCGATGAGAACTCAATATTGAAACCTTTGTCACAAAACTGACTCACTGACAACAGGTTATGCTCCAGTCCTTCAACAAAGGACACATTCTCCACTCTGACTGTACCTATTTTCAAAACACCAAACCCTTTAGTAAAACCTTTTGAGTTATCACCAAAGGTTACCTGTGGACCATCCTTAAATTGAAATTCTTGGAGAAGACTCTTCATTCCAGTCATGTGCCTTGAGCAACCACTGTCTAGGTACCAAACAGCTTTGATTGAGTCTCCTCTTTTCTTGTTGTGATCCACAGCCACCTGCAAACAGATCAGGCTTTAGGTACCCATTGGGTGTTGGGTCCTATGGTGTCAGCTGTACCTTTCGAGATCCAGACCTGCTTCACTACCCTGATTGCCTCAGAGTGGTAGATCTTTCTCCCTGAAATATCCATATACACTACTTTCTTCTTCTTAGCCTGAGAAGAATATGGTGTATGAGTGTCAGGCTCAGGAGTCACAGGGGCCTGAGTGGGTGCCTTCTTGGCTGGCTTCCTGTTCTTTCCAGGCCTTGGTGCAGCTGGTCTTGGGGCTTGTTCTTGATCAGAGCCCTATTTTCTGTTCCCCCTACGCAAGTGAGGGAATGGAAAACATTTAAAGGCCTCAGGATGCCAAAACCATGGGGGAGTCATCATGTTTGGTCTTCCCTGTTGGTATTGCCATGCATGATGATACCCTAATTGATCAGTCTGAGGTCTCTTGGCCTGAGTCTTCCTCTTCTTACGCTGAGGTTTCTTCTGGCCTGAGCTCTCAGGGACCTCCCTTTGTTGCTCAGTTTTTCCCTTAGGTTTTGGCTTCACAACCATGGGGGCAACCCTGACTGTATCAATAGTTTCTTTGCCCTTATCAGTTTAACGGGCCTTTAATACAACCTTCTTAGTATTCTGGCCTGCCTGAACAAACACCCTCTCAGTGTTGCTCCCTGAAGCAACATGAGATTGACCTTGAGAGAATTTCTTAGGGACATATCCAAGCCCCTTTTTCTCATTCCCAAGCATCTGGCTGCTATTTATTTCCTCTCTAGCCACTGAGGATTTATTCATTGCTGCAACCTTTTGCTTAAGAGAGTCCTCACTCTTTTTCAGGATTTCATGTCTGGCAAAGAGGTCATCAAACTTACTCTTGAGTACCTTCAGCTCTTCCTTCCTGACCAGCTCCTCATCGGCCAATTCTTTCAGAATTATCTCTCTTGGGAGATGCTCAACATTGATCAAGTCAATTTCCAGAGTTAGTCTCACAATTTGAGCTGACTCCTTAAGATCTGACTGAGTTAATTGATCATTCAAGTTTTGAACCTCAGTACTCAGTTTCTGGTTCTCCTCAGCCAGAAAGACATTAGTCTCCTGCAGTCTGGAGAAATAAACCATCAATTGATCCAAGCAGATCTGAAGGTTCATTTCTCTGACTGACTCTGAGCTTAGCTCAGGATTTCGACCACTATGTGAACCACACATGGAATTAGATGTTACCTCAGGTTCCTCCCTTGCCATAAGGCACAGATCATCGTACTCATCGTCGGAAAAGAGTTCAGGCGGCCTCTCCTCGGGACCATCTGAGTCAGTAGCGTCCTCAGCGAGCATGGCTCTCCGGTCAGCATACCCCTGGTCTCTCTTGGCCCTATTGTCCTCTCTCTCTCGTGCACTCAGCTCAGGGCAGTCATACTGGTAGTGCCCGCTCTTGTTACAGTTGTAACATGTTGCTTGCTCATCTCCTCGATCTTTTCTTTGGTTAGGGTTCCTTCTTGAGTCAGGTTCTCTGGTTCTTGATGAGTCATTCTTGGTTGGGTGCTTTTCATCACGAGTACGCCTCTGTTCAACATCTCTACGATCGGGCTTTGGGTCTGAGTGTCTCCTTTCATCACCACGATCGTGTCTCTGGTCAATGTTCCTCCGTTCTTCATATCTCCGGGAACTTTGGTGGCTTCCTTCAGGTTTCCTGTCACGAGTATCTTGATAATATTTTTTATAACGACCAAACCTAGAATTTAGCTTTTCAAAATGTCTGGCCATCATGATGTACTCCTCAGCGAGCTCTTCTTTGCTCATCTCCATCAGTAACTTTGATAAAGACTCGACAGTTTCTGACTTTTCTTTAAATGCCACACTTTTCTCAGGTGTTTTCTCTTCCTCTTCAGGCTGTACTTTCTTCTTTCTCTTGTTCAGATCTTATTCCAAAGCTTTGAGCTATGAAAAAAGTAAAGATGAAGTTATATTACTCATATCCTGAGTATTTTTCAACATAATGACACTGTTATCCCATCTCTCAGGAAGAGCATTTAGGATTTTCGAAGCAACTTCTCATTTGGGAACTTCCTTTCCCAACATCACCAACTCATTCATCATATTGGTGAATCTTGACTCCAACTGATCAATAGTTTCGTCAGGCAGCATCTTGAACGCTTCAAACTTCTGAATTGTAATATTTCTCTTGTTCTCCTTTATCTTTTCTTAGCCCTCGCACATACTGGTCAGCTCATCCCAGACCTCATTTGTCGTCTTTAAGTTCATTAGCCTCGCTGACTCCTCGAATGGTACCGTGTGAAGAATAATGTTCCTGGCCACATTGTCCAGTCCCACCATCTTGATCTCATCATTGGTCATATCCTTCCTCTCCTTAGGAACCTGTACGCCAATGTCGAGGTGATCATATCCCAGTCCTCTGACATTTGGAATGGTGATCTTAATCGGTCCGTCCTTGATGACTCGCGGCATTTGGTCATGGATGGCATCTAGATGTGCCTCAAGTCTGAACTTCCAATAGACAAAGTTAGACACAGAGAATTCAGGTAATGAAGCTTCAAGTCTCCTCGAAGTCATGATGATGCAAGTTTTCAAATGAAAAAATAAATACAGGTCTGGTCAGTGACCACCAACAGTTTCTCCTCTGAAACTATTAGTATTCAAAGTCAGTGGTCTTTTGAACCACTGCTCTGATACCACTTGTTGGTCCCGGTACAAGACTGGGTGATATGTGTATGGGGGGGAATACACGTATAAATTTTTTTTTTAACTGAGTCCCCTTACTCAGAGTGATAAAGAACACAGGGTAGATAACAAACCTACTAACTGCACTGAGGCGAGTCAGTTGGCAAACTATCTACTTATGTTCAATGCGGAATGTGAGAGCCACTACAAGAAATTTGAGAAATCGTGATGAAAAATTTCGTCATTAGATATTCATTTTTTGTCACAATAAATATTTTGTAATGATATTTATCATCATAAAGAACCTCATTGAAAGTGTGTGGTATTTAGTAGATGTGACGCTTTTCCTATTCATCATAAAAAAAACCACATTTAGTGACGATAAAAGTCATCGTCATTATATCATTTCATCTATAATGACAAATAAATCGTCATATTTGGCATCTGAAATTTGTCACTTAACATGGCATTTCGTCACAAACAGTTCAATTTTACATGACGATTTGATTTATTGTCATTAAAAGCTAACTTTTTTATGACGATTTTCCATATTTTACTAACCTTGTCAAATTATAGTGACGTTTTTTTTGTCACAATTATATCATCTATTTTGTCATATTTGTATAATTTGTCATGAAATAGTCATTTTTTGTGACAAAATATTGATCGTTGCTATAAGGGTGTATATATAATGACAATAAAATTTGTCACTAAAAATTAATATTTAATGACAAATTATTTATCGTTACTAATTGAGGTGAAATTGTGATAAATTATTTTTATCACAATAATATACTATTAAGTGACGATGATAATAATCGTAACTAAAAGTTTTGTATTAGTGACAACATATTTTCATCATATATATCAATATTTTTCATCATGAGAGAATTACACTATAGGGACTAAAATTAAATCGTCATTACATATATAGATCTAATGACGATATAATCTATCACCAAAATAGGGCTTTAATGACAAAATGCTCTTTGTTGTTAAGGTTTGCTATGGTAATGAAATTTTTTATCATAATAAAATATCATAGAGTGACAAAAATGTTAATCGTCACAGAGATATTATTTTATTACTAAAGTGGGACATATCGTGACACATAATTTGTCATGTATTTATTACATCTATGGTTGATATATTTAAATATATTTATTTGAATTGTCATATTAAATATTAATTAATAATAATATTAAATATTTTTGTAAGTAACAATACAATATGACGTGGTAAACTAATTTCAAATTAAAAAATGTAAAATTATATATAAAAAAAAAGAACTAGATCAAATTCATTGATAAAATATCAATTTGCATTAACAAATGTAAATGAAAATATTCATTACTCAAATGATAATAAATTAAAGAAGAATGAAAAACAAAATAAAGGTCTCTAAACAAATAATCTAAAAAAAAGAACAAGAAAAAAAATCCATCTTCATCGCCCACTAACTGTATATATAAAATTTCCAATGCACTAATAGGTCCAAATTTGCAATAAAAAAGATAAATACTAAAATACCAGCAGCGCATCGCCAATAGCAACAGCGCGTTGCCATGTACTCTGAACTCAAAATCCAGTGCATCTCCTATAAAAAAAATTAAATATATATAATTAATAATTAAAATTAAATCCTAAAGAGTAAATATTTATAAAATAAAAATTTAATGCTAACCTTTAGAATTCCATCCCTTGGCTATTCAAAAAACTCATAAGTTTGTTGATATTTGCACTTTGAGAAGACAATTGATCTTTCAAATCGGCCATTTCTGCACCTTGTTCAGCTAGTTGGTCTTTCAAAACTGTAACTTCTGTTTTGAGTTCATTCACTTGAGATTTAGAAACTTGTAGCTCTTCGTGTGCACCTTGTAAGTCCTTTTGCAACTGTTAGAAGAATCATACAATGTGTTGCGCCTGCTAGGAGGTTTTGGACCATATCCATAACCTTTTACATATCCCGTTCCATGACCCAACACCTCAAGAACTATCTCAGCTGAAGTCTTCTCGATTCCGAGCTCAATATACTCTTCCTGTTTTTTATTCATCATCTCCTGATATTTAAGTATAAAAATGAAGTAATAAATTAACAGCAATTCCAGTAAATAACTAAAATAATAAATATGTCTACATGACTAACCCAATTTTCCTTTGCCTCATTAGATTTCCATCCATCTTTCTCTGAACTGTGTGTGCACTCATACAAGTCAATTCAATCACATTGTGTTCCAGCTAACTCACGCTCAGACTACAAATTTAATAAATAAAAATAAATTACTGGAGTCATCAGTCAATTTGAAGGAAAAAGAATATTGTGGGAAATTATGTTGTTCGATTCCAATTTCCAAAAGCATTAAGTATAGTAATTATCCAATCAAAATCAAAAATTATAACAACAACCATCTCCTACATAAATCCGCATCAAGGAGGGGGAGTCCAAATTCTGGATAAAACAACAGTTGAAGAAGTACCAAAATAAAACTAGAGAACACCAAGATTGAAGAGAAAAAAGAAAAACTAAAAACAGTCAGCTGTTTTGTTGAGTTCCCAGACAAATCGAGGAAATTTTAGGATCACATATACCTAATCAGACAGTTTTCTGAAATTAGCACTAACATCAGAAATTAACCCTATCAGAAACCAAATTGCTACAAAGATATCAGAAAAGAGTTGACCTATCTACAATTTCATGCGATCGAACTGTAAACACATTTCTTCCAGTAATATGTTTGCAACGTAACTTTTGTCTGTTTGTTTGATTTACCGTACTTACATGTTGTAAGAACATTAAAATTTGCCATTACAATCAGAATTTTGACATTAAAAAGTGTCAACAATTATGAATTAAAATCATGGAATGATTCCTATGTCACTTGGGGCACAATGATACAAAACATAAACTCTTTTGGCCCACTCAAAATTTTGGTAAACATAAAATAAAAGTATTTGACAATTTTAGCCACAAATAAAATCAAGAACTTGTACAAATAGAACACAGAGCACTAAGCCTAAAGCGAGATTTTTTTATACTAAAGTTATGCATATCAAAATTAGCATATTTAACAACATGACCAGTATACGATGCTCACGATGTTCATATAGATATATTACCTTGAACTTTTCGGTAGCAAAATAATTGCACAGTTCTTCCCAATTTTCTTTGTTGGGACAAAAAGTGGGTTTGTTATTCTTAGCCTCTTGTAGAGTTGCGTACTGGCGGAAGTGCTTATGCCACTTATAACGCTTTTGTCGGGTACTGTATCTAATCATTTTGACCAAACTCTGTTTCACGCCAGGTTGATCGATATTCACATCCATGTGGATCTACAACTCACAAAATACATTCATATTAGATTACCAGAATCTAAAACAAAATTAAACACATTAATTTATTTAAACATACCTGGAGATGGTCAAATGCCGGCCTCAGTCCATTAACCTCGTCAACCTTTTTCCATTTTTTGGGCATTGTGAGAACATTTTGCGTTATCATACCAATTTTACTTGCCAACTTTGCAGACTCTTCCCCAATTTTAGGTCTCCCAAATTCTGGATCCACGTTAATCTTCATCTTTCCAAATCTATCAAAATACTTCAAAATTCCCTTTCCCGTAGTTTGACCCCGAGTCCTTTTCTTGGAACCAGCAGCTATATGTGAACAATAAAATAAATTACAATATATAATTTCACGTACATAAGTATGATTTGTAGAAACTCAAGAACACATAAAAAGACCAAAAAAAATAATAACTTTACCAGTTGTTGCAGTAATATCTTTACTTGATGCATGTTGAACGCTCTCTGTAGGTGAAATTTCAGTTGTTTCATTTCTAGGTATTTCGGTAGCCCGAGATGCTAAATTTGGCAAAGTATTTTCATCTTCAATAGTGAGATGATTTTGAGAAGCTTTACATCTGGTGTTCTGATTGTTTGAGATATTTGCACCTCCATTGAATTTATGATTTGTTGTATCATGTTGACCTCCAATACCTTTTTCCTTATTAAGAAGTTCTTTAATAGCAATCCTTGAAACAAAGCTGCATTTTTGTTTCAAGTTCGATGGACCTCCGGGAGCCATACCAAAAAACTGGAAGAAAAAATAATCACAGTGTTATTGATTTAAAGATATTGAAAACTTGGATTAACAAATGAACAAATAATGTAAACACTTATATTCCTTATAACACATTACAAAAACAAACCATGAATATTAAAAATCATAAACATATAAACGTTAAATGATACTAAGATATCATACACCCACTATTATCAAGCAGAAAAATCAACTCACTCTGTAAAAAAACCTTAATAAGGGGTGTTTACTTTAATTTGTGATGAACATCTTATCAAAACTATATATAAATATATGGTTTAAAAAAGTCAAGCAAAAGAGTTATTGACACATAAGGTTTAAGAAATCCTCTGGTTTTGAACTTTCTTGGATATGTCCAATGTTATCCAACTAGAATAGTTATGTAAGTGCACATCCAAAATATCCAACAAACCTTACTAAATATTTAAAAGCTTAATATATATATAGTTTATGATGATCGGAAGTTAAAAAGCACTCAATTGAATCACTTATGTCAAATACTGAGAAAGACAAACAATCATAGTCAACTATGCAACCAGAATCAATATGTTGAGAAAGAAAAAAAACAATCATGTGGATCACTAATGTTAGAATCATAACATTCCACAATTTATCATTAAGACAAAGAATATTAACATAAAATTGAACTAATTTCGTCTTATTTTCAGCCATATAAAATCTCCATCAGCGAACAAATATATCCATCCAAAAGGGGAAAAAACAGAATTGAATATATAGCTTTTGTACTACAAAAAGCGATGAAAAAACAGGGTTTTTAAGTCACAAAATCACATTTTACATCCACAATTTCATGCTTATTTTGTATGACATAAACAAGTTACAGAATCACAGATTTATGAACATAAAAAGTAGAAGATGAATTACCGAACACGAGGACGACACCAGTGAAGAGAAAAGGTTGAGAGATTTTGACTTTGGTTGAGAATAAAAATAACTAAGTACAAATCTCAAACGTGGTTATATAATATATCTGATAAGAAGGAAAACTCCTTCAATCACGTCTTGAAATCTTATTTAAATTTTTTAAAGACCCGCCAGTGGGCTTTTTTTGGCTCACAAAATTTCACTTGTTGATAATTAGTGTGCTTTATATCTTAAATTGTTTTCGATAAGATCGTTTCCAAAATTCTAGCAAACCTAACATTTGAATAGACTTCCAAACCAAATTAATCAGTCTTATAATCTATAGATGACTACATAAGAAACTAACAATTATATTCAATCCTATATATATGAACGAACACATGAAATTGTATTAAAATTAATCAAGAACCTGGTAATAATAACCTCCATTGCCTTTATTTTCGAACAAGAATCAACACCTTCAGTCATCCCCTGCTTTGCTAGAATATGAGGAAATGCCGCAATGAATTAACTCTCATGGTGACCTTGGAATAAACTGGGTTGGGGCCTGGGGAGATTGGGTTCGAAATGGGGATTTCATTTATATTGGGAGATAGCCACGACCCTAATTTCTGGCTATAGTTTGGAATTAGGGGATTTCACCCTTTAGGTTGTGTTTACTTTGATGGTTGAGATTGTGTAGTCAAAACTAAATAGTAAGTCATGACAAAGTTATCTCAAGATATAACTTGTTTACTTTGATTGATTTGTATTTGGTTTAATATAGTAGATAGTTGTTTACTTTTCAAGATTATACGGATTATGTTGTAAATTTACTAATATAACCTTTTTTAATGAATACATTGTAGCAGACATTTGTATGAAGTTAAAAGCCATCCAATATTGGAAAATGTTATCATAAGGGTCGATGCCTGATTTTCTCTTTCTTGCAAACATTTCTTGAGTTATACTTACATTTAATAAGAACCAGCACTAGACATGGCTCCACTAATTTCCAAACTATAAAGAATGAGAGAAAGAAAGAAGAAACTAATTCTGGAAATATTATAACATGCCACCATGCAATTCGTTTACCCCCTTTCCTTCAGGAAATTAAACGGCCGACGAAAACGTAATGATCGAGGGTTTGGTGTTGAAGTAGGGTATAGCCCGTCTTTCTCAAGGACAAAAGGGTAATTTAACAGGGTTAGAAAACTAAGGTTTAAAAATATCCGCCCAATCTGGGCAGATTAAAAGTGGGGATTTAATAAGTGTTTGTTCCGGGCCTGTCGGTTATCTCGACTTGGTGGACTTGCAAAGTAGACCCTTAATAAATCCCCCATATTATCCTAAATGGGCTTTAACTGTCCAAGTAAACACAGCCTTAGGGAATTAAGCTCACGTATTGAGCTTCAAAATAGGTTATTTCTTTTAATTTTATGGGGTATTATTTTTATTAAAAATATTATAATAATTGATTTAATGACATATCTTCTTATCTTCACATATATATTAATGTAAATAATATATGGCAAATTCTTGTATGAGACCTATCAAATAAAAAAAGGTGACATGATTATAAAATGTGATAATATTTTTAAAGAAAAGTGTTAAGTCACTTTTAACAAAAATATTATCTTTTTTTTTATTAAAATGTTATCACTATTTAACAGTGATAACTTTTTAACTAATAAGTGGCATATCCTTTATATTACTAATAGGGAGTTATAATTGATGATGTGTCATGTTGTGGTTAATTTTGATGATGTGTCAAATTCTTATAAAATTTGGATGAAGTGTCACATTTTCATAAAGTGCATATATGTGTGATAATGATGTGTCATTTTTCTACTGGTTTTGTCTTTCATATGTGGCTTCCATGTGATATTTTAATGCTTAGTTTAATTAAAAAAAAATCTATAATTAAGGATTGAAACTTACACCTCTTGCATCATTCTTATTTACTTACCTACTAAGCCATCTATGAATTAGTAAATAATTTTAATATCTTTTGTATTGAACACTTCTTCCTATTAATCTTTATTTTATATCAAATATTTTAGGGTTAATTGCAAATAAAATCACAACATTTTCGCAAATTGCAATCTAATCTAAATTTTTGAATCTTTGCAAATAAAACTCCAACTTAACATTTGGTTGCAATTTTAACCAAAACGTAGATTTCAATCAGCCCGAAAATGATAATAAATTATGTGTTGTCATCCGAACCAATATAAACATATTAATACTATTAATTATTCATTATTAGGTAAGTGAAATATCATTTTCGGACAACAAAAATTCATATATTGGTTCGAATTGCAAATAAATATTAAGTTGAGGTTTTGTTTGCCAAGATTCAAAAGTTTAGATTAAATTGCAATTTGCGAAAAGGTTGTGATTTAATTTGCAATTAACCCAATATTTTATCGTACATCCATTTTCAAACATAATATTATATTGACTTACTCTTATAAATGAATATAAAACATGGTATGATTGTTTATTGCATGAACTTGTGTCTTCTCTCACTATATTTGAGATATTTATATGCTTTAGAAAATCTTTAATTTGTGGTCATGAAAATTAAATATTTAAAATATTGATGAATTTATTAATTAATATTTTTAAAATTCTATTATGTGAAAATTAATATTTAATTGACTTATTCATATTTTTTTTTGAAACACGATAATTATATTCATTTATTTATTTATTTAACCCTATCTTATTAATAGACATTAAAATAGTTATTTAATAATCAAATATTATAAATATTATAAATTATATAATAATAATTCTAATCAGAATATTAAAAAGAATCATACATAACAAGCGAGCGCTACGCTGGTAACGTTATAATATTGAGTAATGTATTGATTTGTCAATAAAATTTGAATTTTTAAACTAATTTTGTGAACAACCCGCGTAAAACGCGGGGCGCTCATCTAATTTTAAGTTAAAAGTGAGTCAAATAGTATAGGTCTCATACTATTAGACGATCTCACACAAGACTTACTCATAATATACACATGTTAACTTTATCAAGTATTAATTTTTTCTTAGAAGGTGCTGCATGAGACCCTCTCACAGTAAGATGGAACATAAATTGGGCATGACACATTAACATTTTAATAGAGATGAGTGTTAATTTGTAAACCGCCTCAAAAATTTGTTTTTTCTAATTCTTTTTGTTGGATTAAGACGTTTTTATTTATAAAAGTAATCAGAGTATTGAAGCGAGTTAACAAACTAAAGAGAATCTATAGGGTGAAATTAATTCATATATGAATTATTGAATGATATTAGTTATTTTCACTAAAGAGTATTAGTTGTTACGCTGAAGCGTATTAATTATTTTCACTGAAGAGTATTAGTTCTTCTTACTGAACAGTCTTAGTTTGTTTTTGTTGACAGCGATTTTGTGAGGATCTCACCGTCGGGTTCCTAGCGGGTAGGATTTTTATAATAATAACAATTGAAAGCAGTAAATGTAAGAGTAAATGAGCTCTTAAGAGTAGATTTGCAATAAATGAGTTGTGTGTTACACTTGGGCATTAAAAGCCCTATTTATAGTGTTCAAGGTGGGCTCACCCACTTGAGCTGATATGCCCGCGGGCCCCACCTGATCCTAGCTTGATAGCCATGAGTAGCTATAACCCCCTCTACAGGCCAATGAGGGGGTGCCACCTGGCACTGTTGACCTCTACTGATGGGATCTGACCCAACTACCTACTCTGACCCTGTCACATCCTCTGAACTGATGGCACTAGACGTACTCTCACAGTTGGCGATGCCTGGGATCGGGCAGACGGGTACACGGGTAACCTGGTACCGTGCAGGTGGCGAGTACCCTGGAGAGCCTTTCACGGTAGCGGGTAGAAATTGCCCCAGAGCTTGCCGCTGGCCGGCCGACCGCTGGCCCATTGAGTAAGTATCCTTCCCGACAGTACCTGGAGGTCCGCGTCGGGTAGACGAAGTTACCCTACCCGTCTACTCGGCGTGGCCCGGTGATGAGTTTCCCTTGTCCGTGCCCGCTAAGGTTTAACGAGTTTAAGCCCGATACCCGATGGGTCGAGTAGTGATATCGGGTGTAACAATTGCCCCACCAGCCCGACATCGGGGAGCTGTAGCCGTCGGGTGGCGGGCTGGTCGAACCGCGGACTTGATTTTGAATTTGAATTTTGGGGGTGTCGTTCCGTCTTTCGAGGTGGCGCTTCGTATTCTGCGCCTGCTGACGTCACGGGATGGCGTGACTGACGCACAAAATCCCAGGCGTCACGTCTGCCGATTCTGTCCCCAACCATTGCGCGCGTGTTCCTCACGCGCCCCCGCAGACTTTGCTTATTTTCATTTTTGACCCCGTCTTTTTGCATTTTAGCCCCCCCCCCCCTTTCTCCTATAAATAGGGGTCCTCTCCTCTCATTCTTACTTTCGCTCTTCATTCTCTTGTCCCCCCTTTGCAAGTTCTTGAGTTTTCCGGTGAGTTTTCCGGCGACTTTTCCCAGAATCCGGCGATCCTTTTCGAGTCCTAAGGTAATCTCTTCCTTTCCCTTCCATATTCCTTTTTCTTCCTTCCAATGAGTGACTCCATCGAGAGTGTAGTGGCCGCCGATGCCTTCCATTTCCACCGTCGCGCCGCCACTGTTGCCGAGAGACCTCTCCGCCCTTTCGGAGAGGGGACATCTCGCACCGCCGCCGCTAGAGAAGGCGAAGGCACCTCCACGGACGTGGATGCTTTCACCGATGATTTAGAGAGGATGAGCCCCCAACGAGAGGGCGCCGTGCTCTGCGTTTACCCCATATCATCCTACCCGCCTCGGGCCGAGAACTATTTGTTCGAGCAGGAGGCCATACCCGACAACATCGACTACGTGGATTGGGTTTAATTACACCAAGTACATGAGACGGTTCGTTCGAAGACGCCCTGCCTGCGAATACTTCGAGGCCCAGGAGACCCAATATGGGGCCTCTCGTCGCCCTAGTTGCTTGCCCCCGGACGCCGACATACTGGACCTTCCAGACGTCTGCCGATGTTTTCTTCTACGCTCCCCGGGAAAATGAACGGGCAGACCAGCCACCCGAGGGCTTGATTGCCATAAATTCGGATACGCTCCACGCCGGGCTCCGCTTCCCGCTTCATCCGGCCATCTCCAAGCTGCTCGCCGCATGGAACCTGTCGATCACTCAGATCACTCCCAACTGGTGGAGCTACATACTAAGTGCGATGGTCACGCTCGGTCGCCGAGGGCTGCACCGTATGCCGACTCATGCCGAGATCAACTACCTATACTATACGGTAGCCTCGGTTGGGCGGTTGAACAACGGGTACTACTCCGTGAAGCCCCGGGGTAGCGACGCTATCATTTTCGGCATCTTGTCGAAAGTGACGCACTGGCACGAGAAGTGGTGGTGGGTCGGCGGCGCCTGGGAGTATCGAGATCGCAATCGTCGAGGTAAATACTAAATTCTTTCCCCACCTCCTTAGTACTGATCTAATTTTTCTTTCACTGTGCAGGCAACCCGATCCCCAACCAGACCGACTTGACCGATGATTTTCGGCAAGCTCTTGCCTTGGTGAAGTCGGAGAGCCAGGATAACCGCTACATCGACCTTCTCAATAACGACGAGTACAGAAGGTTGTCCGGGCTCCAAACTTTCCCTCGCCACTTGGATTTTGGTGGTAAGGCCCTTCCCGCTCGATTTCCTTTTTGGTTCATTCTCGCTTTCCGATCTTTAACCAATGTCTCTCTCAAGAACAATGCTTCTCGGCGGCGTCACCCACCCCGTCCGACTCCCCAGTTCCTTCTCCGTGGCCCGTACCCGAAGACGGCCAGCCCGTAATCCCTGTCGTGAACGTCGAGACCTCTAAGGAGACCGTCGACATGGCTCCCAAGAAAAATGCACTGGCCAAATTGGCGAAGCGGGGAGCTGCCCGACCTACAGGGGTGACGATCCGCAGCCACCCGCAGACTCCCGCGCCGGCAGTGCCTTCCTCCCCTACAGACGGCCAACGGCCCTCCAAATAGGCCCGGATAGAGGTCCAGACCCCGGTCGACCCGGCGATAGTGACCGTAAATGTGAACCCGACCACGGGTGGGCTGGTAGCCGGGACCGTCGAGGCGACCATCGGGAGCCCGGCCTCTGTCTCTCGCGACCGCTGTGACTTCTCTTTCCTCGGCTGGGGCAACCACCTCACGTAAGTGTTCCTGCTTCCTCTGCTCAGTTTCATGGTCGTATAGAGACTTTTTAACTTTTCTAACTCTTTGTCCCGGCATTTTGTAGGTCTGACCCCTTGCCCCCAACTGAGGTTCTCCAGTTCCTGCCCTCGCAGGATCCGCCCTACTTTGAAGCCGTTCCGGAGTCCTGGCCGAAAGAGATTCACCGGGCAGTGGTGAACCTGCCCCGGTCGTGGACCCTTAACTGCAAGAAAGTCTCCCGCACCGTCTCCGTGCCCGACCGGCTGAGGTCCGCCGCCATCCGCGCTTCCTGCGATGTCATCGCTCTGGAGGGCATCATGCTCGATTATGAGCGGGACGCGCGGACTCTGGTTGCATACAAGGCTAGCTTCCAGACTAAGAGGGATGAAGCCGCCCGGCTGGAGGAAGAGAACAAGAAGCTCCGGGAGGAGCTGGAGGCCGCCCGCAAGAGCCAGGCAGAGCTGGAAGGGGCCGTCGAGAAGGAGAAGAGGGCGCTTGCCGACGCCGAGGCGAGGACAGCTGAGGAGGTCCGTCAGGTCAAGGAGGTCCTTGCTGCAGAGGCCGAGGCGCTTCTGGACGCTTAACGTGCCCGTCTAGCCGGGGAGAGCGAGTCGGCTGGATCTATGGTCTATATCAATGCTTATGCTGATTCTATCCTCTCCCTACTGCCCCGAAACCCTGAAGTTGACCTCACCGGCCCCCTGGAGGACCTAAGGAGCTACGTCGAGTCCAACCCCCCTTCCACGGATTACGACATCAATTTGAAAGACTTGGATGACCGCGGGTTGGATCTGTCGTTCCTGGGCAACCCGACGACTTTCATTTACCCTCTGGCCGACGAGGAGGTGGTCGAGGAGCCGGTGGTGGTGGACGAGACGGCTCCATGAATTATCTCGCTTTTTTTTTTCTTTTTTGATAAAGTTCGTTGGCCGTGGGCCGTTGTAATCTTTCCCTTTTTATTTTTGAATGAAATCGTCATTTCCATTTACTATTGCTCTTCGTTCTTATTTTCCCAATTAACGTTGACAATCGAATTACTAATGGGATCGAATTTAATCCGGCAAAAAATAACCATACGATTAATGGGTGAGGTGCTATAGCTGATTGACGGGCAGCGACTTCACGAATACGAGATTGAATTAACAATCGATTAAAAGATTAACCATATGATTAATGAGTGAAGTTATTTAGCCGATTGACGGGCAGCGACTTCACGAATACGAGATTGAATTAACAATCGATTAAAAGATTAACCATATATGATTAATGAGTGAAGTGTTTTAGTCGATTGACGGGCAGCGACTTCACGAATACGAGATTAAATTAACAATCGATTTTAAGATTAACCATATATAATTAATGAGTGAAGTGCTTTAGCCGATTGACGGGCAGCGACTTCACGAATACGAGATTGAATTAACAATCGATTTTATTGATTTCCAAATTTGCGCTCGAGACGCGATTACATTGAGGCTCCCGACGGGAAAGAAGACTAAGCTATCTTCACGCTATTGGTAGTATTTTTTGAGTAAGGAGGTGTTCCAAGGGTATTGGGCCGGATTACCCTCAAGGCTCTCTAATTCGTAGGCTCCGTTGGCCAAGCACTTGGAGATCTTTAGGGGTCCCTCCCAATTCAGCCCGAATGCTCCTTTGGGTTGCCCGACTGTCCGTCTCAAGACTAGGTCCCCAGCCTTGAATTCTATGACTCTGATTTTCAAGTTGAAGTATTTTTCGGCTCGACGTTTATACGCTATATTTCTTTGCTAGACGGATAGTCTCTTTTCTTCTAGCAGATCCAACTCGTGTAACATAGCTTGGTCGTTTCTGATCCCCACGAGTTGCGAGGTGCGGAAACTCGGGATGACGACCTCTACAGGGATGACCGCTTCCGTCCCGAAGGCCAGAGCGAAAGGAGTCTCCCCGGTGGCGGTGCGGCTGGTAGTCCTGTATGACCATAGTACTTCGGCCAGTTTGCTTGCCCATGTTCCCTTGCTCTCTCCCAATCTTGTCTTCAACGTGTGTTTGATTATCTTATTCACCGCCTCGACCTGCCCGTTCGACTGTGGATGGTATGGTGTCAAGAACAGCCTCTTGATTTTGTGCTTCTGGTAGAATCTCTCCATCTCTAACCCGTTGAACTACTTCCCGTTGTCCGAAATGATTATTTATGGGAGGCCGAACCTACAGATTATGTTGCGCCAGATGAATTTGATGACGTGCTTCTGGTCGATTGTCTTCAGTGACTCCGCCTCTGCCCATTTGGTGAAATAGTCCACGGCTATGATTGCGTACTTGACGCTGCCCGGGGCTGTGGGTAAAGGACCAATGAGATCAATCCCCCACTTTGCAAACGGCCACGGGCTCAAGATTGAAGTGAGCTCGGTTGAAGCTTGGTGGATTGCTGGCGAATAAATTTGGCATTTGTGGCATGCCCGGGCATAGCTGATTGCATCTTTCTTCAGGGTGGGCAAGAAGTATCCCTGGCGGATGACTTTATAGGCGAGTACTTGGCCGCCGGCGTGGTTCCCGCAGCGCCCCTCGTGGATTTCTATCAAGATCTTTTTTCCCTGCTCCGGTATTATGCATCTTAGGAGAGGTAGGGCGAAGCCTCGCTTATATAACTGATTCCCGATGACAGTGTATTGGGCCGCTCGGAGTTGCAACTGTCTTACCGCTACCCGATCGTCTGGGAGCTCACCGTCGCGAAGGTATTTCAGGATGGGGGTCATCCAGCTATCCTCCGTCTGCCCCAGATTGGCTACTCGCTGATTCGAGCTCGAGGGGGCGGGTAGGTAAGTGACCGTGATTTGTGACATGTCGGCTGCCCCTTCCGATGTTGCGAGGTGGGCCAGGGCATCTGCTTGAGTATTGTCGAGTCGGGGTACTACCTCTATGTGGACTTGGTCGAATTTCCCGAGTAGGTTCTTGGCTAATCCTTGATAGGCCAGCATCCTGTCGCTGCGCGCCTCGTACTCCCCCGATATTTGGCATGTCACGAGCTGTGAGTCACTGAAGACTTGAAGTCTCTTTACCCCCATGGCCATGGCCATTTCCAGGTCGTTGATTAGTGCTTCGTATTCGACCTCGTTGTTAGTGGCGTGGAACCTAAATCTGATGGCCGTCGTGAACGATTGGCCGGACGGGCTCAGCAGGACAATTCCTGCGCCTGCCCGAAACGTCGTGGAGGATCCATCGACATACATCTTCCAGGGTGGTTGCTCGATCTTGGACATCGCCTCCGGGTAAGTGAGCTCGACTATAAAGTCGGCCATGGCCTGGCCTTTGATGGACGTTCGGGAAGTGTATGTGACTCCGAACTGTCCGATCTCTACTGCCCACTTGAGGCATCTACCCGCCATATCTGGTCGATGCAAAACTTGATGGAGCGGCATTGTGGTCAGTACCTCTACCTGGTGGTCGAAGAAGTATTGGCGTAACTTACGCACACTCATCACTAGTGCGTAAGCTAACTTTTCCAAAGATGGGTACCATAGCTCGGCGGCGTGGAGTGTCTGGCTGACATAGTAGATCGGCAGATGTGCCTGCCCCTCAGCCCGCACTAGTACGGCGCTGAGAGCTGAGTCCGAGGCCGCTAGGTACAGGTAGAGTTTCTCGCCGGGGACGGGTTTAGCCAATATCTGGGCGTTTGAAAGATATGCCTTCAAATTTTTGAATGCGAGATGGCTCTGGGGTGTCCAGTTTAGTTTCCCCTTCCGCATGCTATCGAATAAAGGTTTGCACCGGTCCCCCATGCGGGAGATGAAACGGCTGAGGGCGGCCAGGCTGCCCGTCACTCGCTGTACCTCCTTTATCATGTGGGGAGCGCTCATGTCAAGGATTGCCTGAACCTTGGTTGGGTTTGCCTCGATTTCCCGCTGGCTGACCATATGCCCCAAGAATTTTCCCGACTCGACACCGAAACTACATTTCTTCGGGTTGAGTCTCATCCGATATTTTCTTAGGATTTCGAACGTCTCGGCTAGATGAGTGAGGTGGTCTTCCTTCTTCTCGCTCTTGACGATGATGTCGTCGATATATACCTCCATGGTTGCTCCGATTTGGTCGTGAAACATGTGGTTGACCAGCCTTTGATAGGTTGCCCCTGCGTTCATGAGCCCGAATGGCATCCGCTTCCAGAAGTACATGTTCTTCTCGGTGAGGAAAGTGGTGTGCTTCTGGTCATCGGCGGCCATCGGGATCTGGTGATAGCCGGCAAATGCGTCCATGAAAGTGAGCATCTCGTGCCCGGCCGTGCTATCCACCAGATGGTCGATGTGTGGCATCGGGAAGTGGTCCTTGCGGCACGCTTTGTTCAGGTCTGTGAAGTCAATGCATAGCCGCCACGTGTTGTTGCTCTTCTTGACGAGTACGGAGTTGGATACCCACTGGGGTTTGTCGTCGGGGTCGACCATCTCGATAAGCTTGTTGTCGAGTAATTTTTTAACCTCAGTGGCTATGACCGCGTACTTGTCTGGGCCGAATTTTTTTCTCTTCTGTGATATTGGCTTGCGGGCTGGGTCGATGTGTAATTGGTGGGAACATACTGAAGGATCGATCCCGACCATGTCTTCGTGAGACCATGCGAACACGTCTAAGTTTTTTTCTAAGAATGCGGTCATCGCTGTCCGCATTTCTTCGGACATCGACGAACCGAGTTGAACACTCACTTCTGGTCGATTCTTCATCGTGACCGAGATTAGTTTCTCGATCGGGCTGGCACCCCGCTCGCCGATGCGTGGATCATCGATCTCACCTGTTAGGGTGCCGTCGATTTCCATAGGCTCGAAGCCGATCCTGGGCTCTAGTTCGGTTTGAATGTCCTCAAAATTTTGGGAATCTTCTTCCATTGGGTGGGTAGTGGGTGGGGTTTCTTCGTCTATCTCCATGTCTCCCTCCCCGATTGTGCATATATAATCTAAATTTGCAGAATTTGAAATAAGATAGATATACGCTAAACATCCGCGTGCCATTTTCTGATTACCCTTAAGAGTCCCAACTTTCCCGGAGGGGGTTGGGAACTTGATACAATAATAGAATGCTGAGGCGGCGGCTTCGAACTCATGCTCGAACAGCCTGCCGAGAAACCCGTTATAGGTTGACGACTGGTCGACAATAATGAAGTCGAGCTGTTTCGAAGCCTTAACCTCAGCGTCTATACTAGAAACTAATTCTACGGCTAGCCTAACTATCCCGTAGGGTTTCACGGTGGCGTCGTCGAACCCCTTGATGACCTGGTCGCATGGCTCCACGTACTTCTCGAAGGAGCTGTCTAGCTGGTCGAATGCGGCCTTGAAGAGGATGTTGCAGTAGGCCCCGTTGTCGATGAGCATGCGATGGACGGTGACGCCCATGATGTTGACGGATATGACCAGGGCATCGTGGTTCGGGTAGATGACCCCTGTGCGATCCTCCTCCTTGAAGGCGAGGAGGTTTGACTCTTTTGCTGTCATGTTGACCGGCATGGTGATTTGATGGACATTGTCCATTGCTCGCAGCTCGCTCTTCTGCCGGCGGTTGGAGAGCAAGGTGGTGGGTGCGAATCCTCCCACCGGGAAGAGCATGTTGACGGTGCGGCGGGCTTGATGTTCTGGCATCGGGGGGCATATGAGGACTGCCTCCCGGTTTGGTTCTACGGGGTGGGCCGCAGCTTGTGTCTCCGGCCTGGCCGCTGGTCTTTTCACGAACTCCTCCAGCTTCCCTTCCTCGAAGAGCCGCCAGAGCTGCTTCAAGAGGTCGTGGCACTCGCTTGTGTTGTGCCCGACGGTCTGATGGTAGTGGCAGTACTTGTTGGGGTTGAGTTGCACTCCCGGTTTGTGGACCCAAGGGCGTGGCTTGGGGACCATGTTCTTGTCCCGGATCTGCACGTAGACGTACTCCGGGGTGGCCGACAACTTTTCGGCCAGCTTTACTTCGACGGAGTTGAAGGGTTTGAACGGCTGGGAGCACGGTAGGAAAAGTTCCTCCGGCTCGATGTGGTGCCCGCCTGGGCACGGGGTTTTTCCTTCTCGGTAGGGACGTTTTCGCCTAGTCGCTACGCCAGGATGTCGGCATTGTAGATGATTTTTCCGGCCCGCTGCCGGAACTCCGCGTAGGATTTGGGATAAGTCTTGTTCATGGACTTCCACAGCTTCGTTTTTAGGCGGAGCCCGCCTATGATGCCGATGAGTTTGACCTCATCCCCGACGGGCTCGCCCTCTATGATGATTCGGTCAACCCGGTCGATGTATGCCCGATCCGTCTCGTCCTTCCCCTGGGCCAGGTTAGACATGCGATTGGCGCCTGCCAGACGTGGCGCCATCGAGGAGAAGTGTTCCAAGAATAGCTCCCCCAGTTGGTGGAACGAGACCACCTTCCCCGCGGGCAGCGAGGAGTACCAACGGTGAGCTCTATCACCGAGGGTTAATGGAAACATCCAGCACTGGGTGGCGTCAGTTGCCCCCATGGAGATCATGTAAGTGGAATATTTACTCAGGTGGGTGACGGGGTCCGTCTCCCCGTCGTACTGGCCCACGATGGCCACGTTAATTTTTGGTTGGGCGGGGGCCCGTACCAGGATGTCGGCGAGCGGGGAGTTAGGCATGTGGGCGATGTGGTCTTGTCCGTCCCGTCTCTCGAGTTTGGCCTCGAGATCTATTACTTTCTTTAGGATGGCGGCCATAGCGCTGTCGGCCGCAGGGGGAGATCTGGGATGCGGGTTGTCCCCCAGATGATCACGGACCGACGGCCTCAGGGCCGCGTCGTTGCGATGTCTGGGAGAGCGTGCCCTCTCTCGCTCCCGGGGCCTGGAGCTGGCGTTGGCTTCGCAGGGCCGGGCAGCTCCCCGAGCCTGGGATCCCAGTCTGGAGAAGACTGAACCCGCAGGTCGGCGAGACACTCGCTGAGAGTCTGCCTCCTCGTCGAGGCGCCTCTTTAGGTTCTGAGGCCGGGGGTTACTGGTGGCCCGCCTGGCCGACTCCTACTCCTGCCGTGGTTGGCTGGTGGCCCTGGTTCGGGCTGGCTCCTTTCCGGGGCGATGAGTGCGGATAGGAGCGGCGTCGATCTCGGCCTGGCGGCGTTCGATCATTGCTCTCGCCGCCTGGAGGTCCTCCAGAGTTCTTATTGCGGATAAGAACTCGAAAGGGCCCTGGAGGGTTTCCGCCGTGGCCAGAGCCGGAGTGGCGGCCTCGCCGACATCCTCCACTTGCTGCTGGGTACGAGTAGCCTTTGAAGTGGTCATTTCAGGGTGGAAACAGTAGGGATTTTTTTGAGAGAATGGGTGTAGTGGTTCGTTTGAGGTAACTAGATGATCGAAATCGAGTGTACTTCGATATTAGTTACCCTCCTTCTAGCGCCAAAATGTTGACAGCAATTTTGTGAGGATCTCGCCGTCGGGTTCCTAGCGGGTGGGATTTTTGTAATAATAATAATTGAAAGCAGTAAATGTGAGAGTAAATGAGCTCTTAAGAGTAGATTTGCAATAAATGAGTTGTGTGTTACACTTGGGCATTAAAAGCCCTATTTATAGTGTTCAAGGTGGGCTCACCCACTTGAGCTGATATGCCCGCGGGCCCCACCTGATCCTAGTTGGATAGCCATGAGTGGCTATAACCCCCTCTACAGGCCAATGAGGGGGCGTCACCTGGTAGTGTTAACCTCTACTGATGGGATCTGACCCAACTACCTACTCTTACCCTGTCACATCCTCTGAACTGATGGCACTAGACGTACTCTCACAGCTGGCGACGCCTAGGATCGGGCAGAAGGGTACACGGGTAACTGGGTACCGTGCAGGTGGCGAGTACCCTGGAGAGCCTTTCACGGGTAGCGGGTAGAAATTGCCCCAGAGCTCGCCTCTGGCCGGCCGACCGCTGGCCCATTGAGTAAGTATCCTTCCCGACAGTACCTGGAGGTCCGCGTCGGGTAGACGAGGTTACCCTACCCGTCTACTCGGCGTGGCCCGGTGATGAGTTTCCCTTGTCCGTGCCCGCTAAGGTTTAACGAGTTTAAGCCCGATACCCGATGGGTCGGGTAGTGATATCGGGCGTAACAATTTTCAATAGACAACTAATACTCTACAGTGAAAACTATTAATACCCTTCAGTGAAAACAACTAACACTCTTTAGGGAAAACAACTAATACCCTTCAATTGTTCATATATGAACCATTTTTACCCTATTCTTTGTCCAAATTAAATATCATTATGCTCAACTTTGTTTGGAAAGAAAAGTTAACCAGATTTATTTAATAAATAATATTTTCTTAGTTGAAAAATATTAATATTATTTAATGGAAAAAAGTAATACTAAATTTTAGATAAATAATGAATCCTTGTTAATTAAACAACTAATATTATTTTAATAAAACTAACTAATACCTTTTACTTTAAAAACATAACTATTTTGTAAAGTTAACTAATATTGTTTGTTGAAAACATTTAATATATATTAATCAAATAACTACGTCACTGAAAAATTCACTTAAATTGTACAGTGCAATTGTTGCATATAAGGACCTGAAATTAAGTATGTCGAGTTCATCTTCAGAAGATGGTATAATGCCAAAAAATATTGTAGGTAACCTATTAATTTTGAAGTTAACATCAATTTGTAATTTGTACTATAACTATAATAACAATTTGGTAATATATACAATTTTGTCTTATTTGATTACAACCGATGTTGTATAAAATTATTAGATTGTAATCGGTTAAATTTAATAGAGTATGTATAGAGTGAAATTGGTTCATGCATAAACTATGGAAGGGCATTAGTTGTTTTCACTAAAAAAATATTAGTTGTTTAAATTGAAGGTAATAGTTGTTTCCATTGAAAAATATTAGTTGTTTATTGAAAATCAATTAAGACTCTTCAGTGAAAATAACTATTACTCTTCAATTAAAACAACTAATATTTTTTAGTGAAAAACAACTAGTATCCTTCAATGGTTCATTTATGAACCATTTTCACTCTATACTTGGTCAATTTTATATAGTATAAGTTGCAATCGGATAAAAAAATTATATAGTATAAAATTGATATTATGATATTCATTCTATGAGATCATTGCATTCCTTATGATACCATTGCACTTATAAAGTAATGTCACGGTGTAAAATATTATGGACCCGCGAATTTTTCTCTTTTTTTCAAATCCATACTTATATATAGAGGAAGCATTTTGTGCCTATGTGGCACCTTTGCTTAGCCTCTCTTTTGTTATTTCTCTATTCTCCTTTGTCCATGTTTGCTATTTTGATCATGACCCTTAATCTATTTAGCTTTCAATCTCATCCCTTCGTTTTTGTAACGTTTTTCTAATAAATTCCTATAAATTTGTAGTATTGGTTCCCACTTTTGTTCATTTTATTATTGGTCTCTTCTTATGTTTTTCTTATGCTGGTAACGTTTGTTTCATCATAGAGACGGTCGTACCACATAGGACGTGTTTGATTTTTTTAGTCTTCATCGATTAATCCGTCGAAACTCTAGCAGAGCAACCGCTTCTCTGTTAAATGCAGAGTAATGGCTTCTCCTATTCTTCAATATTTTTGTACTTCTCACAAGAAAGCCACGTGCCTGTGCCTCTCGAAAGTCAAAACCGACTCCACCTCTCTGTGCGATTCGGTCCAGTTTGCTCTGATTCGGCCTAAAGTTGATTCATTGCATTAAATCGCATCAACATTTTCTACTGCAGAATAAAAATCTTATCTCCCTTCATTACGAAGAATAGATTTTTATCTCGAACCTCTCCCTGCCAAATTTCAGTATTTCCCATTTTGTTCACAGATCCAAATTCGTTTGATATTTCTCTGCAAATCGCCCAAATTCATCGCAAATTGAAACTGCATGTTTGCATATATGGGAAAAGGCTGAAGTTTAGGAGCGGAAAGTAAGGCATGAAAGGATAACTTATCATGTTAACTCAAGTAATATTTTTGTGTGTGTTTTAATGAAAAGAGATGATGCCGAGTGAAGCAGCAGTATGCGGGGCACCCAGCAAGTTGTTCGCCGGGCCTTGCTTCAGCAGCAGAAATTGGTCGGCAATTTGTGAATGCAAAATGTTTAAGTGTATTTGCAAAAAAGATTGTGGAGGCGGTGTATTAGCAGAAAATCTTTAATCAACTCCTAATTTATCGATCTGGGTGTATTTTCAACTTTAATTACGCTATGTTAAGGACAACATTAGATCTCTCATCTCTAATGTTGATCACAGCATGTTAGTTTTGTAATAAAATTCCTGCTTAATTAATAAAAGTTTATATATGAAATTGATTCACCGCTTTGATGATGGAACTCAAAATGATACTTTTAGTTATTTTTTTTTAATTACAATTGATTAATGAGGTGTGTCTTATTTTATATAAATTACAATAGAATCATCTATTAAATGGTTGTGTCACTATCATAATATAAGAAATGATCTCGATTTTGATCGTTCACCCTAAATATATTATCTATGTTTTAGTTAATCTATTCTTTAAAATTATAATCATAAATTTAATTAAAACAAAAATTAATTAAAGGTCACAAATTTAAATTTAAATAAAATAATTGATTAATTAAGAAGATAAATATAATTCTAACTTAATTAAATTTTTAAAGGAAGGATGAAGCGGTGTTGTAAATTTTAGAGGAGGGGGAGTGGTAATGCCGCAGAACTGGGAAATGGGGTTTAAAGCATTGGATTTAGAATATCAATTGACTATATATATGCACGTGTCATGGTTTCCCCTAACATTTGGATTCTTCTCTTACGTTTTTCGTAAAGCTTAATCTTTGTATGCACCACGTAAGTATATTTATAAAAGTTATCCATATTATTACTGATTTTTTATATATTATAATAGGGGTAATCTTTAATAAATACACTTAAATTGTATAATGTATAAGAAATTTACTATTTTTGTAATGTGTATATAAATAAATGAATGAATAAAAATATATTTTCAAATTACCACTTAACATAAAAATAAAATAATATATGTGTGTATGTGTGTGAGAGTAGCTCCTCTATGAGTTCTAGGGTCTAAATTAGGGTGTATCATGCCTGCGACAACTATATGATGTATGCTTTTCCGGCCAGTCTTTGATTACAGTATTAAATATGATTTTTATGTGTTTTTATTAAAACAACAAATAATAGTTAATTTGCAATTAAAAAATATAATTTAAAAAAAAGAATTACAACACACAGAAGGAAAAGTAGACCAAAATTAATCATCTAATTAATACTTTTTATTAGGAAATTTGTACATTTGGAAAGCTACACAAATTTAGTCAACAAAATATTATAAATATAATTATATGCTACATAAAAAGTATTACTCCATGAAAAGGATTTATGATTTATTAAGAAACAATATTAAATATGACATTTATGTATTTCTATTAAAACAATATATGATAGTTAATTTGCAATTCAAAGATATAATTTTAAAAAAATAATTACAATACATAGAAGGAAAAGTAGACCAAAATTAATCATATTACTTTTTACCTAATTTTGCGTAAATATGATTTAATTCATCTTAAATCCTATGCCCCATCCTTGGATAATTTCTCCCTTAGATTTAATTCTAATTGATGTTGTATACTTATATAAAGGAAATCCCAATAATTGGATGGTGTAAAATTCTTTTAAATATGTTGGGGTATTTAATTCAAATGGATTGTGTTTAATTCTCATAATTATTTGTCATTCCTTATTTTTGGAATATGATTTTCAATGCATGAATGGTATTTGTATCATAATTTTCGAACATCTTCTCTGTCCCAAGCAAAGTTTTCGAACACCACTTCACTCAAATCAAATCAAATTAATTCATTAAAAATTTTGAGTTCACTTCACCAAAATCATCAGACTTTTCTGTGCAAGAATGAATAATTTTTTGTGGAAATTTTTGTGAGTATGGTCCTATTATCTTATATCCTGGTGATTTATGAGACAATATTTCCGATTATCACTTTAAATAAATTTAAATAATATAATTGGGCATTATTTTAAAAATTTGTATATTCGTCCTACATTAATTGTACATTAATAATTTGTCATGTTAATTGTGCATTAATAATTTGTGGCATGTGGAATATCTATCATGTACCATTTATACATTATTTACTTTATTATTATTATTATTCGTATTTAATGTCTCTTGATATAAAATTCTCTTTAATATTGGCTAGGTCTCATGCTTGTGGGTTACTTTGAATTACTATTGATTCTTATATAAGTGAAGATTCACAGATGGAATGATAATAATTTGTTTTTAATTGATGCATGTTGTTAACTTTTCAGTATTTTGATTTTGGTCCTTCAATCTTGAATTTAGTAAATATGTTGGCTACCCAACTTGAAGATAAATATTTGAGAATGAAGGTGGATTTGGACACTTGCGTTCGACTTACTCCATAATTCGTATCTAGATTGGGTTTGGTCGTCTCACTCTCACTTCAATTGTCAGTATCGCCTTAACTATTTGTAGCATGAATAAATAAATTTGATTTAAATCAGTTTTGGGTTTGGAAAAAATTTGCCTAAAAAATGAAATTCTTAGGTAATTAATTAACCACAAACCCAAATTGCTTATAGAAATTTATCTATAAATTATTTGCCGACGAAAATTCTATAGGCCAATTCTTTGTAGGTTTGGAATGAAGATGATTATATAATTAGAAAATTTTATAGGCATACAATTTCATAGGTAATCCCCACTACGAAATTTTTTGTTGAAAATTATGTAGTCATATTAACAAATTCCGTAGACATTTTTTTTATAGTGAATAATGATGACATATTATATACATTATGAATTATTACTAATTTATTAAAATATTTTAAATTCATATTTTATTTGATATATGAATGTAAAATGTACCTAATAATAATGTCATATATTTTATATTAATTATATATGAAATTAATTAAATAAAAAATGTGTTGGGGGACGCATATTTGATCTATGGAGACTAGAAAAACTATTACATAGATATTATGAAACTCTGGTTTAAAGTTGTGATATTTTTTCTTAAAATTTGTGTGCAAATAATGGGCTCAAATTGGCTGATTGACGGTGTCTTAATCTATATGGGTTAAATCTATTTAAATAAGTATGACTTATTGTATACATATCAATTCGCAGTTCAGACAATATTGGTGATAGATTAGAAAAATAATTAACCTCATAGTGGTATTACATATTTTAATCATAAAATATTACTATTGACTATGTTTTAGAATTAAAATATTTCATATATGAACCACTTTATAATTAATTTTAGATACACTTTACTTTAATCAATTAATGTTCTTTAAGTAAACAATTAATACTTTTTATCACTAATAACTAAATTGGTTATAAGGGAAAATTTGTTATTTTAGGACACTGCCTTAAGAGTGTTTGTAAAATTAGGATATTATCTTTACGAGCTTGCAATATTGAGACAATATCTTCACGAACTTGAAAGATTATGAAATTATCTTTACAAACTTGCAAAACTAGGACACTATCTTTTAATTTTGGTTAATTTAGGCCAAAATATTTATAAAATAAGTCAAATTGGGCATATCATAATCAGACTTTATTTTATACATATTTTATAAAATTTGGCCTAAATTTCATTTAAGTAGAAGATGTGGTCACAAATCACAACTTCTACAATTCCGTAGATAATTAACTTGAAGATGGTTTTCATATATTAAAAGGTTTATTTAAAAAAATAAATGGTATAAAGTCTAATTGATTAATTAATTATGATTTTGATTATACAAGGAAATAACAACTAGAGATCGAGTAAACTCTCTCAACTCTTCTCTAAAACGGTTATCATAAGAACATATTTTTTGAAAAAGATCCATATTTTTCTCCATTAAAAATTGACTTATTTTTTGGTTTCTACAATCTTGCTTTTCTTAAATATATTGGTTATTAGGAAAAAGATTATTATTTTAGGACACTACGTTATGAGTGTTTGTAAAATTAGGTCACTTTTTTTAGGGGCTTGCAAAATTGAAAAAATATCTTTACGAACATGTAAAATTGGGATAGTGTCTTTACAGTTGGCAAAACTAGGACACTCTCTTTTAATTTTAGGCCAAATTTTATAAAATACGGCTAACTGGGCATATCATAATTGGAGTTTATTTAACTCATGTTTTATAAAATTTGGCCTAACTTTGCCCAACATAAATGATAGTGTTCTTAATTTGCAAGATTGTTAAAATTGTGTTCAAATTTTATAAGCTCATAAAGATATTTTCCTAAATACAATAGCCCGAAAAGATAGTGTCCTAATTTTGCAAACACCCATAAGATAATGTCCTAAAAAAAATATTTGTTCCTTGCATATATGAGTTAATTTTGTGATAGAAACATAATTAAACTCATTATGATATTACATATTTTAATCATAAAATATCTCAATAGTAATATTACTATTGAGAGTATATATTAAATTGTTTCGCATATGAACCACTCTGTAATTATTTTTTAGATACACTTTACTTTAACCAATTAATATTCTTTAAATAAAAAAAAATACACTTCATTACCATTAACTAAATTAGTTATAAGGAAAAAATTGTTATTTTAGAACACTATCTTATGGGTGTTTGTACAATTAGGACACTACCTTTACGGACTTGCAAAATTCTTCCTTTTACAATGTATAATTTAATTAATATTAATTTCTAACTTCTTTTTATTATTCTTTTAAACAAGGTACTCAATCTTACTCGGAATATGCGCTTGAACGGTGGAAATAATAATACAGATACAGATAGCCATATTGCTGAATTTTCTGATTGGATTCTAAAAATTGGTGATGGAAAGGTTGGTGATAGCAATGATGGATTTGCTGAAATTGAAATTCCAATGGAAAATTTAATTTATGATGAACCTCGTCCTTTAATGGCACTGATTAATGGTATCTATCCATCTGTTGAGCATAATTTGCAAACACATAGATACTTTGAAGAGCGAGCGATACTTGCACCCACCCATAGAGATGTTGATTGCATCAATGAAAAAATTACATCTATGATTCCAGGAGATACTAGAGTGTATTTGAGTTATGATAGTGTTTTTAAGTCAGAGTTACGCTCCGGTGGGGATGGAGAACTTATTTCGGTAGAATTTCTAAACACTTTGAGGTGTTCTGGAATGCCATCTCACCGATTGATACTTAAAGAAGGTGGTCCAATAGTTCTGCTCAGAAATATTGATCAGAAGTCAGGTTTGTGTAATGGCACTAGGTTGGTTGTGGCGAGGCTTGGTAATCACATAATTGAGGCTGAAATTATTTTTGGAAGAAATATTGGAAAGAAGGTTTTGATTCCAAGGATGACATTGAGTAATTCAGATGTAACTATGCATGTTAATTTTACGAGGCGACAGTTTCCAATATCATTGTGTTTTGCAATGACCATAAACAAAAGTCAAGGGCAGTCTCTTTCAAATGTAGGACCAGTTTTCACACACGGGCAATTGTACGTGGCATTATCTCGGGTTAAGAGAAGGGATGGGTTGAAGATATTAGCTATTGATTCTGAAGGAAAACCATCCAAGTATACAACAAATGTGGTTTATAGAGAGGTTTTTAGAAACTTGTAATAGATTTTACAAATAAATAAATTTTACATAATAAAAGAATAATTACAACTTGGGATGCAATATTACATTTATTTAGCTTTCCTTTCTGTTTTCATTACGAAATTATATATTACCAAATAAATAGTTAAACATACAAAAAAAAAATTCGACTTTATTTTCAGTTACAATAATTTTTATAATAAATTAATAACATCAATTAAAAAAACATTAAAAACTAATAATATAACTTAACTAATAAAGTATATCAGTGAAAATTGGTGATATTATATGTTTTACCCATAATAGAAAATAATTCACAATTACTTTATCACAATCACCTACACACCATGCCATGTAATTTGGTTGTAAACAATATATGTTGTTTCTAGAATTAATAATATAAATTTATTTTTTTAAATAAATCATAATATTATTAAATAAATATCCATTGATTAATGTAATATTTATGTTTACTATTATGTAATAAAATATGATCATAACAAATTATACAACCAATTTAAACAAAAAAAAATTACAAAAGAAAGAGTATTTAAGCCCGCGAAACGTCGCGGGTCTATAATTAGTATGTTCATATTGCATATGCAATATTGCACAATATACCATCTCTTTCTTTCTATACTCCTTTCCTTTGTAAATCATCTTAATTTCATCTCTATTTTTTAAAACAACAAATTTGAAACTAATTCATTAGTTTAGCATCAAGTCAAGTGTCTAATAAATTAATGAGGGTTTATTTAAAATTTCATCACTTAATTTCACGCTGACAAATTTCTGTAGTGAAATAGCGCAGCGAGAGATGAATTGTCAAATAGGTATAATAAGTGTCCTGTTTCTCTTTAGTATTATGTCACTTACTCAACTGGTTTAAACAAGCATGTAGGATTTACCTAATTGCAATCAAAATCTACTCTTAAAACAAAGTTCTTAAATTCCTCAAACGTAGATAATAAAGTAAGTATACTTATTTCACGGGGAGATAATTTTTTTTTTTTTTGCTATGTTAGCATTCTGTAAGAGGAGCCCAAACTAAGTTATTCCTACCTTCGTCCCAAAGTTAATAGCTACATTGTCAAAAAGGTTCATTCTCATACTCAATTGCTACATTCATTTATTTAATAAAAAACAACAATTCTTTTTAATATTATATCCTCCATACTCTCCAACCAAAAACATCTACTTTATCACTTTAATAAACTCTTTAAAATAATAATTTTCTCTGGTGTCAACTTATTAGTACAAAAATTACCGATAAGATAATAAGATAATAATTTTTCAAAAAATCATATATAAATTAGTGTTCCCATTAATATCATAAATTAATAATTTATTCAAATTTTAAAAAAATACTAGAATAATTTAGGAAAATAAAAATCTATTGTTGATTATTAAATTTTAAGTTAAAGCATTAAAAGATTAATTCGGGAAATAATACGGTAAGTGAGACACAAGTTATGAAAAGACAAAAATTAGAAAACACAATATTTTCTTCATTAATCAAAATCAATAATAGTCTCTTTCTAATGATTCCATATATACAAGAAACTGATTAAATAACCTAAAAACAAAAATCCCTAGGCTGCTAGAGTGTTCTACTCCATGGAAAACAAAAGAACCCAAACAAAAGAAACGAGAGTTCTGTTCCTACTTGGGAAAAAAAATTAAAGAAGCAAAACATGGAAAAACAATCAATAAAGGTCAATATATGACCTCAATTCCTAATTACTGCATATATAATAAAGAAAGCTGAAACTGTAACATTAAAGCTCACATGACAGAAACTGCATAAATCATATTAAGGAAAAAAGATTGCAATCAATTCAATATAGCAGGCTCCCATCCCCACCTCAAACGTAAACGAATCCTCTGTTCAGCTCTTAGACGCGTTGAGCAATCGAAGAAGAAAGGCCACCACACCACGCAGAAACGGATTCGTCAAAATATTCCACATTTACTTCCTCAAGATCACACGGACCTCACCTACTTTGATTTGCAATGTACCAAATTAGAGTGCCCTGTTCAAGAAATTATATGTTAGACCAACCGTTGGTCTCCATATTATCTTCAAAAGCAACACCTAGAATAAATTTCCATTAACTCATGTGGTTAAAAACCTAGCAACTGAAATCACATAAGTATCACTCTCAATGTAAAGTAAACATTGAACAATTAAAGTGAGCAGCAAATCTATTTGATTTACCTCAATCATATATCCATTTAAAATTAGACATGTCCTCCACACAAATTCTCCAAAATCAATAGATTTACAAAGTTGAAACTCCAACACAAAGTAATGGACATCAAGACAACATGATGTTTGTTGTCAATTCAGTAGTCGGTGGTTTCTCTGCTATCTGGTACAAAAATTGCAACATAAATTAGGATACATTGATGTTCAACACAACTACAAACCAAAAGACAAAATGAATTCAATTATATCCACCATAACACCTATGGATAAAAAAATGCATGAAGCTCACATAATATAAATGCACTATATATCATTTACCTTAGATTCTGGCAACACAATTTTGCAAGAAAAAAAAAAAATTATAAATTTAACAGGTTATATTAACTAAAAATACATGAACCTGCTGAATTGTCGTCATCACTCTCGACATCGGAAAAATTATTTTTCTCAGAGTCTTCTTCACTGCTACAGTAATCAATTATGCTGTCATCCAACTCATCCTCACTAGAATTATCTAAGTTACCTTCTTCATGAACTCCGGGTGTACCTAAAATTATCGAATGCTCCACTTTTTCCACATCCGAGTCCTCTCTTTGCAGGGTTTGTATTTCACCAAGATCGACTTCAAATGCCTCATCAATATGATCATCTTGATATACTTCCTCTTCTACCTGTAATTCATCAATATTCACAACTTCATCTTGCATCTCATCAACATCATATATATGTCTATGTTGAAATGGTTGCACTACTCGTCAATCACCTCCTAACTTGGGATCATTAATGTAGAAAACTTGTGTTGCTTGAGCACCCAGTATAAAAGGATCATTCTCATACCATTTTCCTGTTACTTTAATACTTGTTATATTTCCTTCCTTTCGTATCCCCGTTCTCTTTTTCGTCCTTAGATCAAACCATTCACACATGAATATAGTAACATGTCTATCCTTCATATAGTCTAGCTGAATTATATCAGTTAAAATACCAAATAAATCAATGTCTTCGTCACCATGATTTCCTTTTACAGCAACCCCACTATTTTGACTCTTACGACGACCGTCACGTTCTATTGTGAGAAATCTCACTCCATTCACAATGCATCCGGTGTACTTCCTTACACACCTATTAGGTGCACAAGCAAGAGAATACAGAGACTCATTTATTTCCGACTCTTCGACATCGTAACATCGAGTCATCTAGAAAAAAATATAATTTTTTTAACTAAATGTAGGTAAAATATATGTAATTGCAAACTAAATATTTGAAAGCCCAGCTATCTTACAAGATTTTTGAACCAAGCAGGGAATCGTTCTTTGTGATCTCGATCTATGTTTGTACAACCCTCCAACATAAGTTCTTCCCTGTGCTTCCTACAATAGTAAATGCCAATGCCAATTTTTAAACTTTCAATTTTTTTTTTAAGATGTTCAGCAAGTTTACAGGATATGTAGTCAACTTACTCAAGAAATGGTCCTAACTCTTCGCAATTCTGGTAAACAAACCATTGCATGTCCTTGAACTCATCCTCTTATAATTCAAAGTATTTTGTTGCTCTAAAATGGCGACATTTTTTACTAAATATCCATAGGTTATCATCAGTTTCTATATCAATGTTCCGTTCCTCCCTATTAAATCTAGTTTCAATTCCCTTCAAGTACATTGAACAGAAAGTTAAGCACTCCCTTGCAATGTACGCTTCAGCAATCGACCCTTCGGGATGAGCTTTATTACGCACACTTTGCTTCAAGACGCATAATGATCTACACAAAAAAATAAAATAATAAGGTTATCATGATGTGAATAGTGTTAAAGAAAGTATAAATAAGAAACAAAGATCCAAAACAACCTTTCAATTGGATACATCCATCTAAATTGGACAGGTCCACCAAGAAACACCTATCTTGGTTAATGAGATGATAAATGTATCATGACGTCAAAAAAGGCAGGAGGATAGATTTGCTCAAGTTTACATAAAATCAAGTTGATATCTTCTTCCATTTTTGGCAACTCAGATCTCTTCAATTTCTTACAACACAGACGTTGAAAGAAATGACCCAACTCTGCTAGTGCGTCAGATACATTCTTGTCTATGGATCCACGTACAACAATTGGAAATATCCGTTGTAATAGTATATGACAATCATGACTTTTCAGTCCCGATTTCTTCTCATCGCTTACACCAACACAACGAGAGATGTTGGAAGCATATCCATCTGGAAATTTAACGGACCTAAGAAACTCACAAAAGTTATGTCTTCCTTTTTTTATCTAGAACATAACGAGCAACTGGTTTAACATATTTCCCATTACTTTTCTTAATCAAATGCAACTCCTTGCGTATTTTCATATCCTCCAAATCGAGTCTTGCTTTTATCATATATTTAGTTTTCCCCTCTATATTCATCAAGATTCCTAATATAGACTCGCAAATATTCTTTTCTATGTGCATGACGTCTAAGTTATGCCTTAACTTTAACTTGCTCCAATATGGCAGATAAAAAAATGCTACGTTTGGACCAATTCAACTCCTCGGGCGTCCTTTTTCTCTTCTTGTTACAATATTTTCCTGGTATTACCTCTGGAAGTCTCTCCAATTGTAACAACACATCATCCCCACTCAATTCTCTAGGTGGTTCTCCGTATTCTGGTTTACCATTGAATTTCCTACTTCTCCTCCAAGCATGATCTGCTGGTAAATTTCTTCGATGTCTCATGAAACACAGCTTGTCGCGTAGTCTGTGAGAGCAAGTTTGCTCATTGCAAACCGGACAAGACATGTATCCTTTAGTAACCCATCCGGATATGTCACCATAAGCCGGAAAGTTGTTTATTGTCCATAAGACAGCAGCATGCATTTTAAAATTCTGTTTACAGGAGACATCAAAGGTTTATGAACCTTCAACCCACAATTCAGTTAATTCTTTAACTGAGGGTTGTAAGTAGACATCAATGTCTTTCCCTGGCGACTTTTTCCCTGGTATAAGCAAAGACAACATAAGGAATTATTGTTTCATGCAATCCCAATGAGGGAGATTCAGCGGTGTTAGAATAACCGGCCACATGCTATAAGTGGTGCTCAGGTTTCCAAATGGATTAAAGCCATCAGCAGCTAGGGCTAGTCTAACATTTCTTGGATCATTAGAAAACCAAGGAAACTCACTATCAAAATCTTTCCATGCTATAGAATCGGCTGGATGTCTCATATGGTCATCATCTATGCATTTTTCTTTATGCCAAACCATCTTTTTAGAGGTTTTTGAAGACATGAAAAGGCGTTGTAGTCTAGGTTTCACAGGAAAATACCTCAAGATTTTTTGTGGTATCTTTTTCCCTGTACCGGTGTTGGTTTTCCAGCGAGAAGTCCCACAAGTAGGGCAAGCATCTAATTTCTTATTTTCATTCCAAAATAAGGCACAATCATACTTACACACATGGATACATTCATAACCTAATCCCATATCACGTAAATACTTTTTAGCCTCGTAGCAAGAGCGTGGAAGTGTCTCACCTTCAGGAAAAGCTGACTTCATTAGACTCAAAATCATATCCACGGCTTTATTACTCAACTTGTTGTACACTTTTATATGGAGTAATTGGATAACAAAAGATATCCTTGAAATCTTCTTACAACCAGGATATAATTCGGCTTGAGTATCGGACATGAGGGTCTCAAGATATCCAGGGAGACCACCGGTATTGTTATTATCAGTTGACATATTATCATTGTTTGCCTGAGTGTATTGTTCACCGAGGTCAAACAACATTTTACTAACTCCATCGTCTTCCTCATCGTTGTTTTTGTTGGTCCCGGTACAAGACTGAAGAATACGTGTATGGGGGGGAATACACGTATACCAATTTTTCAACTTAAACCTTATTGAGTCCCCTTTACTCAGAGTGATAAAGAACTAAGAGCTGATAATCTACCCACTGACTACACTTAGTGCGGGTCAGTTGGCTGACTATCAATTCAAGTTCAGTGTGGAAATGCGTGAGCCCTGATAGATTAAAGTCTTGTTTAGTTTACTTTCTGAAAACTTGTTTACTCGATTCTGAATAGTGATTAGTTGGGCAGTGCTCTGTTTGATGATCAGGCTGATTGATTCAGGCCTGATAAAAACCAAATGCTATGAATGTACAAGTAATATAACAAGTAAGCACAATATCAAAGCAGTAAGAACACATGGAGTTTAACGTGGTTCAGAGACTCAAGCTCCTATGTCCACGGCCTGATTTAACAGGAAATCCACTCAAGGGATTCTTGTTTTTAACGTGCCAAGGTGCACCAAGATCAGCTACTCCTCACTGACCTATACAAACTCCTTACTAACTCACTAACAACTTACTACCAACCAACCTAACTTAGGGTTTTGGTTTCAGTTTGGATTCCAACTAGGTTGTGATTATCCTTACAAGACAAAGCTTTGCTAAGGATTGGATAATCACTCTAAGCTTAAGATAATTCTAATACACTCTTTGGAATACAGAATAACTCTCAGTAACTAAGAAACACTTGGGAAATTTAACTGGTTTCGAGTGCTTCTTCTAAGGACTGAATGCTTTGAATGCTTGAGAGTTTGAGTAATTTCTGGCTTGGAAATTTCCCGTAACCTTGAATGGGTTCAAGGCCTTCTGTATTTATAGGTGATTTGAAAACTATCTGTTGAAAGAGATAGCCTACTAGTCATCTACGTAGAGTGGCTCAAACAGACATATTTCCCATGCAGCAGCCGTCCTTGCATGAATTTGGTAACTTGCATTTAATGCACCATCTAATGCTTGCCCGTTGAAAGTGCAGTCTGAAGTCAGTCTTCATGTCAGGGTCCGTACGTGCGTGTCCTCCCCTAATTGGTCCACGTCATCAGGTTGGTGAGAATGTCAGAACTTATTCCTAGGCTGCATGCTTGTCTTATTAAGTTCTTTTTTTCTCGAGCACAACGGTCTTGTCCTGACGCTGACATTCCTTTTGCATTGCTTGGCTCTACTCCAAGTCTTCCCATAAACTCAGTATCATCCTGTTCCCTTCAGGACTGAGTCAGTAATGACCCCAGGGTCATACTCTTCATCACTGACACTTACTCAGCCAGCTTAGAAGACTGCCATAAGTTCAGGATGGTGCTCTTCGTCTTCAGGTTCTTAGTCTTGATTGTCATCAGTGAGTTCTCCTCTCACTGAGTACCTGTGAAGTGTAAAATAACTAAGTACAAATTCTAACCAAGACTAGCCTGACAACAAATGCATAACATCTTTTCAGGGGCTTTGGGATCTAATCAAAACTGACATAGTCCCAACAATTTCCCCCTTTTTGATGATGCCAAAACACTGAAAAGATCCTCAAAACACTTAGAGGAAATATAAAGTCCTGTCTATAAGATAAGTCAGTGTTAGAGCAGTTCTTGATAAAGTACAAAATTTAAATAACAACCAAAAAGACAATGAGTTTTTGTCTGTGGACAAAGTAATATATTTCATTGAATGATATGGAAATGGTTACAATGAATCTAATCTATTACACGAAAGGATGTGAATCACTAGACTAATCTCATTTCAGGCTCGAGTCCATAACCAGCATAGACTCTGACCTTCAATTCGTTAACTCTCTTAACCTGATTCACATAGCCTTCAGCTTTAGCAATCTTCAAAACTTCAGTCATTATGGCCTTTGTATCATGCTTTCCAGTTCCAGGCACCAAAGGGGGTGAAAGAATCACGAACTCAGGAGATTTCAGTTGGACTTGAGCTGCTTCAGCCTCCTCCAAGATCTTCTGAATCAGCTCAGGATGATTGTCCATTATGTAGTTAGTGAAATGGGCATTGATATCTTCAGTGTCGCCCCACTTCTTCACTACATACCATAGCTTGACAAACTCATCCCTAGCATCAGCCCAGAACTCCTTCAATGCCTCTGAGATGAACTCATCGACATAAGCTTCCCTCTGACCTGATTCCGGCCTTCTGACTTGCCGAATTGTTGACTTTCTGGCCGTTGGCTTCCTCCTGTACTTTCTTGGCTCAGGCTTCACCTTCCTCCTCCTTAGCAAACTGATCACTACATCATCCAATTCTCGTTGTTGTAAGTCAGTGAGATCAATTAGCTTTTCCACCTTCCTATCCAAAATGCGCATCTTCTCCTTCTGAGCTATGTCCGCCCTGCACTCAGCCTCAGACTTTTCAGAAGGTGTTCCCCATGCCCCAGCGCACAGTTCCGCCACCGTCTCCACAGAGTAAGTGGTGGGATTTTTCCTTGTGTGTACTTGGGGTGACTTCTGAATTGACTCAGCCGGTTTGGAAGATTGGGGTTCCTTAGAAGGTTCATGTTAGGATATATTAGTTTTGATGATTTTCCAAAACCACATGTTATAGGTTTGAAGCAGTCAGGATTGTATCTTTTAGTTTCAGGTCAGGCTAGGTTGTTTCTCAGTAGAACAGGTTATCAGTGGAGGAGGAACTCTACTGAGAGGAACTAAGTGAGGGGGAACTCACTAACATAGCCTGAGGGAGTCAAGATGACATCACAAGGAGAACCGACTGAAGCCATGTCAGAAGACCTGAACCTGAAGAGAAGCCTGAAGGAAGTCCCACTGAGTATAAACCTGACCTTTCTAAGCTGGTCAGTGGACTACTCAGTGAAGAGCATGATCATGAGGATCAGTGTTGTGCCTAGTAGATCCTGAAGGAGTCAGGCTACTGAGGAATGAGAGGCTGACAATTTGCCTTATGTCAACTCTTCTGAGTAGACTTAAAGTCCAATGAAAGTTCCTAAGAAGACCTCAAGTCTACTGAAGAAAAGTATCCTAAGAGAACTTCAAGTCAGCTGAAGAGAAGTCGCCTGAAGTCAGGACTACCCTGATCAAGTACCCTGAACAAAAGAGCCGTTGGACTCAGTCCACGTGGACCAATCAAGTCAAGGCAACAAATCTGACAAAAGCTAACAAGGCCATACGTTACTGAAAAGGAGAATTTCACTCCAGAGATAGTCTGGATTTGAATGTTACTCTCTCCAACGGTAACATTCAAATCCACACTATAAATACAAACTCAAGCTTCATTTGTGGATAAGCAAGGAGCTGATGTGAGAGTGGTGCGTTTCAAGGGAGGCATAAGGAGGCACCATCTCCATCAAGAACACAGACCTGAGTTCTTCATAGTCATATTTGAGTGTTCCAGTTTGTATACTCGAGCTCATCATATACATCCTAAGCTTAGAGAGATTTTCCCAACCTTAGCTTAAAGGCTAAAACCATGTAAGGGAAAATCTCACCTAGTTGGAGAGAACCAAACCAAAACTAAACCCTTTCCAGAAGAGTATTAGGTGTTCAGTGAGGGGAGGAGAGGCAGTCCCTGAGTGAAGAGGGATGTGAGGCCAGTTCGAGAGGCAGCTCCACGGAGGGGTGTGAGTCCAGTTGTGAGTGCACCTTGGCACGTTAAAAATAAGAATCCCAATAGTGGATTTCCTATTAAATCAGGCCGTGGATGTAAGAGCTTGAGTCTCTGAACCACGTTACATTGCTGTGTTCTTTATTGCTTTACTAACTTGCATAACATCAGTGTTAAAACAAAAATTTCTCCTAATTTCCCATATTGTCCTTGTTTGTGAATGAAAAAACGGGACCAACCCATTTTTGCCTTCTTCGCTGCAGCCTCTGCCCTCAATGCCGCAGCCTTTGCCTCATCTTCAGCCTCAGCCGCTGCCAGCCTGGCTGACTTCCTTACTCTGAGAACATTCCACTTAGGGTTTGCCTCTGGATCTGCCTCAACCGTTTCACCTTGGTTGACTGCCTCAGATGCCTCAGGGCGGGATCTTTTCCTCTTCTTTTTCCCCTTTTTGGCATCATCATTAGCCTGGGATGGGAGTACTTCAGCTCCACTGTTGATGACGAAGGAAGCTAATGATTGAACTTCCAGTACACCCTCCTTCAGCATCTCAACTCCCATAGCAATCCCAGTGCCTGCATAAGACACTGAACTGATTGCAGCTTTCAACTTCTTCTCAAAGACCTCCATGTTTAATTGGAGACTTTGTTCAGCCTTGGTGATCCTTTCCTCCACCTTCAAGGACTCACCGCTGACCCTGCTCGCCTCAGCCAGTATCTTCGCCGACTCATCAGTGGCCTTAGCCAAAACCTCAGCAACAGTTTGAGAAGTCTGAGCTAACTTCCCTTACTCCAGCTCCAGCTTGGACGCTGAGTTGTTCAGAGCCTGAGTAAAGAGCGCTCCAGCCTGAACTGCAAGTCTCTCTACTGCCTGATTGAGCTTTTCTTCTCTGAGCTCATCCCTCTTCTCAAGTTGTTGTAGAGTCTGCCTCAGCATCTTCTTCGTTCTCCCCCTCTCACTCCTCACTGATTTTTCCGTATCAGTCATTGTGCGCTTCAGCAGTATCAACTCCCTGTTGGCAAGGGTGTTGTACGCTGAATTGGTCCACTTGATGTGCTTTGCCAGGGCCTTGGCGTCTTCTTCCTTCTCAGCTCTTAGCTTCATCACTTCCTCCTGAAGCTCAGCTAAGTTCTCAGTTGTCTTTTCTTTCTTGACTTTGACAATACTGGTAAATTCAGCGCGTCAAACCCCAGTGATTAGCACATCTTCATCTCCAGTAGCATCGTCAGTGGCTAGCTGTTTTCCCTTGTCTGCCCCTGTATCCTCAGTGCCCTCTTCAGGGTGCACTGAAGGCAGTTGTGAAGTAGTCATAGCCGCCTGCACAGGCTCAACTAAGCTATCTTGAACTTTGGGAACAAGTCCCTCAGAACTAGGAGTCTCCTTAGATGCCTCAACATCATCCTCCTTTGTCTCAGGGCAGGAAATCCCGTCACTGACTGATGTGTTATCGGCAGCTGAGATGTTCTCAACATCCTCAGCCGTTGGTCCACCCTTGGCACCAACGTCTTTAGCACCTTCCCCCTGAGTCTAAGACTCAGGGATCATCTGATCCACTTCCTCAGTTGTCTCCTCTATCATCTTCTCCTGCGCTCCATCCTGAGCATCATCTTCCTCATCATCATCCTTCTCCTCCTCAGAACGGATGTCAGCCTCCATCTTTGCCATCATCTCAGTCACTAGCTGCTTTAGATTGACAAAGTTTAAAAGCTGTAGCCAGCTAGTGAGCCCAAAGTAAGTGCAGAGCCTAGCCTCCTCCTGCTCCCAGTGCTCCCAGCCTCTGGCGTCAACGAGCATGTATTGCTCTTACATGTTGGATTGTTTGAAGTCCAACCACACCTTAAGCTCCACAATAATGGCACAGAGCTCCCTGTACATGCTCAGGCTGGGCCAGCACTTAGCTGCCTACTCAGTGGTGTTCCCCCTTAAGTTGTTCTACAAAATGCCACCAACCATATTGGCATCCAAATCCTCCTCATCCTGCAACTCCAAAAAGTCATCCTCCTAATCTCCGGCTTGAAAGGATTTGGGGCAATCCTTGGGATTGGGGTAAGTAGAGAAATCTTCAGGGTTTGGAAGGTTAGGTTCAGAGGACTGGTCAGGCTCATTTGTGGGTGAGGTTGTTGGCGCTGACTCAGTTGGGTTAGAAAGTATGTCAGGGGTGGGTGTTTGTGGTTGTTGGGGTGTGGGGTCAGGGTTGGTTTGGAGTGTGAGGTCAGGATTGGTTTGGGGAGTAGGTTCAGTGTGTTTGGGTGATTGGGTAGGGTTGATCTCAGGCTGCAATATCTTAGCCGTCTCGATCTTCGTCCTCACCACCTACAAGTCAGAGGCTCGGGGAGAGCTTGACTTCTCCCTCTCACTCACCTCTGACAGGCCCTTGGCAGGGGACTTTTTGGGTCCCTTCCTTAGCCTCTTCAAAGGCCTCCTCTCCTTCTCCTCCTCCAATCTGACCTCATCATCAGTTCTCTCAGCCGCTGACACGGCCCTCTTGGGATCTGATTCAGTCCCTACTTTGGTGGCCTTTCCTGACAGCACCACCCTCAGTTTCTTCTTCTCCGCCTCCTTCTCAGCAGCCTGCGCCTCACCGCGCTCAGAAGCGATCTCCTCTTCCACTTCTTTGTTCTTTTCAAAGAGCTCATCCATCCTCTCTATCAGGCTGGTCGCCACCTTCTTGGCCTTCCCAGCCGGCTTCTTCTTCTGACCCTTAGCTTGAGCGTTGGGGTCAGTAAGCCCTAACATAGAGTAGGTGTCACACAGTGAAGTGAACATGACCTTCTTTGACGAGAGGTTGTCTTCAAAGTCAAAAGTATACCCATGGCAGGCATGTGCAATCAGAATGGACAGCCTCGTGCCAAATGGGAGAATAGCACCTACTGAGATGTGCTCCTTCTCAGCATTCTTCTTGAGTTTGTCGACGGCGGCCTGATTGATCTGGTCAAGGAAAAACTGCTCCCAGTTGGCCTCCACACCATCAACAAGAGCTCTCATTATCCTCAGTTTGGGCAGGCTCAGTTGCTCATGAGAACTTATTGATCCCATCACGATCTTGGACACTAAGTCCACAAGGGCCCTATACTCAGGCTTCAAGGTACCCTTGTTTTGACGAGCTCTGAATTCAGAAGAACCCATCTTGGTCCACTTCCCCAAAAGTTCTCCCTCCTCATTTTCCTTGTAGGTTTTGGGGTTGATGCCTGAGGACGGCAATTCGTAGACTTCCCTAATGGCCTTCCTTAGGTTGATCTCCTTCTGCCCCTTGCTATAGAAGGGTTCACCATCAACATCTTTCTCACCAGTTCGCTTCATCACCATTACTCTTGTGAACAATTCTCCCTTGCAAAGGAAGAGATTTAAGTACGGCTCCACAACTGTCGTTGGAAGCACAGATGTGGGCCTGTGGGTGAAATATTTGGCCAAACCAGCTTTGGAGATCCATTCGAAGACTGGATGAATCTCCTTCACAGAGAGGCACGCACCCTCCATGGTGATAACCTGCTCCATATTTACCAGCCTGTTCTTGACAACGTCTTCTGGCTTGTCAGTTGTCCAGGTGGGAGCCAAGAATGCCATTTGGTTTTGATTTGAGTGAAAGAGATTTGCAAAGGTTTGTGTTTGAGCAAGAGAATACTCAGTGTGCAATGTGCGTTTGTGTTTGCGTAAAATCCTCAAATGGCAGACTAGATTGATATGAATTAGTCAGTTACTTAGACGTGAGGTTGAGATTAATCCTGAATTTGAAAGGTTTTGAAATTAAGGGCCAGGATCAATCTCTGTTTCAATCATATCCTCATGTCAGTCATATTCCATATAAAACGGACACGTATATAAAAAAAATAACTGAAGCATTAAATGCTCCGATGTGCGTGGGTTTAAATATGAAAAGGCGCGCTTTTAATGAAAACGGAATGCATTTAATAAAGATTTTCAGGATGAATCTAAGAGTCCTAACTCCACTGACAGTTCCATAAATCTTGCTTCAGCCAAAGACTTAGTCAAGATGTCAACTCTCTGCGTGTCAGTGTGAATTTTCTCCATCCTAATATCCTTTTTCTCCATATGATCTCGAATGAAGTGATGCCTAATATCCACATGCTTGCACCTTGTGTGAAGCACTGGGTTCTGAGTAATTGCTATAGCACTATTGTTGTTACAATAGATTGAAACCTCATAAGAAAACACTTGGTAGTCTCTTAATTGTTGCCTCAACCACAAAATCTGAGCACAACAACTACCTGCAGCCATATACTCAGCCTCAGTTGTGGATGTCGCCACTGAATTCTGCTTCTTACTAAACCACGAGATCAACTTACTTCCCAAAAACTGACATGTCCCTGAGGTTGATTTCCTATCAATCCTACAACCTCCATAATCTGCATTTGAATAACCTGTCAGTTCTAAGTTGTCATCTGAAGGATACCATAGTCCCATATTGACTGTCCTTTTCAAATACTTAAGTATCCTCTTAGCAGCCTCCAAATGACTTCTCTTGGGATCAGACTGATATCTAGCACACACACCAACTGCAAAAGTAATGTCAGGCCTACTTGCAATCAGGTACAATAAAGAACCAATCAGCCCTCGATACTCAGTCTGATTCACTGAAGTCCCTTCAGTGTCAGGATCCATCTTCCAATTTTTGTTCATTGGGATCCTAGCCGGATTGATGTTCTGAACACCAAACTTATGAATCAAGTCTCTTGTATATTTGGCTTGATTAATGAAGATCCCTTTATCAGTCTGCTTGACCTGCAATCCTAAAAAGAAGTTCATCTCTCCCATCATTGACATCTCAAATTTACCAGTCATCAACTTAGAGAATTTCTCACAGAGCTGATGATTTGGTGATCCAAATATTATGTCATCCACATAAATCTGGACCAAGAGAATGTCATCACCTTCAGTGATCCTGAAAAAGTCCTATCCACGGTTCCCTTCTTGAACCCATGGTCTGTCAGGAATTGAGAGAGGGTATCATACCAAGCTCTTGGTGCTTGCTTAAGTCCATAGAGTGCTTTCTTCAAATGGTATACTCTATCTCCAACCTCAAACCCTGGAGGTTGTTCAACATATACCTCTTCATTGAGTACACCATTCAGGAAGGCACTCTTGACGTCCATTTGATACACCTTAAACTTCTTGTATGTTGCATACGCAAGGAACAACCTGATAACTTCCAACCTAGCCACTGGAGCAAAAGTCTCATCATAGTCTATCCCTCCAGACTTACAATATCCCTTTGCAACCAGCTTTGCCTTGTTCCTTACTACAACACCATTCTCATCCTTCTTGTTCTTGAAGACCCACTTAGTACCAATAACACCTTGGTTCCTAGGTCTATCTACCAGTTCCCAAACCTGATTCCTTGTGAACTTATTCAACTCCTCTTGCATGGTTATGATCCAGTTCGAGTCAGTGAGAGCTTCTTCAATGTTCTGAGGCTCTTGCTCCGAGAGAAAGCAACAAAAAAATGCGCTCTCACCATGGAACCGTCTGGTCCTGACTCCCTCAGTTGGATCACCAATGACTTGATCAATGGGATGATCCTCTAGCCATGATCTCTTGCCTGGAGTTGTTCCTGAAGTACCTGCAATGTTAGTGTCTATAGGCTCATAAAATTTAGGAAATTGAACAGAAGGGGATGAACCTGAGTCTATACCAAAGGGATTAACAAGTTCAATGTCAGGGACATTGATTCCCCCTTGATGAGGTGACTCAGGAACCGTCTCAGCTATGACCGCATCTTCATAAACGGTACTTACCTCAGGTTGAGCCTGTTCCTCAGTCTGAGGCTCAACAATCCCTGATATGCTGGGCTTAGGAGTGGCTCTTGAGTCATCTTCCTGATCATCGTCATCATCCAAACTTGGAATAGGCACAGTTTTGACCTTTGGATCAGGTTGATTCTTTAAGCTCAGCCTTGTCACTCTCCTTGTGACCTCCTCAGTGTCAGGATTCAACACTTTTACCCTAGACTCATTAGCAGATTCATCAAACACAACATGTGGTGATTCTTCCACAACAAAGGGTCCTACAATTGTAAACCCTGAATGCTTTGCTAATTTCAGAATATCCCAAGAATATCCCTTCATCAGATTTACTATCAAAGACTTTCAATTGGGTCTTCCCATTGTTGAGGATAAAGCACTTACAACCAAATACATGAAAGTAAGAGATACGAGGCTTCCTCTTATTCCATGTCTCATATGGGGTCTGTGCATGTTATTTGTTCAGCATGGATCTGTTCTGAGTGTAGCATGCAGTGTTGATTGCCTCAGCCCATAATTTCTTGGGCAATCCTGACTCAGCTAGCATGGTCCTTGCTGCTTCCTTCAGTGTCCTGTTCCACCTTTCAGCGACACCATTCTGTTGTGGGGTTCTAGATGCAGAAGTCTCATGAGCTATACCAAGTTCATTATAAAAGTCAGAAATATATGAATTTATAAATTCAGTGCCCTTGTCAGATCTGATCTTAGTAATGGACTGATTCTTCTCATTGCTGAGTCTTCTGAGCAACTCAGGAAGCTTCACCTGTGTTTCCTTCTTATTCAACAAGAAAATAACCCAAGTATATCTAGAATAATCATCAATAACCACAAGGGTATATTTCCTACCATTCATACTCACAGGTGTTATGGGACAAAATAAATCCATGTGCAAGAGCTGAAGAATCCTGTCAATGGAGAAGGTAGCTTTCTCCTTGAATGATGCTCTGACCTGCTTCCCCTCCTGACAAGCTTTGCACACATGATTTTTGCTAAAAACTTCATTAGGTAGACCTTCAACAAGTGATTGTCTAGAAATTTTGTTAAGAATCTTGAAGTTCAGGTGGCTTAATCGTTTATGCCATAACCAACTGGGCTTTAGAGAGCTTTTAGCAACAAAACAAGTATTAGGAATAGTGTTGCTCCAATCAGCGAGATAAACGTTACCTTTCCTGATACCTGATAGAAGCACTTATGTTGATTTGTCCTTGACTGAACATATATTCGATGAGAACTCAACACTGAAATCTTTATCACAGAACTGACTTACTGACAACAGGTTATGCTTCAGTCCTTCCACAAAGGACACATTTTCCACTCTGATTGTACCTATAATCAAGACACAAAAACCTTTAGTAACACCTTTTGAGTTATCACCAAAGGTTACCTGTGGACCATCTTTGGCTTGAAATTCTTGGAGAAGACTCTTCATTCCAGTCATATGCCTTGAGCATCCACTGTCTAGGTACCAAACAGCTTTGTGTGAGTCTCCTCTCCTCTTGTTGTGATCCACAGCCGCCTGCAAGCAAATCAGGCTTTAGGTACCCATTGGGTGTTGGGTCCTATTGTGTCAGCTGTACCCTTCGGGATCCAAACTTACTTAACTACCCTGATTGCCTCAGAGTGGTAAATCTGTCTCCCTGAAACATCAACATACACAACTTTCTTCTTCTTTGCCTGAGAGGAAGATGGTGTATGGGTGCTAGACTTAGGTTTCACAGGAGCCTGAGTGGGTGCTTTTTGGGCTGGCCTCATGTTCTTCCTAGGTCTGGGTGCAGCAGGTCTTGGGCCTTGTTCTTGATAAGGACCATGTGTTCTATTCCCCCTAGGCAAGTGAGGGAATGGAAAACAGTTAAAGGACTCAGGATGCCAAAACCATGGGGGTGTCATCATGTTTGGCCTTCCCTGCAGGTATTGCTAAGCATTATGGTACCCTCACTAACCAGTCTGAGGGCTCTTGGCCTGAGTCTTCCTCTGCTTTCGCTGAGGCTTTCTCTGGCCTGAGCTCTCAGGGACCTCCTTTGGTTGCTTTGCCTTTCCCTTGGGTTTTGTCTTAGCTACCTTGGTGGAAACCCTGACTGAGTCAACAGTTTCTTTGCCCTTATCAGTTTGATGGGCCTGAAGTACAACCTTAGGTGCACTTTGGCCTGCCTGAACAAATACCCTCTCAGGAACATATCCTAGTTCTTTTTTCTCGTTCCCAAGCATCTGGCTGCTAATTATATCCTCTCTAGCCACTGAGGATTTATTCATTGCTGCAACCTTTTGCTTGAGTGAGTCCTCACTTTTTTTCAGGATTTCATGTCTGGCAAAGAGGTCATCAAACTTACTCTTAAGTACTTTCAGTTCTTCCTTCCTGACCAACTCTTCATCAGCCAGTTCCTTCAGAATCTTCTCTCTTGGGAGACGCTCAGCATTGATTAAATCAATTTCCTGAGTTAGTCTCACAATCTGAGCTGATTGTTTAAGATCAGACTGAGTGAGCTGATCATTCAGGTTCTGGACCTCAGTACTCAATTTCTTGTTCTCCTATACCAAGAAGACATTAGTTTCCTGCAGCCTGGAGAAATCAACCATCAATTGATCCAGGCAGATCTGAAGGTTCATTTCTCTGACTGACTCTGAGCTAAGCTCAGGATTTTGACCAGTGTAAGAACCACAAACATAATTAGATGTTACCTCAGGCTCTTCCCTAACCATCAAGCAAACATCATCGTACTCATCGTCAGAAAAGAGTTCAGGCGACCTCTCCTCAGGACCATCCGAGTCAGTTACATCCTCAGCGAGCATGGCTCTCCGGTCAGCAAGTCTCTGGTCTCTCTTGGCCCTCATGTCCTTTCTTTCCCTTGCACTCAGCTCCGGACAATCATACTGATAGTGCCCGCTCTTGTTATAGTTGTAACATGTTGCTTGCTCATCTCCTCTTTCTTTTCTAGGTTCAGGGTTCCTCCTTGAGTCAGGTTCCCTCTGTCTTGATGAGCTTTCATTCTTCCCTGAGTGTCTGTCATCACGAGTATGTCTCTGTTCATCTCTACGATCGGGCTTTGGGTCTGAATATCTACTTTCATCGCCACGATCTCTCCTCTGGTCAGTGTTTCTCCTTTCCTCATATCTCCTCGAGCTTTGGTGGGTTCCTTCAGGTTTCCTGTCACGTGAGTCCTGATAAAATTTCTTATAACGACCAAACCTGGAATTAAGCTTCTCAAAGCGTCTGGCCATCAGGCTGTACTCCTCAGCAAACTCTTCCTTGCTCATCTCCATCAGTGACTTTGATGAAGGCTCAACAGGTTCAGACCTGGCTTTGAACGCCACACTTTTCTCAGGAGCTTTCTCTTTCTCCTTTTCTTCCTGCTGAACTTTCTTCTTTCTCTTGTTGAGATCATATTCCAGTGTTTTGAGCTCTGAAAAAAGTAAAGCAGAATTTATGTTACTCATATCCTGAGTATTCTTAAGCATAATTATACTGTTGTCCCATCTCTCAGGAAGGGCATTCAGGATCTTTGAAGCAACATCTCTCTTAGGGACATCCTTGTCCAGCATCACCAACTCATTCATCAACTTGATGAATCTTGACTCCATCTCATCGATAGTCTCATCAGGCAGCATCTCGAACGCTTCGAACTTCTGAATGGCAATATTTCTCTTATTCTCCTTTATCTTTTCTGACCCCTCGCACATCCTGGTGAGCTCATCCCAAACCTCCTTTGCCGTCTTTAAGTTCATCAGCCTTGCTGACTCCTCGAAAGGCACCGTATGCAAAATGATGTTCCTGGCCACATTGTCCAGTCCCACCATCTTGATTTCGTCATTGGTCATATCTTTCCTTTCCTTAGGAACCTGTACGCCAATCTCAAGATGTTCATACCCCAGTCCTCTGACATTAGGGATAGTAATATTGATCGGTCCTTTCCTAATAACACGCGGCATCTGGTCATGGATGGCATCTAGATGTGCCTCTAGTCTGAACTTCCAATAGACAAAGTTAGATACAGATAATTCAGGTAACGAAGCTTTAAGTCTCCTCGCAGTCATGATGATGCAAGTTTTATGAAAAGTAAACTCAGATCTGTTCAGTGACCACCAACAGTTTCTCCTCTGAAACTATTAGTATTCAAAGTCAGTGGTTTTTTGAACCACTGCTCTGATACCACTTGTTGGTCCCGGTACAAGACTGATGAATACGTGTAGGGGGGGAATACACATATACCAATTTTTCAACTTAAACCTTACTGAGTCCCCTTTACTCAGAGTGATAAAGAACTAAGAGCTGATAATCTACCCACTGACTACACTTAGTGTGGGTCAGTTGGCTGTCCTTGCATGAATTTGGTAACTTGCATTTAATGCACCATTTAATGCTTGCCCGTTGAAAGTGCAGTCTGAAGTCAGTCTTCATGTCAGGGTCTGTACATGCGTGTCCTCCCCGGATTGGTCCACGTCATCAGGTTGGTGAGAATGTCAGAACTTATTCCTAGGCTTCAGGCTTGTCTTATTAAGTTCTTTTTGTCTCGAGCACAACAGTCTTGTCCTGACGCTGACATTCCTTTTGCATTGCTTGGCTCTACTCCAAGTCTTCCCATAAACTCAGTATCATCCTGTTCCCTTCAGGACTGAGTCAGTAATGACCTCAGGGTCATACTCTTCATCACTGACACTTACTCAGCCAGCTTAGAAGACTGCCATAAGTTAAGGATGGTGCTCTTCGTCTTCAGGCTCTTAGTGTTGATTGTCATCAGTGAGTTCTCCTCTCACTGAGTACCTGTGAAGTGTAAATTAACTAAGTACAAATCCTAACCAAGACTAGCCTGACAACAAATGTATAACATCTTTTTAGGGGCTTTGGGATCTAATCAAAACTGATATTGTCCCAACAATTTTCTTCTATCGAATCACTATCAATTCTTATACTCTCATTATTCATTCTATGCTTACCATGATAAAACCACCTAATGTACCCTGGATCTATCTCATTCTCCAATATATGACGTGTAACCGTTCTCTGATCTTTAAAGCTTAAGTTCAAACAATTTGTACAAGGGCATCGAACTTCACACTCTAAACCCATATGAGTTCTAACAAATATCATAAAACTATTTACTCCATCTACATAACTTTTTGACCACTTGGTATCACGCATCCAACTCTTGTCCATTTTTCACTACACCTATCGTACAAAACATTCGAACTACATAGGGCCAAGATATTTGAGACCACTTGGTGACAAATAAAGGATTTTGAGACGAGCTTGTTCCGATAAATGAAGTAAAGGTGAGCTGAAAAATGCAATTTTCTCTATAAGAATTTTTATATCTAGTTTACTATTGAAGTTATTATATTGAACAGTTTTAAATGCCCATATGCTTGAATGATTATAAACAATATATTCAGTATTACAAAAGGTTCATGTTAATGCCTGAAATAAATACAAAATCTAAAATTTCAAGATCCAAGTTCTTATTTTCTCTATCAAGAAATGTATAACATCCACAAAACAAACATTATTCACCCATTGCAAAAATAAGAGATGTGTCAGCATTAAAATAAAATATAGGACATTAGAGAGCAACATACCTGCACAATTTGCATTAATATATTGAACAATCAGGTCCAACAATCAATCCAGTAAGAAGGAAACCAAGAATTACCTAAACAAGTTGGGAATCGCTAAAATTATAAATCTCTGAATTTAAGAACAAAAACAAAAAAAACTTGTTAGCAAAAATGACAACAGGGAAAATCAACTATTACAAACTGCCAAATCTAAAATTAGCCTACAAAATTCAATCTAATATTAGCCTACAAAGTGAAAATTTAGAGATTTTGTGCCATCACATCTCCTTACATATAATATGAAAAAAAAGTCAAGGAAGAGGGAATAACAACATATAATAGTCAAAATTTGGCATAAGAAGCTTTGTCGGATAGTTTCTGACTTTGTACATATGATCCACTATTCTGTTAGATTTGAACAAGTTCTCAACATCAATTTCTCATTCTCAATTTCCTGAGACCACATTATCTCACCATATGATACAACAAACAAACCCCAAATGTGCAGAGTAAAAGGTGTGTATAAAATTCCCAGTAAATTTTGAAGTGGCTTTCAATCGATAAATCTTTAGAGGATTATGAATCCAATGAATCAAAAGATTAGTCATAGCAATCGATGCTCACCTAAACAAAAGATACAAATATAATCCCTTCGCCAACACTTACAAATTTTAACTACAAAAGAAAGCATGACCATTCCAATATAGAGAATGTATAACAAATAAAAAGAAAAGCACAACTAACTCAACTCAAGATGGCAACATAATCAAATTAAACATTAAAATTGAACAACAAAACACCATATCTCTTCTAAAACTAATAGCCCAACACCAAATATGGATTATTGGCTAACCACTCTTTGAACAATTCCAGCTATTATTATTATCCCTTACATACCAATTACTTAAGGGTTGATTCCCGTTATTTATTATAAATTCGTAACAACAATTAGTATATATTCTCCTATTTGCATATATGCATTTCCTAATCTATTTCTTAATCTATCTCGCCGCAAAAGACTGTGTAATGTAATATACTTTTGGGAACCAGGTGAAACTAAATTTCAAAATCATTTTTTACGGAAAGCAAACAAGCAAGTAGATATGAGTTGAAAAAATTTTACACCGGAAAAAAGAATTGAAATGTGAAGGAGCTTACCTTTTTTATGTTTGTTAATTTCTGGAGGAATTGGGAGAAATTTAGGTATGAATTCAGGTATACCACAGCAAATTCAAGTACCAATTGGAAAATTCACCCCAAAATCAAGAACAAAATGTGAGGCTGGTAGAATTGGGAAAAATTCTCCCAAATAATTCTTAGGTACACCACGCCAAATTCAGAAACAAATGAAAAATTCAAGAGCGAATTCAAGGTTTGGTCGCTGAAGAATAGGAGAGAAGAGAGCTTGCTAATTTCTGGAACAAGAAACAATATACAACCTTTGGGGGAAATTCACTCGAAAAACAGGGGAAGGATGGGGGAAATAACAGTAAGAATTGCGGGAGGGTTTTACCAAGAAATCGCATTGAGGGCCACATCCGAAACATTAATATAAATGAATTTCGAATACATAATGTTGAAAATGTCTGACCCAGTTGGTGTAGTACATGTTGAATCCTATAATGATACAAGGTTCGAACCTTATTTATGTTTTTTTCATCAACGAAAAAATTTAATGTTTAATAGAATAAATAAATTAAATTTCATTTTATATATTATATTTTGTCTGGTTCAGTTGATGGCTTTTGTCGAATTCAGGGCAAATGTATAAGGTTCGAATCTTGCCCCTACATATTTATTTTTATATAGTACAAAATTCATTAATTAACAATAATTTTCAAAAGTCATTATAAAAAATTGTCCAGTCTAGTTGTTAGCTTTTGATGAATTCTGTGCAAAGGTTCAAGGTTCGAACCTTGCCTATGCAATTTTTTTTATACAAATTGATTTTTAAAGAATAAAAAATGTTTTTAAAAAATTATCCAGATTTTTTGGTGGCTTTGGATGAATTCAGTGCAATGGTTCAGGGTTCGAACCTTGCCTCTGTATGTTTCCCCTTGGAGGCGGAGCTTATGGACATCTTTTCGGCTATTGAGTTTGCTTATGTGCGTGGTTGGGGGAAGCTATGGGTGGAGTCGGACTCGCTCCTTGCTGTTCGGACCCTGAAGAAAGTGATACCGTTCATTCCTTGGCGCCTTCGCAGTTTTTGGAGTCATGTTGTGGCTATGGTTTCTCAGATGGAGGTCATGTTCACGCATGTTTTGAGAGAGGGTAATGCTGCTGCGGATGCTCTGGTCAAGAGAAGAGAGACTTGCACTTGGATAGGTACTTGTCCTGATTTTTTAGTTTCTTATATTATGTATGGATATGAACAAAACTTTTTGCAGGTTTTGATTTTGGTTCTGTCAAGTTTGTTTTATGTTTTTGGTATCTTGGGGTTGCATCCCCTGGATTGGCCGTGTGTTAGGCCTTTTCTTCTGATTAGATACTTGAATTGTTTGACTGTGTTGTTCCTTCTTTTACCTCCCTGACCCTGGGCTGTGGGGTCCACCTTTTTTCTTTTAATTAATAAAATAACCTAATTTGCCTTGCCTCTGTATGTTTCTTTTTTATGTACAAAATTGATTTTTAATGGATAGAGAATAATTTTCAAATAAGAATTCCAAGGTTTGTCATGCTTATTTGGTGTCTTTTGACGAATTTTGTGCAAAGGTCTAGTGTTCGATCCTTTGCTACTGCATATTTTTATTTTTATAGACCAACAAACTTTATTTTAAATCTGTTATGTTTAGGTATTAAGTGATGATGAAATTTTGGCATATAAACTCATCACAAAATATTATGATTTTCTTTAGTTAAAACTAAAAAGTAACAAATGATGGTAAATAGTCACTAATTTTATTCAAAGAATTAATGACGAAACATAAAATTGTCATGAAAATATTATACCACTAGTTGTAGACCCGCGAGTGTCGCGGGTTTCAATATACATTTTTTTTTATTATTTTTATTTAATAGGATGGTTTATTATTTTTTACAATTCATTATTTACGATAAATAAATTATATAGAGCATCCATTCACTCCAACAGTATAATCATAAGTATAATTTCAGGGAAAACCACAAATATGTAACACTCGCAATATTTTACATAATTTCCCTCTGAAATCATTGACTTTATCATAGCTTTATTTTCCCTTTAATATGCATATGTCAAGGTAAGAATTGTTTAAATACTAAACATAAAAGCTTATATATAATACTCATTATTCCAATAAAATAACAATGCTAGCAATCTCAAACACTGATCAATAAATTGTCAATGGAATACAATAGTCAATGGAAGAAGGGGCTGCCCAACAATAGTATCAATAAATTGATCACACGTCTCATTCGCCAAGACACAGTGCATTCGAACGCACCTAAAAGAATAGAAGGGTACATGAGTCATATCATATAGAAAAAAAATGTATAACCCAGAATAGAGATTATAAAAAAATTGAAATACCTACTATCCTCCAAGAGAAGCTACACAAACTTAACACATCGAGACGTAGGTAAATCAATAACATGAACTTGACCAACATGTATCAACCGGCCATATATATCTATTGGAATTGAAGCATAGCACGAAAAAAAAAAACATCAGTGTACCCTACAAAATATACAATACAAGGAATCCAACCTAAAAAATAATAATGTTTTAAAATAAATTATTCACCGCGTAATATTGAATTTTCGGAGTTCATTTGTTTTATAATTTCGCCAAAAGTAATAAAGTCGAACGATGATCTGGTAATATAAAGGACCAATTATAAAAAAACAGAGCTAAAAAGAAAGGAATAATAATCATATTAATAATAATTATAGAACAATAAAAGGTACTGACCAGGTATAAACAACAAAAGTGATACGGTCGAGATAGAGATTCGGGTTTCTCAACTTAAATTTTAATTAATTTAGCAAAGGACCGAGGCGTCAATCAAAATCTTCATGCATGGAAAAAATCAAATAATTTTTACAAATATTCACCAACTTTATCATGTCGATGAATATTTACAAATTGATTAAGGAATTTAAACCACATCTATATATCATTGTAAGTAATTATTTATTTATACAAGACTTCCATAAAATAATACACAACAAAGATATAAAATAAAAAATATCTCTAATTTTGTCCTAATTTTGCAAGTTCGTAAATATATTCTCAATTTTGCAAACACATAAAGATAGTGTTCTAATTTTACATACACTCATAAGGTACTGTCCTAAAATAACAATTTTTCCCTTATAACCAATATATTAAAGAAAAGTAAAATTGAGAAATAAAAAAAATAAGGTCAATTTTAACATAGAAAAGTAAGAAACTATTTCAAAAAATATATTCTTATGAATAACCACTTCAGAGAAAAATCGAAAGGGTTGACTTGATGCGTAGAATGCACAAAATTGATTCACATTAATTAGGATATTGACTATGAACTTGGTTTATTTGGTAACAACAATATTTAATTAGGATATTATATATGGACTTGGTTTATTTGGTAATAGTGTGCACATTTATTTATTAGGATATTAACTACTGACTTACATTATTTGGTAAATGATACATAACATGCTTAATATAAGTTCATATATTTTGCATACATATTACAGATTTCAATCTGCACACAAATTATTTTATAACTATCATAATAGTTTCTTAAACATAAAATTTGATAATTAGTGTTTAATAAATGATTGTTAAACTTTCTACTATAAATTAAATTGTATCATCAAAACCTTTTCTAGTCTATAAAGAAGAGAAGCTCTGACGTGAATGTTTGTTACACATATATGGTTTCTGGGCCTAATTAATAATTTGTGCAAGCAACGGTCGTAATTAGCCTTAGCTAGCTACTTATTAATCATTAGGATTAAATAATTTGGAATCTGTATTATAAGACATTTTAGTCATGACACATTTTGTATTACACGGGAAGTTAAGTTTGACACACACTTAATTGAATTTTAATATATAAGTTTTGTATGAAACATTTGATAGGTATTAGTTGTTTTCACTTAAATTAAATTCAATTGTTTTCATTTAAGGGAAGAGTTGAAGGGTACGAAGAGTACTAGTTATTTGACTAAATGATATTAGTTGGTTACACTTAATAAATATTGCAAAGTGATTCATATATGAATCAATTTCACTATATGCATACCTTTATTATTACTGAGTAGGTCTCATGTGAAACTTGTTCATAGTATAAAACGGATACCATTACGTATACTCACTGATATTATTACATGCATTCACCAATACCATAATATTTTATACTGTGATTTCAGTTTATAAATCTAATGGTATAAATTTTATGCTACGAAACTTACTCATAGAAAATTTTGTGTATTACCATAATTAAAAGTCACGAAGGTACATTATTTTAGTCAAATTTTGAAATTTATAAACAGGGAATCCATTTTTTTATTTTAATCAGAAGGAAAATAAATTTTTCCCTTACCAATCTAAAGGGATAAAATAGTACCCAAAGACAATGCTAGTCACTTTGCAAGATTTGGTCAAATTTGGGCAAATCATGGCTGAACTGGGTCTCAAATTAAGGACAGAAACAAAGCAAGGCATAACCAAATAAGGTATGAATGAAGCACTGACAAATTATTCTAGCCAAAGATCAGTCCATGAATTTAGGATCCACATTTAACAAATTATTTACGCATTAAAATACGGTCCCAAGTATAGAAAATTTTGTATTATGGAACCAATTTCTGGAACATATCTAGGGGAATTAGATGTTGACAAATTAGGAAATACTTTGCACTCAAATTTTGAACAAACTAATTTTCCTATCATATTGGCAAGTCAAAAAGGACCTAAATAGGAAATTACTTATTTTCGGTTCCTACAAAAAAAATGATAAACGTGACACCTAAAAAGGAAAACAACAAACATTTAAAATGAAATAAAATGTACATTTAAATCATGGACACACATTTTTTCAAACTTGCCATGTAATTAGACATTTAAAATGAAATAAAATATACATTTAAATTATGGACACACATTTTTTCAAACTTGCCATGTAATTAGACTAACGACACGTTTAGGATTATTTTTTCACTATTAATTCGATGAGAGGTAGACAATCCACGTGGAATAACCATGAACGCAACAGAATAAAAAAATCGTCTATGAAAAATAAGCATGACTATCATTCATTCCTATTATAATGGCAAGTAAAAAAAGGACTAAAATAGAAAATCAAATTTTTTTCGGCTCATACTAAACAAATGCTGAAAAACTACTGATATATTTACTCCATAATGATGAGAAGGGAAAGCTAACAAACATTATTTAGGAAAAAAAATTCCATTTAAATTATGCACAGATGGATCATCTAAACTTGCCCAATTCAAGTCCTAAGTAAAGGCTACAACACAAATTAAAAACAAAGTAAATTGATCATTAGTTTTTAACAATAAACCAAAATTTATGGAGTTAAAGTTGGGATAAATAGAATTTTTTCCATCCATGAAAAGAGTAACCTTAAACATCATGTATAGAATCCATGCGGAATAACCATGGATCTAACCGATAAAAAAATCCATCCATGGGAAAAAGGCATGAGCATAATCGATACATGAATAACATGGAAACGTACACGTACATCGGAACGCTTTTGAGGGAATACAAAATGCAAATGAACCATCAACCGTACGGAGGGATTCAAATGACAAAAACCAAAAAAAAAATGCGGTAATACACAAACAAATAAAATAATTGCTATTATAACATTGAATCAAGATGGACTACAAACTGGCAACGAAATTACACAATTTCAAAGCGATCGGATCTATATTTTAGTAAGAAAATGTAAACAAGAAATATAAATTACAAATAAGCAACTACTTATACAATAACAACTACAACAATACTACATGAAAGCTCGACCACGACGACTAAGATGGAGGAAAAAAATGGGAGCGTCGTGCATCCCACAAGGCCTCGGGCGAACAACAGCAAGAATCAAAGCCAATGAAAGGACACGCATGTAAATAACTCAGCCCGAACATACCGGAGGACACTGAGAGCAAGCAAAATGAATGATAGAATGAGAGGCACAAAATATATATTATATAGACAAGAATGAGAAAAGATGGACGAACAGGATCAACATAAAATCAAATAACGGTCAAGATCATTTTGCAATAAATGCTCTAATGAGAGGGGGTCATTCTTAAGATAGAGGAATATGAGAGATGCCACATGGGCTTAGCTAACTTTTGCTATATAAAGTTTATGATATGACAAATATTATTGTCACTAATTATAATGAATATCGTTACCAAATAATATCATGACGAAATTAGTGTGTCACTAATTACTTTTAATAATTAATGATAAAATAAATCATCGTCATGATAGTGTTTTTTCCACGACGTTAAATATCTTCACCAATTATTTTGAATATCGTCACTAAAATTTATTGTGATAAAACTATTGTTATCGTCATGAGATTTACAAATTAGTGACGAAACAAATTATCAACGGTGACAAAATAAGAATTATTATCGTCACTAATTTTATTTTAAGAATTAATGTCGAAACATAAAATTGTCATGAAAAGATTATACCATATGACGAATATTATTGTCACTAATTATAATAAATATCGTCACCAAATAATATTGTGACGAAATAAATGTGTCACTAAATATTTTTAATATTTAATGACAAAATAAATCATCGTCATAATAGTTTTTTTTCCATGATGTTAAATATCGTCACCAATTATTTTGAATATCGTCACTAAATTGTGACAAAATTATTGTTATCGTCATGAGATTTACAAATTAGCGACAAAATAAATTATCAACGGTGACAAAATAAATTTTTGTCATGATTTGAAGTTTTTAAGTGACGAAAATAAATTTTGTCACTTTTAAGTAACAAATGGTGACGAATTTTGTGTCGTTGCGAAAAAAATTGACATGTAAGGTGTAATTTCCTGTAGTGAGCCCTGAAAGTTTAAAGTCTTGTTTAATGTTTGCTTACTGAAAACTTGTTTTCCTCTTAAGAAGCCGTGGTTAGAAGGGTTGTGCACTGAGTTAATGAGTCAGGCTAATTGATTTAGCACTGACCAAATATGCAATGAATGACTTAGCAATGTAACAATATAAAGCAATACTCAAAGCAGTAAAAACTCAGAGAGATAACGTGGTTCAGAGACGCAAGCTCCTACGTCCACGATCCTGATTCAACATGAGAATCCACTAATGGATTGGTTTGTTTTTAACGTGCCAAGGTGCACCAAGATCAGTCTCACTGACCCGTCTTCCATCTAACCAACTAACTAACCTCAACCAACAAACCTAACTAGGAGGGTTTTGGTTTCAGTTTGGATTCCAACTATTTGTGATTATCCTTACAAGGCAAAGCTATGCTAAGGATTGGATAATCACTCTAAGCTTAAGATAATACTAGTACGCTCAGTGAAATAGAGAATAACTCTCTACTCAAGAAACACTTGGGAAATTCTAGGTTTTTCGAGTGCTTCTTTGAATGCTAAGAATGCTTTGAACGCTGAGAGTTTTAGTAATTTCTGGCTTCGAAATTTCCCGTAACCTTGATTAGGTCCAAGGTCTTCTATATTTATTGGCAACTTGGAAAACTAGCTGTTGGAAGAGAAAGCCTTCTAGGTTATCTTTCTTGTAGGATACTTCAACGGATATAATCTCCATGCAGCAGCCGTCCTTGCATGTATTTGGTATATGCATTAAATGCATGCCCGTTGAATTGTGCAGGGATGTCAGGTTCAAGTCAGTGTCCGTATATAACTTGGTGCTCTCTGATTGGTCCACGTCATCAGATAGGTGAGTATGTCAGAACTCGTTCTTCAGTTCAGTCTTGTCTTTAATGAGTTCAGGTTTGTCCTTATCTACATACGTTTCCCAGAGTTGACATTCCTTTTGACTTGCTTGGATCCTACTCCAAGTCTTCTTCCAAATACTCAGTGCGGTCCTGTTCCCTTCTGGCCGAGTTAGCAATGATCTCAGGATCATGCTCTTCATCGTGACACTTACTCAGTCAGCTTAGAAGAACTGCCATAAGCTCAGGATGATGCTCTTGTGTCTTCAGACTTCAGTCTTATTGACAACAATGAGTACTCCTCTCATTGTGTACATGTGAATGTAAAATAAACTAACTAACCTAACCAAGACTAGCCTGACTACTAAGGCAATTAATCTTTTCAGGGTCTTTGGGATCTAATCAAAACTGACATTGTCCCAACACCTCTCACTGAGTACCTGTGAATATAAAATATTCTAACATGTTCTAATCCTATCAAGACTAGCCTGACTAAACAACACTTAGGCAAATTCATTTTTTTAGGGTCTTTGGGATCAATTCAAAACTGACATTGTCCCAACAATTTCCCACTTTTTGATGATGCCAAAACACTGAAAAGATCCATTCGAACACAGGCTTGATCTACTCCACCTTCAAGCAAGGTCTGTCCATGGCGATGATCTGCTCGATATGGATTTGTTTTGGACTACGGACTCGTAGTCAGCCATAGTCTAAAAAATTTCTGAGGTAGCCATTAGAGGTTTTAAAGAGATTTTGAGTTTGCATGAAATTTGAATGCGAGAGAAAACTCAGTGTGCAAGTGTAAGTTTGAAAACGTAAGAAATCTCAAATGTCTCTGTATTGCTGTTTAATCAAACAGTTACTCTGACGTGTGGCTGAGATTAATCCTGAATTCGAAAGGTTTTAAAATGAGAGGCCAAGATTAATTCAAAGACACCATTCTTTGATCGCATCAGTCATACTCCGCGTAATATAGACACGTATATGAAAAAGTAACTGAGCGTATTAAGTGCTCTAACACGCATGGGTTTAAATATCAAAAGTTGTGTTTTTAATGATAACATAATGTGTTTAATGCGATACTCAGGATTGAAGATGTTCAGGATGATGATTCATATTCAGAGTCAGAATTAGAAGTACATACCAGTCAGGGCAACATTGTAGTACCCTGATACCTCATCAGTGTCGACTCTGAACCTGAGTTCCCCCTTAATCCTATACTGACTGCTCTCCCGGATCTAAGAGGTCTAACTCCACTGATAGTTCTATAAACCTTGCTTCAGCCAAAGGCTTAGTCAAGATGTCAGCTCTCTACCTATCAGTGTGAATCTTCTCCATCCTAATATCCTTCTCCACATGATCCTTCTTCTAAGTGATGGCTATAGCACTATTGTTGTCACAATAAATTGGGACTTCATTTGTAAACACTTGGTAGTCTCCCAATTGTTGCCTCAACCATAAGATCTAAGCAAAATAACTACCTGCAGCCATATACCCAGCCTCAGTTGTGGTTGTTGCTACTGAATTTTGCTTCTTTGAAAACCAAGCGATCAACTTGCTCCCTAAAAACTGACATGTCCCTGAGGTTGATTTCCTATCAATCCTATAACCTCCATAGTCAACATCTGAATACCTTGTCAGCTCTAGGTTGCCATCTGAAGGATACAAAAGTCCTAAATTGACTGTTCTCTTCCAATATTTCAGCATCCTTTTTGCAGCCTCAAGATGACTTTTCTTGGGGTCGGGCTGATACCTGGCATATACACCAACTACAAAAGTTATGTTAGGCCTATTTGCAACTAGGTACAACAATGATCCTATAGACCCTCTGTACTAAGTCTGATTCACTGATACCCCATCAGTATCAGTATTTATCTTCCAATTAGTGTTCATTAGGATCCTAGCTGGATTGCAATTCTGAACTCCAAATTTCTGAATCAAGTCTCTTGTATACTTATCCTAATTAATGAAAATCCCTTGATCAGTTTGCTTGACTTGCAATCCTAAAAAGAAGTTCATCTCTCCCATCATAGACACCTCAAATTTACCAGTCATCAACTTAGAGAATTTCTCACAAAGCTGATGATTAGGTGATCCAAATATGATGTCATCCACATATATTTGGGCCAGGAGAATGTCACCGCCTTCAGTGATCCTGAACAATGTCTTATCCATGATTCCTGTTAGGATAAAAATTGTTAGTTTTGATGATGTTAAAACAACCAGATAATGTAATGGGACTAGCTGGACCTGTTAGCCAGCTGGTGAAATAGACTAAGACTTAGTCTAGAGAGAACTTACAAATCAGAAGAGTCTGACTAGAGGAGTCGACCAGAAGACCTCTTCCAGATAAGGTTCAGAGCAGAAAATAGAAGAGTTTCCCACACCAGACGAGTCTGGTGAAATAAGAAAAGCCTTTGAATCATCTTCTGAATCTAAGGAACTCTTTATTTCACTATTCTAGTTTGGACCAGAGGACTTTTGAGTCATCTGGTATCTGGTCATGAAGTTGAAAACAGGCCAGACAAGAACTACAAGGAAGTCTGTTACCGTTGGTAAATTTAAAGCTGATTGAAGATCAAGTCAAAGGAAAGATTCAGTCAAAAGATCTCTCCAATGAAATCAATCAATCGGGAGAATTGATTGATTGAATTCCTTTTATAGGGATCTGATTAGATTAGCTTTCCAACGGCTAACCCTAATTCACCCTATAAATAGAGAGCTACTGGAAAGAAGAAATATACGCGAGGAACACCTTCCAGCTTTCATTGATTAATTAGCATTCTAGTACTCTCATAATATTCATACATATCTACTCTTTTAGGAAAATAGTTGGATAATCAATACTCAACCTGTTCATCTATCAAGATAAGGTTGTTGTGTTGCAGAATTAGATCGATCCAGATCTAAAGTGTTAGCAAGGAACTGGTACTTGTCAATTTTAGTGAGTTCGTAAGAAGGATAGTGAGAAAGACCCCTTGTCTAAGGGAGAGTGGACATAGGATTTGATATCCGAACAACTATACATATGGTGTTATTTAATTTATTATTTTGCATATTTCATTCCTTTCCTTATAACTCAAAGGCATAAAAGGATTTAGCAAAAGTTAACATATTTTAGCTTTCGCATCGCTACCAGACGAGTCTGGTGTTTTTCAAAAAGTTATAAAAACTGTGTTTTGGTGTGAGAAGTTTATTCAGCCCCCCTTCTAGACTTCTTATCACCCTTGTTTGTTACTAGTGGTACCAACAAATGGTATCAGAGCAGTGTGTCCTAGACAACTGCTTTGAAAAGCTTTTGGTGGTCACTAAGGCAGATCTACTGTTTTCATTAAAATCTTTGCATAAAACCTTTTTCATTCATACATTTATCTCAAAATATCTTCAAAAACTGCATCAAAGAGCTGTAAATTACCAGAATTTTTTTTGATGACTATAACCACTGGAGCTTCATGATGATCAATCATCTTGGAGCTATCCATCACCGCATGCTTGATGTGGTAGAGAGTGACCCTATCAAATTTTACTGGACTCCTATTGATGATGGCAGATCAGGTGCAAGAGAAGAAACCTGTGCTGATGGAGAAAGAGCAACTGAAGATACCAGATCTGAAACAGAAGCAAGACCTGCTAGGCAGAAGATTATCAAGAAAAAGGAAGGACTTGATAATGATGAGAGAAAGTTGCATAACCTAGATCAGGTAGCCAAAACAGAAATCATCACCACACTCACCAAGGAAGTGATTGAGAAGATCAGAACCTGCAGTACAACTAAAGAGATGTGGGACAAACTGGCTCTACTCTGTGATGGTACAGATAAGATCAAGGACAACAAGCTGCAAGCTGTCCAACACTCTTTTGATACTTTCAAGATGAAGCCAGATGAGACAATAAACCAGCTGGACATGCGCCTTACAAATCTCCTCAACAAGGTTAGTGCCTTAGGTAAGAACTTTACTGAAAAAGAAATTAGTAATAAAATTCTTAGATCACTAACAAGCAGGTAGAGAATCAAGGTTACTATCATCGAGGATAGTAAGGATCTTACCACACTAGATCATCATATGCTCTTCTCTGGTCTGAAAGCATATGAGTATGACTTACAAGAGGAAGATCAGGTAGATGGGATTTATTCCTCATCTGGTCAGAAAGGAGTTGCATTCTCTTCTACCTTCAAGACTGAAGAACAGGTAAAGGAACCAGTGGCAGATGACTTAAGTCTTAAGGAGCAGATGGCACTCTTGACAAGGAAATTGGAGAAGATGAGCTCCAAGTATGGGAGGTACAAGAGACACTGGAAGGATTCAACCAAAGACAGAAAGAGTTCCTTCAAGCCTGCAGACAAAGAAAGGTCATCTGGTGATTCAAGAGAAACCAGGTTTCAGTCCCCAGACAACTGGAGAGACTTCAGTCCAAGGAGGAGAGATTCCAGCTCTGGTAGATCTGACTTCAGGAGGAGAGAGACTAGTCCAGGCAGGCCAGATTTAAACTCCAGAAGGAGAGATTCCAGTCCATGTCCCAGAGTAGGAGACAACACTTATTACACCTGCAACAAGCTAGGTCACTACAACTATGATTGTCCTCAGGTAACTCCTAGATAAAGAGAAGAGAAAAGAATCAAGAGAGATAGGAGATACACAGGCAAGAGAGCATTGCTGGCAGAAGCAGAAGAGGAGGACATTGGTTCAAGCTCTTCTTCTTCTGACTTTGGATCAGATGATGATATTTGTCTCATGGCAGACATTACTGAGGTACAAGAATCTTCATTATGCATCTCTAAATATACTAAATTCTCACTCATCTGATACTTCTAGTGAGTCTGATATGCAGCAAATGCTATCAGATCTCGAAAGATGTGTTCAACTCTGTCAAGAACTTGAGAAAGAAAATGGTAGGCTCAAAGATGAATAACATGATGGAACGCGCCGGTGAAGGCGGTCCGTCCCTAAGATCGTTGTTGGGATACCAAAACGTATACGGTTATATATAAGACCTAAACATACATCTAAAGACAAGTTTAGATTCGTTACCCTTGAAGACCGAGGCGTTGATTCCACTAGAGATCTTCGAGTCTGTCTCCCAACCTCGTTTGAACACCGGGTGGATGGCGAACTAGCGAACGTGGAGAAAAGTGCCTCCCAATTTCATCTCCTCAAAACCCTACTCACGAATTTCGGCTGCTGCTAGTTTAATCTTAGAGTGCTAGGGTTTCAAAGACAAAATTGAAGCCTTTATATAGACTCCTTAGGTTTCATGGGCCAGACTAGCGATCTGTTAGAAAGTATAGGGTTTGGGCTCCTCACGGACCCAAATACTCTTATGTTTAGCCCAGAACATATATTTGGCCCGTGAACATTAATTCATTCCACTAGAGAATTAATGTTACACTCCCATCCTATCCCAAACCGAATCATGGCTTCTATTAGACTCTTTAATTCCCCGTGTTAAAGATATCGCACGTCCATTAATTATTAAAGTTTCTGACCGCTTTAATTAATTAACATCTATTATTCCTTGAGTAGTGCCACTCAACCTTATTGTCGTACGGATATAATCCACTTGCAGGGTTTAATACGATAATCCTTTATGAGTTTCCTCAAGGGACGTCATCAACCTGGATCACCAGGACACGGTGCCCTAATGCCAATAAATAGACATCGTGCGAACGATGCCACTACCTAAAATACATAGTGTGTTGAATCAAACAAGATTCTCACCCATGGTAAATCAAAGTAGTGAGAAAACGTTCCACACATCTAGATATCACACTTAGGGTTAAAAAAAACAAGAGTCACCAAGACCTTTAGGTCTTCATGACAGTCAGAATAGAAGAACATGTCTTAACTATGATCCATTCAATACGACATAGCGTACTAGTATAAACTAATGGCAAGACAGGCCACCAACAAGTTCATACTACAACTTATACCAATAGTTATGTCCAGAACTATCTCAGTTGTGAATATTGTTTATATCTTATAAGGAACCGACAATGTGATCTTCTGTGTGACTACAAACCTACCACATTATCTACAATATAAGATAAGCAGACATACAAGCAATTCATAAGAATGCAATAATGTGACAAACCATTTATTTCAGATAATAAGGAAATCGAATATATCCATAAAAGCCCAACAAAAGTTTGCTTTACATTATACACCAACATAACAATCTCTGTCCAATGAGCAGAGAAGTTTCAACACTTCAGGACAATATTACAGATCAAGATAATCTGGTGAATTAGCTCATGAAAGAGAATTTCTCTAAGGACAATGAGATTGGTGAACTTAAAGCCAAATACCAATCTCTTCTCAAGGGAAAAAAAGTTGATAGGTCATAGAGGAAATACCTATGCCCAGAGAAGAACCAAAGATACCGACTATAGTATCTATCATAACTGATTCTTCTAAACGCATAAATGATAAGAGAGGTTTAGGATATCCTAGTATATCAACAAGAACCCATAAGTATATGTTTAACAAAGACAAGTTCATATGAGCTGGTGAAATAGTGGAAATTCTGGGTGATGAAACTAATCCAGATGGGAAAGGACCCAGAGTCCTCCTAAATCCCAGAAGGCGTGAGTGGAACTCTCAAGTGTGCTGTACTCCAGAAGAGGAATCTAATCTGATAAATGATTCTTTAAAGAGTCAATCTCAGAATGACGAACCTAAGATAATTAATGGATCTCAGCAGAGTCCTCCTCAAAGGGTGGAACCTGATCAGATTAGGGGACCACAAAGAAGATACTCTAATAAGAGGAACTTTAATCAGAACAGGGGACCTCAGAAGAGATACACTTAGAGAAGACATAATCAGAGTAGAATGCCTAAGAGGAACTATGCTCACCAGAGAGGATCCAAGTTTCATCAGAACCAGAAGAGGTCTACCAGACCTATCTATAGAAGACCAGTTGATCTGGGTGATTATGACTCCAGGGATGGTTCTTCTAGGATGTATCCTTATTATCAGACCTTTAAGACCATTTCTTTAAGACAAGTCATTCCAAAGGCCAGATTTGGAAAGAGATACACTAGGCCTGTCTATAGGAAAGGTTTTCTCATTAAACCAGAAGCTCAATATGTCACTGTAAGAGACCATGTGCTGGTAGATAAAATTGGAAGAAAGATAAGATCTCCTCATCCAGCAAGGGATGATTTTTATCTATGGATTCCTAAAAATAAAGCAACTAACCAATTAGGACCCAGCACTAATAGAGGACCTAATTGATTTCCTTGCAGGAGGACAAAAGCCCATTGGAGAAAGGGTTTTCAAGCAATGGTGTTTGGTACATTGACAGTGGATGCTCCAAACACATGACCTTTGTGAAAGATCACCTCAAGGATTTCAAGCATCTAAATGGGCCAAGAGTAATGTTTGGTGACAATAATTTCTGAGTCACCGGGGGAGTTGGAAAATTGATAGTCAATGATGTATCTGTAGATGAAGTCTACTATGTGGAAGGTCTCAAGCATAATCTGCTTTATGTATCCCAATTATGTGACAAGGGATAATCAGTGAAGTTTTCAAGTGATTCTTGCACTATTTTTAACTCTTATAATGATGATATTTTATTAGGAGGCTTGAGGAAAGGTAACATCTATCTTGCAGATTTTAATATTTATCCAAGGAACACTTGCCTGGTAGCTAAAGGATCTGCAGAGAATAGCTGGCTTTGGCACAAGAGGTTGAGTCACCTAAATTTCAAGATACTCAACAAGATTGCCAGAAAAGGTCTAGTTCGAGGTCTTCCAAATGAAGTGTTCAAGAAGAATCAGACATGTGGTTCCTGCCAGAAGGGAAAGAAACCTAAAGCTTCATTCAATGATGTCCAGAGCATAACCACAACCAGAGTTCTTCAGTTGCTTCACATGAATCTCTTTAGACCTGTTTCACATCTTAGCTTTAGTGGAAGGAAATATACTTTAGTGATAGTAGATGACTTTTCAAGATACACTTGGGTAGTGTTCTTGTTTAAGAAAAATGAAACCATCAATAAGTTGCCAGAGTTTTTCAAACAGAATCAGAATGAGCAGAACCAGAGTATAGTCAAGATCAGAAGTGATAAAGGCACAAAATTTTTGAACTCACACATTGCAGAGTATTGCAAGGACAAAGGTATACTCCATGAAACCTCTTATGCCAGAAAACCTCAATAGAATATAACACACCTCAAAGATTTTGGGCAGAAGCCATCAATACAACATGTTTCACCCAGAACAGATGTCTCATTGCCCAGATGCATGGTAAGACACCTTATGAGGTATGGAAAGGTAAAACCCCTTCTGTTTCATTCTTTAATGTTTTTTGTTGTAAGTTTTTTATTCATGACAATGGGAAGTCTAAATTAAAGATTGTTGATGCTAAAGTGGCAGCTGAAATATTTTTAGGATATTCCAGCACCAGTAAAGCATACAGAGTCTTTAATAGGAATTATCTTTGTGTGGAAGAAATACCTCATGTTATTTTTTATGAATCTACCCTTGAGTGCAAGGTGGAACTTAAGGACTTATCTCCAGAAGAGTCCAAGGATCAGATTAATTATAAGCTAATCAAAGTTAAGCCATTTGTTATTGATTTAGAGTCAGATTCGGATTCAGATGGTAATTCATCTTCTGGTTCTCTGAAGCAGAAGTCTTCACAAGGAGCAGAACCAGAAGAGGTTGGTTCACCTGTAGGGGGCAGCTCTAATGTAGTGGATGGTAACCATCAAGGTACTGCATTAGATGATCAATCAGGGCAGCCTAAGAGTAAGAGGAGTTTGGTTGATCACCCCAATGTTCTGATTATTGGAGATCCAATTGTTGGTGTCTAGATAAGAAGATCACTCAACTTAGCTGCCTTGTTCGGTTGCTATGTATCCTTGATTGAGCCCAAGAACATTAAGGAGGTACTGAAGGATTCTAATTGGATAGTTGCAATGCAAGAGCAGTTAAATCAATTCACCAGGCAGGATGTTTGGGAGCTGGTGGACAGACCAAGACATCAAAAGGTGATTGGCACTAAGTGGGTCTTCAAAAAAAAAAAAAAGATGAGAATGATGTGGTTACTAGAAACAAGGCAATGCTAGTGGCCCTGGGGTACTCTCGGTCTGAAGGAATAGACTATGATGAGACCTTTGCTCCTGTTGCCAGACTAGAAGCCATCAGATTGTTTCTAGCATATGCTGCTCACATGAAGTTCAAAGTTTACCAGATGGATGTGAAATCAGCCTTTCTTAATGGGATTCTCATTGAGGAAGTGTATGTTGAACAACCCCCTGGTTTTGAACAAGGTGACAAGGTGTATAAGCTTAAGAAGGCTCTTTATGGGCTTAAGCAGACACCAAGAGAATGGTATGGCACTCTTTCTCAATTTCTTCTGGACAATGGTTTTACTATGGGCAAGATTGATCGGACCTTATTTAGGAAAGAAGAAGGAAATGACATCCTTCTGGTCCTGATTTATGTCGATGACATTATCTTTGGATCCCCTAACAAGAAGCTTTGTGAAAAGTTTGGTAATCTCATGCAGAGTAAGTTTGAAATGTCCATGATGGGTGAGATAAATTATTTCCTTGGGTTACAGGTTAAGCAATCAGAGAAGAGAATCTTCATTAATAAGGCTAAATATATCAGGAATATGTTGCATAAATTTGGAATAGGATCTAGCAAGTCTGTAAAGATTCCTATGATGACAAATTTCAACATGGGTCCAGATGAGTCTGGAGAGAGTGTGGACCAGACTCGGTATAGAGCTCTTATTGGTTCTCTTTTATATTTGACTGCAAGCAGACCAGATATCACTTTCGCTGTGGGAGTTTGTGCCAGATTTCAGGCTAATCCTAAGAAGAGTCATCTGGAAGCAGCTAGAAAGATCTTGAAATATCTCAAAGGAACATTTAATCTTGATTTATGGTACCCTGCAGATGATAATCTTGAGTTATGTGGTTATTCAGATTTAGACTATGGTGGTTGCAGAATAGATAGGAAATCTACATGTGGCACCTGTCAGTTTTTAGGGAGTAAATTGGTATCTTGGTTTTCAAAGAAGCAGACTTCAGTTGCTACCTCAACCACAGAGGCAGAGTACATGGCAGCAGGGAGCTGTTGTTCACAACTTCTCTGAATCAGTCAGCAGCTTCGGGACTACCAGATTAGATCTAAGAATATTCCTATATTTTGTGATAGCAACAGTTCAATTGCCATTACCCAGAACCCTGTTCTTCACACCAGGTGCAAGCATGTTGACATCGGGCACCATTTCATCAGAGACCATGTTGAGAAATGTGATATAAGGTTGGAGAAGATTGCTACAGAGAAGCAGAGGGTAGATATTCTCACTAAACCTTTGGCAGAGACCAGGTTTAGAGAACTATCTTTTGAGCTGGGATTGTTAGATTCAAAGGAAGATTTGAATTAAGGGGGAACAACAGAAGAGTATCCTTGATTTTATTTTTTGCATACACATTTGTGTTCTCTCACCAATCTGTCTGCAGATTACATATACCTGAGTTGATATGACCCAGATGAGATATGTTGCCAGCCTACTAGTGGTATTATCTGGTTATGATACCAGATGACATGTATGTATTTACTCTTCTGTGTCTAGTCATTGGAATACACCATCTAAATTAGTAAATACACCTAAAACATTTCGAATCCCTGGTGTATTTAAAATCGGTTCATGGGCCTGGCAATCATTTTGCTTTTCTCTTGACTGCCTCAAACCCCCTCGAACCTAGTCCCAATGACTGCGCCACACACGGTAATCCATATTTTGCTTTTTCGATCATAGCCGTCTGATTTAATTACCCGTGCAATGTATTAACAAAATCTTAAATTAAGTTTGGTTTCCCCACTTTCCCATTAATTCCACCATTTACGCGTCACTAATTCTTATTTAATCTTCTATCTTTTCATTTTGACTCTTTACGTTTTTAATATCCCTAATACTCTCTCTGCAAATTACTCTCATCTTCTCTCTCTCTATCTCAAGCTTTTCAGCAATGGCACCCATCTATCACTTTAGTGCTCCCTATGTCTGTGACAAATTGAAATTTGAGATGGTGGTGGACTTCTATTCCACCAGGAACTCTACCGCATTGGAGATTCTGGATCTCCTTCGTAATTCTGGGATTGAAGATCTGCTCTCCATGAAGCCCAAGGATCTTCGCATGTTGGATCATTATGTCGCCCAGTTCCTAGTTTGCGCGAAGGTTGCTGATGATGAGATCGTGTCCAAGATTGGTAGTGAGAAGGTAGTTCTCACAAAGGCAGAGTTCAACAAGATTTTTGGTCATTTGCCCTCGGACGGGGTAGACCCATTGAAGTACAAAGAGGAGGAATATCTTGATTCCTTCAATATTTTTGCTCGCTCGTCTTGCCAAAGGATGACGAAGGGATTTTTGGATAAGCATTTTCGTCAAAAGTACAAGGTACTTTTTGACATAGTGGTAAAGGTGTTAATGTGTGAAAATCATAGCACGAATGCTATATTCACTGGTCGTCTGTGTATGATGCGAGCCATTTATGACGTAGTTGCTTGTAATTTGGTGGAGTTCTTCTGGAATGTGTTTCGGAAGAATTTGGCGAAAGTGCTGAAGGAGGCGAGCACAGAGGAGGAGGGAGCTTTGTAGTACTTCTTCAATGCAAATATCTCCCTAGCGACAAAGTTGACAATAATTCTGGATCACTTTTTTCCAGAGAAGGCATGGGCGCAAGATGGAATTATAAAGTTCCATAAGAACAAGATCCTTCTCAACAAGGATGGCCCTCTGGATGGCTCTCCAAATTCAGATGAGGAGGTTGCCATTCCAGCTCAGCCGATCCAGGCAGTGCCTTCCCCTCCCAAAGGCAAGAAGGTTGTGAAGAAGAAGCAGGGTGAGAGTTCCTCTTCCCAGAAGATAGCCTTTTCACTCTCATCAGAGGAGGACGCAGAGCAGGTGGTTGTTCTGAAGAAACAGAAGAGAAAGGAAAGTGCATCTTCCCATATCATTTCTCCTCGTAGATCCAGTACTCCAGCCACCAAGAAGGGTGGATTAAAGAAGAAGAGCACCTACTCCGTTGAAGGAGGAGATTCTGGAACCGTGTCGGGCCAGAAGAAGAAGAGAAAAGCTGACCAGTCTACCCTCCTTGTAGATGAGGCAGAAGAGGAAGCTGATGTTCAACAGGAGGAGCCCCTGTAGAAGAGGCCCAGGACCAGACGTGCTCTTATCCCTGAGCCTGGGACAGACTCTTCCTTGGGCTCATTGTCTGATGATGAACCTGAGATGCCCTTTGCACAGGACATGGTGTTGGAGGATGCACCAGATCTGACTCAACCAGCAACAGATGTGCCTTACTCTTCTGCCGCTGTTATTAATCTAGATGATGTTGACTCAGCTGAGGTAAACACACATGTCCCCCTCTGTGTCAATCTTGTCTCTTCCTCACCTTCTTCCTCTACCCCTATACATATTAGCCCTGTTCTGGGTGCACACTCCCCTGCACCTGCCCCAGAACAGACTCCCCCTATTCCCATAGACACCTCCCTACCCCCTAACCCTCAAACTCAAACACCTACCCCATCTGTTCCTACATCTTCCCAGGAACAGACTCCCCAGATTATCCCCCCTACTCCTACTTATACATCCTCTGTACCAGAGGGGCCTGCACTCAGCCCTCCACTTCTGGTGCAGAACAACCTTCTCCCTTCCAACACTAATCCACACCCCAGCCTATCCCCTCTACCTCATGCAATGTTTTAGGATTTCCGGCCCCAGCTGGCTCCCCCCAAAGCTCACCTAGCAATGATAGTGAGGATGAGTCTGCCTAACTTGAGCCTTTTAGCCATTTCCCCCCCCCATCCACCTCCATAAATAAGCCTATCCCCTTTACCTTTAATGACATCGACATGGGTGTGATCAGGCAAAGCATGAGCAAAGTTGCTCAGCTCTGGCTCAGGGAGCATTTCCCTATGGTCTTAGACCACCTTCCCCTCCTTGCAAATTTGACAGATGGAGTGGTCTGGAGCAGAGCCAGAGAAGGTGACATAGAGGATTTGTTCCTCTTGACTGAAGAGATGGGCTCTACCAGCTTCTCCATGTGGGAGACCAAGATCAAGGAGACATTGGATGTGAAGTATCCCTCTTAGCTCATCACTGTTGAAGCCGCCAAAGTGGTGATCAGGACTCTCCTAGTCCAGAGAGGAGTTATGTTGTCTCCTGCGGGCCCCACTTACTCCTTTGGCCCCCACTTCGTATTCCCTCCCGAGCTTTACTCTGAAGAAGAGGACTTTGATGTCACTCCAGCAATGATCAAGAAAATGAGACTTTTCTTCAACTCCCAGATCAGCGAGATTGGCCGCTTCTACAAGGCGATGCAACACTATGGTCCAGATATGATTGAGCATCAGATCCATGACGATAGGCAGAGATTCCTCAAGCAGATCAACTCTACCTTTGTATCTGCTAAAGCTGCATTCAAAGAAAATTGTCTCAAGCTCAAGCTTGATATCGTCAAGAGCTAGAAGGAGCTTCAGGAGCACGTGGTGGAGCAGTTGCGCCCTATCTCTGTTCTCAAGACCACCTTGGCCAGGTAGATTCTGGAAACTGCAGCTCTGAAGAAGGATCTGAGAAAGCTTGTTAATAGGCAGCAAGAGCTAGTGGCTGAGGCTAACTCCTACGTCCATGTTGGTCCCACTAGTAACAGTTTTAAAGGTGTTTAAGAAGTCTAGAAAGGGGTTGGATAGACTTCTCAACACAAATCACTTTACTCTAAACTTTTTTAAAATAGCAGACTCGTCTGGCGAATAGTTTGCGAAAGCTTTTTCAAATTACTTTTGAGTAAAACCTTTTTAAGTCTTAACAAATATGATGTAATGATTAAAGTAAAGCAGTAAAGTAAAGAACACAAGAATATATAGTGGTTCGGAAATCAAATCCTACGTCCACTCTCCCTTATACAAAGGGTCTGTTGGGACATTGTCAGTTTTGATTAAGATCCCAAAGCCCCTGAAAAGATGTATGCATTTGTTGTCAGGCTAGTCTTGGTTAGATTTTGTACTTAGTAATTTTACACTTCACAGGTACTCAGTAAGAGGAGCACTTACTGATGACAATCAAGAACTCAGAGCCTGAAGATGAAGAATACCATCCTGAACTTATGGCAGTCTCCTAAGCTGGCTGAGTAAGTGTCAGTGATGAAGAGTATGACCCTGAGGTCATTACTAACTCAGTCCTGAAAGGAATAGGATGATACTGAGTTTATGGGAAGACTTGGAGTAGAGCCAAGCAATGCAAAAGGAATGTCAGGGTCAGGACAAGACCGTTGTGCACGAGACAAAAAGAACTTAATAAGACAAGCCTGAAGCCCAGGAATAAGTTCTGACATTCTCACCAACCTGATGACGTGGACCAATCCGGGGAGGACACGCACGTACGGAACCTGACATGGAGACTGACTTCAGACTGCATATTCAATGGGCAAGCATTTAATGTGCATTTAATGCAACCACCTAATTCCATGCAAGGACGGCTGCTGCATGAAGATATGTCCGTTTGAAGATCTCTACATAGATGACTAGAAGGCTATCTCTCCAACGGATAGTTTTTCAAATCACCTATAAATACAGAAGGCCTTGAACCCATTCAAGGTTACGGGAAATTTCCAAGCCAGAAATTACTCAAGCATCCAAAGCATTCAGTCTTTAGAAGAAGCACTCGAAACCATCTAAATTTCACAAGTGTTTCTTAGTTACTGAGAGTTATTCTGTATTCCAAGAGCGAAATAGATTTATCTTAAGCTTAGAGAGATTATCCAATCCTTAGCATAGCCTTGCCTTGTAAGGATAATCTCAACTTAGTTGGAATCCAAACTGAAACCAAAACCCTAAGTTAGGTTTGTTGGGAGTAAGTCAGTTAGTGAGTTAGTGAGAGGAGTTTGTATAGGTCAGTGAGGTAGCTGATCTTGGTGCACCTTGGCACGTTAAAAATAAGAATCCCTTGAGTGGATTTCCTGTTAAATCAGGTCGTGGACGTAGGAGCTTGAGTCTCTGAACCACGTTAAACTCCCTGTGTTCTTATTGCTTTGATATTGTGCATACTTGCCATATTACCTGTTCATTCATAGCATTCGGTTTTATCAGGCCTGAATCAATCAGCCTGATCTTCAAAAAGAGCACTGCCCTACTAATCACTATTCAGAATTGAGTAAACAAGTTTTTCAGAAAGCAAACTAAACAAGACTTTAAACTATCAGGGCTCACGCATTTCCGCACTGAACTTGAACTGATAGTTAGCCAACTGACCCGCACTAAGTGTAGTCAGTAGGTGTGTTATCAGATCTTAGTTCTTTATCACTCTGAGTAAAGGGGGCTCAGTAAGGTTTTAAGTTTGAAAAATTGGTATACGTGTATTCCTCCCCCATACACGTATTCCTCAGTCTTGTACCGGGACCAACAAGTGGTATCAGAGCAGTGGTTCAAAAGACCACTGACTTTGAATACTAATAGTTTCAGAGGAGAAACTGTTGGTGGTCACTGAACAGATCTGAGTTTGCTTTTCATAAAACTTGCATCATCCTGACTTCGAGGAGACTTGAAGCTTCGTTACCTGAATTCTCTGTGTCTAACTTTATCTATTGGAAGTTCAGATTAGAAGCGCATCTTGATGCCTTCCATGACCAGATGCCGCATGTTCTTAGGGAAGGACCGATCAAGATCACTGTCCCTAATACAAGAGGAAGGGGATATGACGATCTTGATATTGGCGTACCCATTCCTAAGGAAAGGAAATATATGACCACTGATGAGATCAAGATGATGGGACTAAACAATGTGGCCAGAAATATCATCTTGCACACGGTGCCTTTCGAGGAGTCAGTGAGACTGATGAATTTAAAGATGTCAAAGGAGGTTTGGGATGAGTTGACCAGGATGTGCGAGGGGTCAGAAAAGATAAAGGAGAACAAGAGAAATATTGCCATTCAGAAATTCGAGGCGTTCGAGATGTTACCTGACGAGAGTATAGATCAGATGGAGTCTAGATTCATCAAGTTGATGAATGAGTTGGTGATATTGGACAAGGATGTCCCAAGGAGAGATGTTGCTTCAAAGATCCTGAATGCCCTTCCTGAGAGATGGGACAACAGTGTAATTATGCTTAAGAACACTCAGGATATGAGTAACATAACTTCTGCTTTACGTTTTTCAGAGCTCAAGGCACTGGAATTTGATCTTAACAAGAGAAAGAAGAAAGTTCAGCCAGAAGAGGAAGTGAAGGAGAAAACTCCTGAGAAAAGTGTGGCGTTCAAAGCCAAGTCTGAACCTGTTGAATCTTCATCAAAGTCACTGATGGAGATGAACAAGGAAGAACTTGCTGAGGAGTACAGCCTGATGGCCAGACGCTTTGATAAGCTTAATTCCAGGTTTGGTCGTTGTAAGAAATTTTATCAGGACTCACGTGACAGGAAACCTGAAGGAACCCACAAAAGCTCAAGGAGATATGAGGAATGGAGAAACACTGACCAGAGGAGAGATCGTGGCAATGAAAGAAGATATTCAGAACCAAAGCCCGATCGTAGAGATGAACAGAGACGTACTCATGATGACAAGCACTCAGGGAAGACTAAAAGCTCATCAAGATAGAGGGAACCTGACTCAAGGAGGAACCCTGAACCCAGGAAAGAAAGAGGAGATGAGCAAGCAACTTGTTACAACTGTAACCAGAGCGGACACTATCAGTATGATTGTCCGAAGCTGAGTGCGAGGGAAAGAGAGGACAGGAGGGCCAAGAGAGACCAGAGACTTGCTGACCGGAGAGCCATGCTCGCTGAGGATGCAACTGACTCGGATGGTCCTGAGGAGAGGTCGCCCGAACTCTTTTCTGATGATGAGTTCAATGATGTTTGCCTGATGGCAAGGGAGGAACCTGAGGTAACATCTAACTCTGTATGTGGTTCCTACACTGGTCAAAATCCTGAGCTTAGCTCAGAGTCAGTTAGAGAAATGAACCTTCAGATCTGCCTGGATCAATTGATGGTTGATTTCTCCAGATTGCAGGAAACTAATGTCTTCTTGGTAGAGGAAAACAAGAATTTGAGTACTGAGGTTCAAAACCTGAATGATCAGCTCACTCAGTCTGATCTTAAAGAATCAGCTCAAATTGTGAGACTAACTCAGGAAATTGACATGATCAATGCTGAGCGTCTCCCAAGAGAGAAGATTCTAAAGGAACTAGCTGATGAAGAGTTGGTCAGGAAGGAAGAACTGAAGGTACTTAAGAGTAAGTTTGATGACCTCTTTGCCAGACATGAAATCCTGAAAAAGAGTGAGGACTCTCTCAAGAAAAAGGTTGCAGCAATGAATAAATCCTCAGTGGCTAGAGAGGAAATAAATAGCAACCAAATACTTGGGAATGAGAAAAAGGGACTTGGATATGTTCCTAAAGGATCCTCACAAGGTCAGTCTCATGTTGCTTCAGGGAGCAACACTGAGAGGGTTTTTGTTCAGGCAGGCCAAAGTGCACCTAAGGTTGTACTTCAGGCCCATCAAACTGATAAGGGCAAGGAAACTGTTGACTCAGTCAGGGTTGCTCCTAAGGTAGCTAAGCCAAAACCCAAGGGAAAGGCAAAGCAACCTAAGGAAGCTCCTGAGAGCTCAGGCCAGGGAAAGCCTCAGCGAAAGCAGAGGAAGACTCAGGCCAAGAGCCCTCAGACTAATCAGCGAGGGTACCATCATGCTTGGCAATACCAACAGGGAAGGCCAAACATGATGACGCCCCCATGGTTTTGGCATCCTGAGGCCTTCAACTGTTTTCCATTCCCTCACTTGTCTAGAGGGAATAGGAAACAGGGTCCTTATCAAGAACAGACCCAGAGACCTGCTGCACCCAGACCAAGGAAGAACAGGAAGCCAGCCAAAAAGGCACCCACTCAGGCTCCTGTGAAGCCTAAGTCTAGCACTCATACACCATCTTCCTCTCAGGCAAAGAAGAAGAAAGTTGTGTATGTTGATGTTTCAGGGAGACAGGTTTACCACTCTGAGGCAATCAGGGTTGTTAAGCAAATCTGGATCCCGAAGGGTACAGCTGACACAATAGGACCCAACACCCAATGGGTACCTAAAGCCTGATTTGCTTGCAGGCGGTTGTGGATCACAACAAGAGGAGAGGAGACTCAAACAAAGTTGTTTGGTACCTAGACAGTGGATGCTCAAGGCATATGACTGGAATGAAGAGTCTTCTCCAAGAATATCAAGCTAAAGATGGTCCACAGGTAACCTTTGGTGATAACTCAAAAGGTGTTACTAAAGGTTTTGGTGTCTTGATAATAGGTACAGTCAGAGTGGAAAATGTGTCCTTTGTGGAAGGACTGAAGCATAACCTGTTGTCAGTAAGCCAATTCTGTGACAAAGGGTTCAGTGTTGAGTTCTCATCGAATATATGTTCAGTCAAGGACAAATCAACATAAGTGCTTCTATCAGGTATCAGGAAAGGTAACGTTTATCTCGCTGATTGGAGCAGCACTATTCCTAATACTTGTTTTGTTGCTAAAAGCTCTCTAGAGCTCAGTTGGTTATGGCATAAAAGATTAAGCCACCTGAACTTCAAGATTCTTAACAAAATTTCTAGACAATCACTTGTTGATGGTCTACCTAATGAAGTTTTTAGCAAAGATCATGTGTGCAAAGCTTGTCAGGAAGGGAAGCAGGTCAGAGCATCATTCAAAGAGAAAGCTTCTCATTCCACTGACAGGATTCTTCAGCTCTTGCACATGGATTTATTTAGTCCCATAACACTTGTGAGTATGAATGGTAGGAAATACACCCTTGTGGTTATTGATGATTATTCTAGATATACTTGGGTTATTTTCTTGTTGAATAAGAAGGAAACACAGGTGAAGCTTCCAGAGTTGCTCAGGAGACTCAGCAATGAGAAGAATCAGTCCATTACTAAGATCAGATCTGATAAGGGCACTGAATTTATAAATTCATATATTTCTGACTTTTGTAATGAACTTGGTATAGCTCATGAGACTTCTGCAGCTAGAACCCCACAACAGAATGGTGTCGCTGAAAGGAGGAACAAGACACTGAAAGAAGCTGCACGGACCATGCTGGCTGAGTCAGGATTGCCCAAGAAATTCTGGCCTGAGGCAATCAACACTGCATGCTACACTCAGAACAGATCCATGCTCAACAAACAACATGCTCAGACCCCATATGAGACATGGAATAAGAGGAAGCCTCGTATCTCTTACTTTCATGTATTTGGTTGTAAGTGCTTCATCCTCAACAATGGGAAGACCCAATTGAAAGACTTTGATAGCAAATCTGATGAAGGAATATTCTTAGGATATTCTAAAGTTAGTAAAGCTTTCAGGGTTTACAATTGCAGGACCCTTGTTGTGGAAGAATCACCACACGTTGTGTTTGATGAATCTGCTAATGAGTCTAGGGTAAAAGTGTTGGATCCTGACACTGAGGAGGTCACTAGGAGAGTGACAAGGCTAAGCTTGAAGAATCAACCTGATCCAAGGGTCAAAACTGTGCCAATTCCAAGATGGGATGATGACGATGATTAGGATGATGAACCAAGTGCCACTCCTAAGCCCAGCACATCAGGGATAGTTGAGCCTCAGACAGAGGAACAGGCTCAACCTGAGGTAAGTGCCGTCTATAAAGATGCTGTTACAGCTGAGACGGTTCCTGAGTCACCTCATCAAGGGGGAATCAATGTCCCTGACATTGAGTTGGTAAATCCCTTTCGTATAGACTCAGTATCATCCCCTTCTATTCAATTTCCTGAATTTTATGAGCCTGTAGACACTAACATTGCAGGTACTTCAGGAACAACTCCAGGCAAGAGGACTTGGATAGAAAGTCATCCCATTGACCAAGTCATTGGTGATCCAACTGAGGGAGTCAGGACCAGACGGTTCCATGGTGAGAGCGCTTTGTTCTGTTGCTTTCTCTCTGAGCAAGAGCCACGGAACATTGAAGAAGCTCTCACTGACTCGAACTGGATCATTGCCATGCAAGAGGAGTTGAATCAGTTCACAAGGAATCAGGTTTGGGAACTGGTAGATAGACCTAGGCATCAAAGAGTAATTGGGACCAAGTGGGTCTACAAGAACAAGAAGGATGAGAATGGAGTTGTAGTAAGGAACAAGGCTAGACTGGTTGCTAAAGGATATTGTCAGTCTGAAGGAATAGACTATGATGAGACTTTTGCTCCAGTAGCAAGGTTGGAAGCTATCAGGTTGTTCCTTGCATATGCAACATATAAGAAGTTTAAGGTGTATCAAATGGATGTCAAGAGTGCCTTCCTGAATGGAATACTCAATGAAGAGGTATATGTTGAACAACCTCCTGGGATTGAGGTTGGAGATAGAGTATACCATTTGAAGAAAGCACTCTATGGACTTAAGCAAGCACCAAGAGCTTGGTATGATACCCTCTCTCAATTCCTGACTGACCATGGGTTCAAGAAGGGAACCGTGGATAGGACTTTGTTCAGGATCACTGAAGGTGATGACATTCTCTTGGTCCAGATTTATGTGGATGGCATAATATTTGGATCACCAAATCATCAGCTCTGTGAGAAATTCTCTAAGCTGATGACTGGTTAATTTGAGATGTCAATGATGGGAGAGATGAACTTCTTCTTAGGATTGCAGGTTAATCAGACTGATCAAGGTATATTTATTAATCAGGCCAAGTATACAAGAGACTTGATTCATAAGTTTGGTGTTCAGAACAGCAATCCAGCCAGGATCCCAATGAACACAAATTGGAAGATGGATCCTGACACTGAAGGGACTTCAGTGAATCAGACTGAGTATCGAGGGCTGATAGGTTCTTTATTGTACCTGACTGCAAGTACGCCTGACATCACGTTTGCAGTTGGTGTATGTGCTAGGTATCAGTCTGATTCCAAGAGAAGTCATTTGGAGGCTGCTAAGAAAATACTTAAGTATTTGAAAAGAACAGTCAATATGGGACTATGGTATCCTTCAGATGACAACCTAGAACTGACAGGTTATTCAGATGCAGATTATAGAGGTTGTAGGATTGATAGGAAATCAACCTCAGGGACATGTCAGTTTTTGGGTAGTAAGTTGATCTCGTGGTTTAGCAAGAAGCAGAATTCAGTGGCGACATCCACAACTGAGGCTGAGTATATGGCTGCAGGTAGTTGTTGTGCTCAGATTTTATGGTTGAGGCAACAGTTGAGGGACTACCAAGTATTTGCTAATGAGGTTCCAATCTATTGTGACAACAATAGTGTTATAGCAATTACTCAGAACCCAGTGCTTCACACAAGGTGCAAGCATGTGGATATTAGGCATCACTTTATTCGAGATCATGTGGAGAAGAAGGACATTAGGATGGAGAAAATTCACACTGGCAGGCAGAGAGCTGACATTTTGACTAAGCCTTTGGCTGAAGCAAGATTTATGGAACTGTCAGTGGAGTTAGGACTCTTAGATCCGGGAGAGCAGTCAGTATAGGGTCTAGGGGGAACTCAGGTCAGACTCGACTCAGCGAGGTATCAGGGTGCGACAATGTCTCCCTGACAGGTATGAGTTCAATCCTGACTCTTGTGAATTTCAAGCGTCTCTCTGAGTCCTTCGTCCTGAAAATCCTTACTAAATGCATTCCGTTTTCATTAAAAGCGCGTCTTTTCATATTTAAACCCACGCGCACGGAGCATTTAATGCTTCAGTTACTTTTTCATATACGTGTTCGTTTTATATGGAATATGACTGACATGGGGAATTGATTGAAACTGAGATTAATCCTAGCCCTTCATTTCAAAACCTTTTCGAATTCAGGAATTAATCTCAACCCCACGTCTAAGTAACTGACTTCGTCTAATCAATCAAGATTGCCATTTGAGGTTTTTACGCAATCACAAAGCACATCTACACACTGAGTTTTCTCTTGCTCAATTACTCACAGAAATTTCGAAAAATCTCTCTTCTTTTCAAAATCAATGGCACTTCTTGATTCCACCTGGACAACAAACAAGCTTGGGGATGTTGTCGACAACAAGCTGGTACACATGGAGCAAGTCATCTCCATGGAAGGTATCTGTCTTACTATTGAGGAGATCAAACCAGTTTTCAATTGGATCTCCAAAGCTGGGTTGGAAACATATTTCACCTTGCGCCCAATCTCCATGCTTCCAAGAACAGTCGTAGAAGCCTACTTCAACATGTTCCTGCTCAAGAAGGAACTTTTCACGAAGGTGACTGAGCTCAAGCCGACGGGAGAGAAGGACAACGACGGCGAACCTCTCTACAACTCTGAAGTGGTCACCATTGACCTTAGGAGAGAGGTCAAGGAGGTTTTTGGGTTGCCATCCTCAGGCATTAACCCAAGGTTCTACAAGGAGAACTCGGAGGGAGAACTCCTGGGTAAATGGACCAAGACGGGCTCATCTGAGTTCAAGGCCCGTCAGAACAAGAGTACTCTGAAGCCTGAGTACAGAGCTCTTGTGGACTTAGTGTCCAAAGTGGTGATGGGATCTACTGGCTCTCATGAGCAATTGAGCCTGCCCAAGCTGAGATTAATGAGGCCTATAGTTGATGGCATGGAAGCGAACTGGGAGCAGTTCTTCCTGGATCAACTTCATCAGGCTGGTCTGGACAAGCTAAAGCGGGATGAGGACAAGAAGCACATCTCCGTTGGTGCCATTCTGCCATTTGGAACCAGACTTTCCATCCTGATTGCTCATGCTTGCCATGAGTACACCTTTGACTTCGAGGACAGTCTTTCCTCCAAGAAGATGATGTTTACCTCACTGAGTGATACCTACTCGATGCTAGGGCTGACTGATCCGAATGCTAAGGCAAAGGGTCAGGCCAAAAAGCCAGCTGGTAAGGCCAAGAAGGTGGCTACCAGTCTCATTGAAAGGGTAGATGACCTCTTTGAGAGGAGTAAGGAAGTTGCTGAGGTAGTAGCCGCTGAGAGAGAGGTGAATCAGCCTGAGGTGGATGAGGCTGAGAAGAAGAAGAAGAAGAGGGTGAAGATAGTGCTGTCAGGGAAGAGCACTAAGTCAGGGACTGAGTCTGATCCCAAGAGGGTCGAGTCTGAGGCTGAGGGAACTGACGATGACATCAGGAAGGAGATTGATCAGGGGGAGAGGCCATTGAAACGACTTAGGAAGGGACCCAAAAAGTCTCCTGCTAAGAGTCTGCCGGTACTGAGTGAGAGGGAGGAGTCAAGCTCTCCTGGAGCCTCTAACTTGGAAGTTGTGAGAAAATCTATCGAGACGGCTGAATTGTTGCAGCCTGAGATAGTACCCACTCTATCACCCACTCACCTTGAAACCCAAACCAATCCAACCCTGACCCCACACCTCAACCCACCCAATCACCTCAAACCTCAGAGCCACACATTCCAACTGAGTCAGTGCCACCAGTCATCTGAGCCAAACCTTCCAATTCCCATAGACTTCCCTTCATACCCCAACCCCAAAGATTGCCTCAAATCCTTCCAAACTGAAGAAAATGATTTCCTTGTAATGCAGAAGGAGGAGGAGCTGGATGAACATATGATGGGTGGTGTGCTGGAGAACACCCTTAGGGGGAACGCCACGGAATGGGCAGCCAAGTGCTGGCCGGGGCTGAACAAGTACAAAGAGCTGCTGGCTAATGTCATCGAGCTCAAAGTCTGGTTGGAGTTCAAGCAATCCAACATGCAGGAACAACACTTGCTGGTAGATGCTCGTGGATGGGAACACTGGGAGATGGAGGAGGCCAGGATATGCTCTTACTTCGGACTGACTAGCTGGCTTCAACTGCTCAATTTTGAAAATCTAAAGGAGCTAGTAAATGACTTGATGTCCAAGAGCAAGGCTGATATCCTTTTTGATGGTGAGAAGGGTAAGGATGATGAGGATGATGAAGATGCTCAGGGTGGAGCACTGGAGAAAGCCGTGGAGGAGACGGCAAGAGAAGTGGATGATATGATCCCTGAGTCTCAAACTCAGGGGGAAGGTGTGAAAGACACTGGTGCCAAGGGTGGACCAGTGGCTGAGGATGTTTTGAACATCTCAGCTGCCAATGAGACATCTGTCGATGAAGGGATTCCCTACCCTGAGACAAGAGAGAAAGATGTTGAGGCATCTAAGGAGACTCCCAGTCCCGAAGGACAAGTTCCTAAGGTTCGAGACGACATGGTTGAGCCTGAGCGGGCAACCATGACCTCTCCACAACTGCCTTCAGTGCACCCTGAAGAGGGGACTGACGCTGCAGGGGCTGACAAGGGAAAGCAGCCAATCACTGATGAGGCCAGAGAAGGAGATGAAGATGTTGTTATAACTGGGATCGGCCGTGCTGAGATCACAAGCATTGTGGAGGTCAAGAAGGATAAAACCACTGAAAATATAGCTGAGCTTCAGGAGGAAGTGATGAGGCTACGCGCTGAAAAGAAAGAAGACTCCAAGGCCCTGGCAAAACACATCAAGTGGACAAAGTCAGCTTACAACACCCTTGCCAACAGGGAGCTAATTTTGTTAAAAAGAACGATGACTGTGTTAGGATAAATATTGTTAGTTTTGATGAGTTAAAACAAACCAGAAGTTGTAATAGGACCATCTGGACCTGTTAGCCAGATGATGGACTAGATTAGGACTTAGTCTAGGGGGAACTGCCAGACCAGAAGACCTCACCAGAAGAGTCACCAGAAGACCCCACCAGAGGACTCCACCAGAGGACTTCACCAGAGGACTCCACCAGAGGACTTCACTAGAGGACATCGACCAGAGGCAGAGGACCTTCCCAGACCAGACGAGTCCAGATCAGACGAGTCTGGTGGAACAAAAGATGCTCAGTTCAATCCCCTATTTCTACTGAGTATTCTGGTTGTTCACCAGATGAGGACCAGAAGACACCGAGGTTGCCTGGTGTCTGGTCTTGCCTTCTCTGGAGAGAATCAGAGTTAGGCAAAGGAAGCATTTGACCGTTGGTGATTTAAATCAAGTCAAACAAGATCGGATTGGAAAGTGTTTGAAGATAATCAATCCAAGGATCCCACCAACCCAATCAATCAATTAGGGAATTGATTGATTGAAGCTTCCAAATATAGAGGATCTGATTAGATTAGCTCTCCAACGGCTAACCCTAATTACCTCTATAAATACAAGAGTGCAGTCACAAGAAAAAGCTCTAGAGATTCTCACGCGCGCATATCACTTCAAGCTTTTGATCATCACACAATTGCACTCTCACTTTGTTCACATTACATATCTACTCTTAAGGAGTTTAGTTGGAATACTCAACCTGTTCATCTTATTAGACAAGGACTTTAGATCGAAGCTAGATCTAAAGTGGTTGTAAGAAGGTACTGGTACTTCCAAATTCCCGTAAGAAAGTAAGTTGGTTGTTGGTTGTTGGTTAGTGAGACCCCTTGCGAAAGGGAGAGTGGACGTAGGATATTCAGATCCGAACCACTATACATCCGGTCTTATTTACTGCTTTGTCTATTTCCTTAATTATTTTGTGTGCTCTTGTAAAAAGAATTTTGGTTTAGATATATTCTTTAAAGCTTCCGCAATTAATCTAACTAGTGGGACCAATAAGTGGTATCAGAGCAGTGTGTCCAACGACCACTGCTTTGTAAAGCTTTTGGTGGTCACCGGGCAGATACATTGCTCTTTAGTACTTTTGTTCAAATTCTTGTTAAATCCTTATTTTGTCAAAAATGTCTGCAAAATATTCTTACAAGAGTCGTAAGCTTCCAGAATTCTCTTTCGAGGATTACAGCCACTGGAGCTTCATGATGAGCAATCATCTTGGAGCTATTCACCACCGCATGTTAGATGTGGTAGAAAGTGGACCCATTCAATTTTACTGGACTCCTATTGATAGTGGCAGGTCAGAGTCCAGAGAAGAAACTAGTGAAGCTGCCCAGAAAGCTGCAGAGGATAGAGCCCCCAGGCAAAGAATCCTCATAAAGAAAGATGAGCTTGACAACGATGAAAGAAAGCTCTACAACTTGGACCAGGTGGCAAGAACAGAGATCATCAACACACTTACTAAAGAGGTGATTGAAAAGGTCAGAACATGTGCCACTGCCAAGGAGATGTGGGACAAACTTGCACTTCTCTGTGAGGGAATAGAGAAGATTAAAGACAACAAGCTCCAAGTTGTTCAACATTCGTTTGACACATTTAAGATGAAACCAGATGAGACCATTGACCAGCTGGACATGCGTCTCACAAACCTCCTGAACAAGGCTAGTGCCTTAGGTAAGACCTACTCTGAGAAAGAAATAAATAGTAAAATATTGCGTTCACTAACCAGCAGGTGGAGAATCAAAGTAACTGTGATCAAGGACAACAAGGATCTCAACACTCTGGATCATCATCTTCTGTTGTCTGATCTCAAAGCCTATGAGTATGATCTTCAAGAGGAGGATCAAACAGAAGAGGTTTCCTCTTCTGGTCAGAAAGGAGTTGCATTCTCCTCAACCATCAAGACAGATGACAAGCCAAAGGAGTCTACTGCAGATGACTTGAGCCTCAAGGAGCAGGTAGCACTCCTAACTCGTAAATTGGATAAGATGAGTTCAAAATATGGCAGGTACAAAAGGCATTGGAAGGAGTCCACCAGAGACAGGAAGAGCCCCTTCAAGCCTGCAGAAAAGGAGAAGACATCTGGAGACTCAAGGGAGACCAGATTCAGAACTCCAGAGAGGAGGAGAGATGACAACCCTGGCAGTTCTGGGAGATCAGATTATCAGAGGAGGGATGGTAGCTCTGGCAGACCTGAGTACCAGAGAAGAGAGAGTAGTCCAGCCAGATCAGACTACAACCAGAGGAGGAGAGAGCCAAGTCCTGGTCCCAGAGGAGACAATGCCAGCTATACATGCAACAAGACTGGTCACTACAGTTATGATTGTCCTCAACTTACTCCTAGGGAAAGAGAAGAGAAAAGGATAAAGAGAGATAGGAGATATGCAGACAAGAGAGCATTGCTGGCAGAAGCAGAAGAGGAGGATACTAGCTCCAGTTCTTCTTCTTCTGATTTCGGGTCTGATGATGATGTATGTCTGATGGCAGATATCAATGAGGTACAAGAATCTACCTTAGTCTTATCTAATTCCAAATATACTGAATCCTCTAATTCATCTGGTAACTCCAGAGAGTGTGATATGCAACAAATGCTATCAGATCTCCAAAACTGTGTTCAATTATGTCAAAAACTTGAGAAAGAGAATGGTAGGCTCAGAACTGATGTTCAATCCTTATCCCATGAGCAACAATCCTCCAGAGAACTCATGAAAGATCATTCCAAAGAGGTCTCTGAACTTCAGGATAAGATCAAAGAGAGAGATACTCTGGTAGAACAACTCATGAAGGAAAAGAACTCTCAAGTAGACGAGTTCAATGAGCTTAGAGCCAAATACCAGACTCTTATCAAGGGAAAACAAGTTGAGCAATCTATTGAGATACCTGTGCCCAGAGAAGATTCCTTGAAACCAGATGTTCTATCTATTATTTCAGGATCTTCTCAACGCATAAATGACAAGAGTGGTTTAGGATATCCTGGAATTATTAAAAGATCTCACAAATATTGCTATATCAAAGACAAGTCTATAAGATCTGGTGAACTTGTGGAACTCCGGAATGAAGAGGATTCTTCTGATCGCATGGTGGTTCACAGACCTGGTTGGAAATGGGACCCCCCTGCAAATCATTCAAAATGTAGTCCAGAAGAGGTGAATGTTCTGGAAGAGAAAATCTTAGAGCATAAAAGTCAGAAAGGAAAACCTATGAAGACTGATGGTTCTGTTCAGATTCCTAAACAGATTAAGGGACCTCAGAGGAATCCTATAAGAGTGGAACCTAAGAAAATTGGGGGACCTCATAAAGGATACTTTAAGAGGGAACTTAATCAGAATAGGAGATATCAGAGGAGATATACTGAACCAAAGAACCTTAATCAGAATCAGGGATCTCAAAGGTGGAATGCTCCAAGAAGATTCCAGAACAGGAAACCTCAGAAGGAATTCTATCATCAGAAGAGATCTAACTTTCAGAACCAGAGACCCATCTATAGAAAGCCAAATGATCTGGGTAGTTATGACACCAGAGATGGTTCTTCTAGGATGTACCCTTATAACCAGACCTTTAAGACCATGTCTTTGAAGCAGGTCATTCCAAAGGCCAGATTTGAGAAAAGATACACCAGACCTGTTTATAGGAAAGGTGTTCTGATCAGACCAGTAGCTCAATATGTCATTGTTAGAGGACATGTTCTGGTAGATAGATTTGGAAGAAAGATAAGATCTCCTCATCCAGCAAGGGATGATCTTTATCTTTGGATTCCTACAAAATCTACAACTAACCAATCAGGACCCAGCACTAGTAGGGGACCTAATTGATTTCTCTGCAGGTGGACAAGAGCCCATTGGAGAAAGGACTTTCAAGTAATCATGTTTGGTACATTGATAGTGGATGTTCCAAGCACATGACCTTCCAGAGGGATAATCTCCAAGATTTTAAGCCATTGAATGGACCAAGAGTGATGTTTGGTGACAACAACTATGGAGTCACCAGAGGAGTTGGAAAGTTGACCTTTAATGGAGTATCTGTAGATGAAGTCTACTATGTTGAAGGACTCAAGCATAATCTGCTTTCAGTATCCCAATTCTGTGACAGGGGATACTCAGTGAAGTTTTCTAGTGATTCATGCACTATCTTCTCTTCTGATTATAATGATATCCTGCTAATAGGCTTGAGGAAGGGTAACATTTATCTTGCAGATTTTAGCAGTTACCCAAGAAATGCTTGCCTAGTTGCTAAGGGATCTGCAGAGAACAGCTGGATTTGGCACAAGAGACTGTGTCATCTGAACTTCAAAACACTAAACAAGATAACCAGAAAAGGTCTCATTCGAGGTCTTCCTAATGAAGTATTTAAGAAGGATCATGTTTGTGGTTCATGCCAGAAGGGTAAACAACCCAAGACTTCCTTTAAGGATGTCCAGAGCACAACCACAACCAGAGTACTTCAACTACTTCACATGGACCTGTTTGGACCTGTTTCTCCTCTTAGTTTCAGGGGTAGGAAATACACCTTGGTGATAGTAGATGACTTTTCAAGATACACTTGGGTAGTGTTCTTGTTTAAGAAAAATGAAACTATCACTAAGTTACCAGAGTTCTTCAAGCAGATTCAGAATGAGCAGAACCAGAGCATAGTCAGAATCAGGAGTGACAAAGGGACAGAGTTCTTGAATTCACACATTGCAGATTATTGCAAGGATCATGGGATTTTTCATGAGACATCTGCTGCCAGAACACCCCAACAGAATGGAATAGCAGAAAGGAGGAATAGGACCCTCAAAGAAGCTGCAAGAACTCTTCTGGCAGAGTACAATACACCAAAGAGATTTTGGGCAGAAGCTATCAACACAGCCTGTTATACTCAGAACAGATGCCTAGTTGCCCAGAGACATTCTAAGACTCCATATGAGGTATGGAAAGGTAAAACCCCATCTGTTTCATATTTTCATATTTTTTTATGTAAGTGTTTCATCCATGACAATGGGAAATCCAAATTAAGAACCTTTGATGCTAAAGTGGCAGATGGAATATTTTTAGGATATTCCAACACCAGTAAGGCATTTAGAGTTTTTAATAAGAATTCAATTTGTGTGGAGGAAACACCTCATGTTGTTTTTGATGAATCTACTTTTGAGTGCAAGGTGGACTTAAAGTCTTCTGATGAGAATCAGAATCAGACTACCCCCAGAGTAATCAATGTCAATCCACCTATTCTTGATTTAGATTCAGACTCAGATTCAGATGGTGACCCATCTCCTGGTTCTCTGAAGCAGAAGTCTTCACAAGGAGCAGAACCAGAAGAGGTTGGAAATCCTGTAGGGGGAAGCTCTCCTGCAGTTGGTGATAATCACCAAGGCACTGCAGAAGATGGTCAACCAGGCAAGACCATGGGAAGGAGAATCCTGGTTGATCACCCCAATGACCAGATAATAGGAGATCCAACTAAGGGTGTCCAGACTAGGAGAACTCTTAACTTAGCTGTCTTATTCAGTTGCTATATGACCTTGATTGAGCCCAAGAACATCAGGGAGGCACTGAAGGATTCAAATTGGATTGTTGCAATGCAGGAGGAATTGAATCAATTCACCAGACAGGATGTTTGGGAGCTGGTAGACAGACCAAGACATCAAAAGGTGATAGGCACTAAGTGGGTTTTCAAGACTAAGAAAGATGAGAATGATGTCATTACTAGGAACAAGGCAAGGCTAGTGGCTCAGGGATATTCTCAGTCTGAAGGAATAGACTATGATGAGACTTTTGCCCCTGTTGCCAGACTAGAAGCCATCAGATTGTTCTTAGCATATGCTGCTCACATGAAGTTCAAAGTATACCAGATGGATGTGAAATCTGCCTTTCTTAATGGGATTCTCATTGAGGAAGTGTATGTGGAACAACCTCCTGGTTTTGAACAAGGTGATCAGATGTATAAGCTTAAGAAAGCTCTTTATGGGCTGAAGCAGGCACCCAGAGCATGGTATGACACTCTATCTCAATTTCTTCTGGATAATGGTTTTACTAAGGGTAAGATTGATAGGACCTTGTTTAGGAAAGAAGAAGGAAAGGATATCCTTCTGGTCCAAATATATGTTGATGACATTATATTTGGATCCCCTAACAAGAAGCTGTGTGAGAAGTTTGGTGAACTCATGCAGAGCCAGTTTGAGATGTCTATGATGGGTGAGATGAATTATTTCTTAGGTTTGCAGGTTAAGCAATCAGAGAAGGGAATTTTTATTAATCAGGCAAAGTACATCAGGAACATGTTAGAGAAATTTGGAATAGGATCTAGCAAGGCAGCCAAGATCCCTATGATGACAAATTTCAACATGGACCCAGATGAGTCTGGAGAGAGTGTGGACCAGACTCAGTACAGAGCACTTATTGGTTCTCTTCTGTACCTGACTGCAAGCAGACCAAATATAACTTTTGCAGTAGGAGTGTGTGCCAGATTTCAAGCTAATCCCAAGAAGAGTCATTTGGAAGCAGCTAGAAAGATATTGAAATATCTTAAGGGAACAGTGAATTTAGGATTATGGTATCCTGCAGATGACAATTTAGAATTAAGTGGATATTCGGATTCTGATTATGGTGGATGCAGAATAGATAGAAAGTCTACAAGTGGAACATGCCAATTTTTAGGGAATAAATTGGTATCCTGGTTCTCTAAAAAGCAGACTTCAGTTGCTACATCAACAACAGAAGCAGAGTACATGGCTGCAGGGAGCTGTTGTTCACAACTACTGTGGATTAGTCAACAGCTTAGGGACTACCAGATTAGAGCTAAGGATATTCCAATATTTTGTGATAGCAACAATGCAATAGCTATCACCCAGAATCCTGGTCTTCATACCAGATGCAAACATGTTGATATAAGGCATCACTTTATCCGAGACCATGTTGAGAAGGGAGATATAAGGATGGAAAAGATTGAAACAGAGAAGCAGAGAGCAGATATTCTGACTGTTGGTCCCGGTACAAGACTGAGGAATACGTGTATGGGGGGGGAATACACATATACCAATTTTCAAACTTAAAACTGACTGAGTCCCCTTCACTCAGAGTGGTAAAGAACTAGGAGCTGATAATACACCCACTGACAACACTTGGTGCGGGTCAGGTGGCTAGCTATCAGTTCAAGTTCAGTGCGGAAATGTTTGAGCCCTGATAGTTTAAAGTCTTGTTTTAGTTTGGTTTCTAAAAACTTGTTTTACTCAAAACTCAGAAGTGATTAGTAGGGCAGTGTTCTTTTGAAGGTCAGGCTGATTGATTCAGACCTGATAAACTTGAATGTAATGAATAAGCAAGTAATATGACAAGTATGCACAATATCAAAGCAGTAAGAACACAAGGAGTTTAACGTGGTTTAGAGTCTCAAGCTCCTACGTCCACGGCCTGACTTAACAGGAAATCCACTCAAGGGATTCTTGTTTTTAACGTGCCAAGGTGCACCAAGATCAGCTAACCTCACTGATCTATACAAACTCCACTTACTATCACACTAACTGACTTACTCCCAACAAGCCTATCTTAGGGTTTTGGTTTCAGTTTGGATTCCAACTAGGTTGAGATTATCCTTACAAGGCAAAGCTATGCTAAGGATTGGATAATCTCTCTAAGCTTAAGATAATTCTATTTAGCTCTTGGAATACAGAATAACTCTCAGTTGCTAAGAAACACTTGGGAAATTTGAATGTTTTCGAGTGCTTCTCTTAAAGACTGAATGCTTTGAGTGCTTGAGAGTTTGAGTAATTTCTGGCTTGGAAATTTCCCGTAACCTTGAATGGGTTCAAGGCCTTCTGTATTTATAGGTGATTTGAATAACTATCCGTTGGAGAGATAGCCTTCTAGTCATCTATGTAGAGTGGCTTTAAACGGACATATCTTCATGCAGCAGCCGCCCTTGCATGGATTTGGTATTTGCATTAAATGCACATTAAATGCTTGCCCGTTGAATATGCAGTCTGAATTCAGTCTTCATGTCAGGTTCCGTACGTGCGTGTCCTTCTCGGATTGGTCCACGTCATCAGGTTGTTGAGAATGTCAGAACTTATTTCTGAGCTTCAGGCTTGTCTTATTAAGTTCATTTTATCTTGAGCTCACCAGTCTTGTCCTGACGCTGAAATTCCTTTTGCATTGCTTGGCTCTACTCCAAGTCTTCCCATTGACTCAGTGACATCCTGTTCCCTTCAGGACTGAGTTAGTAATGACCTCAGGGTCATACTCTTCATCACTGACACTTACTCAGCCAGCTTAGGGGACTGCCATAAGTTCAGGATGGTGCTCTTCGTCTTCAGGCTCTGAGTCTTGATTGTCACCAGTGAGTTCTCCTCTCACTGAGTACCTGTGAAGTGTAAAATGACTTACTAATCCTAACCAAGACTAGCCTGACAAAGACATATTAAGGCAAACATCTTTTCAGGGGCTTTTGGAATCTTAATCAAAACTGACAATGTCCCAACAATTTCCCCCTTTTTGATGATGCCAAAACACTGAAAAGATCCTCAAAACACTTAGAGGAAACAAGATAAACCTATCTATAAGATAAGACAGTGTTAGAGCAGTTCTTGATAAAGTACAGAATTTAAATAAGCCAAAAAGACAATGAGTTTTTGTCTGTGGGCAAAAGTAATAGATTTCATTGATAGGTGTAGAAATGATTACAATGAATCTAATCTATTACAAAGAATCCTGTGAACACTTAGACTAATCTCATTTCAGGCTTGAGTCCATATCCGGCATAAACTCTTGCCTTCAGCTCGTCAAGTCTTCCAGGTTGGTTCACATATCCTTCAGCTCTGGCTATCTTCAAGACTTCCATCATAATGGCCTTTGTGTCATGCTTTTGAGTTCCAGGAATCAAGGGAGGAGCTCGAATGGTGAACTCAGGAGCCTTCACTTGAACTTGAGCTGCCTCAGCCTCCTCCAAGATCTTCTGGAATAGCTCAGGATGATTGTCCATCATGTAGTCAGTGAAATGGGCATCGATATCGTCAGTGTCGCCCCACTTCTTCACAACAAACCACAGCCTGACAAATTCATCCCTTGCATCAGTCCAAAACTCCTTCAATGCCTCTGAGACGAACTCATCAACAAAGGCTTCCCTTGCTCCTGATTCTGGCCTTCTGACTTGAAGAATTGTTGATTTCCTAACTGTTGGCTTCTTCCTGTACTTCCTTGGCTCAGGCTTCGCCTTCTTCCTCCTAAGTAGACTAATCACCGCATCATCGAGTTCCCTTTGTTGAAGCTCAGTGATATCAGTCAGCTTTTCAACCTTCTTTTCCAGAATGCGCATCTTCTCCTTCTGAGCGATTTCAGCTCTGCGCATAGCCTCAGTCTTTTCAGGTTGATCTCCCCATGCTTCAGCACATAGCTCCGCAACCAACTCACCTGAGTAAGTGATGGGATTCTTCCTTGAGCTCATGGGTGACGATCTCTGAGCTGGTTCAGGTTGTTGCTTGGAAGGTTCATTAGCCTTTGCCTTTGTTGCCTCCTCCCTCAGCTTGGCAACAAGTTGTTCTCCTTCCTTCTCCACCGCCGCTAACCTAGCTGACTTCCTTACCCTTAAAATATTTCCATCAGGATTGGCTTCAGGATCAGCTAGAACGGTTTCTCCTTGATTAACTGCCTCAGATGCCTCAGGGCGGGATCTTTTCTTCTTTTCCCCCTTTTTAGCATCATCATTGGCCTCAGATGGGAATGCGTCAGATCCGCTGTTGATTACGAAGGAGGCTAGGGAATGGACATCGTTAATTCCCTCCTTCAATAATTCAACTCCCATGGAAATTCCAGTCCCTGCAAAAGAAACTGAACTGATAGCAGTATTGACCTTCTTTTCAAAGACCTCCATAGAGAGTTGGAGTCTTTGTTCAGCCTTGGTGATCCTTTCCTCCACCTTCAAGGACTCACCGCTGACTCTGCTAGCCTCAGTCAGAATCTTTGCAGACTCGTCAGTGGCCTTTGCCAAAATTTCAGCCACTGACTGAGAGGTGCGATCCAGCTTCCCTGACTCCAGCTCCAATTTGGACGCTGAGTCCTTCAAGGCCTGAGTGACAATAGCTCCAGTCTGAGCTGCCAGCCTGTCCACTGCCTGATTCATCTTTTCGTCCCTGATCGCATCCCTCTCATCGAGTTTCTTGAGAGTGTTTCTGAGCATCTTCTTGGTGCGCTTCCTCTCATTCCTTACTGACTTGGCCGTGTCAGTCATCGTTTTCTTTAACAAGATCAGCTCCCTGTTAGCAAGGGTGTTGTAGGCTGATTTTGTCCATCTGATGTGCTTTGCCAGGGCCTTGGACTCCTCTTCCTTTTCAGCTCGTAGCCTCATTACTTCCTCCTGAAGTTCAGCTAGATTTTCCGAGGTTTTCTCCTGCTTGACTTCCACTATGCTCGTAAATTCAGCACGGCCGACCCCGATTATGATCACATCTTCATCATCAGCGGCCTCATCAGTGATTGGCTGCTTTCCCTTGGCAGCCCCTGCAGCATCAGTCCCTTCTTCAAGGTGCACTGAAGGCAGTTGTGAAGTAGTCATAGCCGCCTGCTTAGGCTCAGCTAAGCTATCTTGAACCTTAGGAACTTGTCCTTCGGAACTGAGAGTCTCCTTGAATGCCTTAACATCATCCTCTCGTGTCTCAGGGCAGGGAATCCCTTCATCGACAGATGTCTCATTGGCAGCTGAGATGTTCACAACATCCTCAGCCACTGGTCCACCCTTGGCACCAGTGTTCTTATCACCTTCCCCCTGAGCCTGAGGCTCAGAGTTCATTTCATCCACCTCCTGGGCAGTTTCCTCCACTGCCTTCTCCAGGTCTCCACCCTGAGCACCTTCATCATCATCATCCTCTCTCTCGTCTCCTGACAAGATGTCAGCCTTGCTCTTGGACATTAAGTCAGATACTAGCTGCTTCAGGTTGTCGAAGTTTAAGAGTTGAAGCCAGCTAGTAAGTCCAAAGAATGAGCAGATCTTGGCTTCTTCCATCTCCCAGTGCTCCCAGCCACGTGCATCCACTAGCATATGTTGCTCCTGCATGTTTGATTGCTTGAAGTCCAACCAAACCTTGAGCTCGATCACATATGCCAGCAGCTCAGGATACTTGTACAGCCCAGGCCAGCACTTCCCTGCCCACTCTGTGGCGTTCCCCCTGAGCGTGGTCTCCAAAATCCCTCCTGCCATGTGCTCATCTAACTCCTCCTCCTCTATTTCAAGGAACTCATCCTCCTCGGCTGAAGTGGATTTTGGACAATCTTTGGGATTTGGGTATGGTGGAAAATCTGAGGGGTTTGGGATAGATGGCATGGTTGACTGGTCAGGCTCATTTATAGGTGAGGTTGAGGGCGCTGACTCAGTAGGCTGATCTGGCTGTGAGGTTTGAGGGAGTTGGGGAGTAGGTGTGGGGTCATTGATGGAAGGTGTTTGGGTTTCAGGATGTGGGGATGTTTGAGTGGGTGCTGTCTCAGGCTGCAACGACTCAGCCGTCTCGACAGTCTTTCTCACTTCCTCCAAGTCAGAGGCTCCAGGAGAGCTTGACTTCTCCCTCTCACTCAGCTCAGGAAGTTTCTTAGCAGGGGACTTCCTGGTTCCCTTCCTAAGCCTCTTCAGGGGCCTCTCTCCCTGAGCACCCTCCTTTCTGACGTCATCGTCAGTTCCCTCAGCCTCAGACCCGGCCTTCTTGGGATCTGACTCAGTCCCTGATGTTGTGCCCTTCCCTGACATCACAATTTTCACCCTCCTTTCCTTCTTCTCAGCCGCGTCCACCTCAGGCTGCTCCACCTCCTCAGCAGCGACCTCCTCACCATCCTTGCTCCTCTCAAGGAGCTCATCTACCTTTTCAATGAGGCTGGTTGCCACTCTCTTGGCCGTCCCAGCTGGCTTTTTCGCCTGACCCTTTGCTTTCGCATTGGGATCAGTTAGCCCTAGCACTGAATAGGTATCACTCAGTGAGGAAAACATCACCTTCTTTGAGGAAAGGTTGTCCTCAAAATCAAAGGTGTACTCATGGCAAGCATGAGCAATCAGGATGGACAGTCTTGTGCCAAATGGCAAGATGGCACTGACGGATAAGTGTTTCTTCTCCTCGTCACGCTTGAGCTTGTCCAATCCAGCCTGATGGAGTTGATCGATGAAGAATTGCTCCCAGTTTGCTTCCACTCCATCAACGATTGCCCCCATGAGCCTCAGTTTGGGCAGACTCAACTGCTCGTGAGAGCCAGTTGCTCCCATCACAATCTTGGACACCAAATCCACCAGAGCCCTATACTCAGGCTTCAGAGTGCTCTTATTCTGACGGGCCCTGAACTCTGATGACCCTGACTTGGTCCATTTCCCAAGGAATTCTCCCTCCGAGTTTTCCTTGTAAGTCTTTGGGTTGATGCCTGAGGCCGGCAGCTTGAAGACTTCCCTCACCGCCTGTCTGATGTTGATGGTGACTATCTCCGAATTGTAGAGAGGCTCTCCGTCACCATTCTTTTCTCCCGTCGGCTTTAGAGCAGTCACCTTTGTGAAGACTTCCCCCTTCCGCAAGAACATGTTCAAGTAGGCTTCCACCACTGTTCTTGGGAGCACGGAAATGGGGCGGGTGGTGAAGTATGTTTCCAACCCGGCATCGGAAATCCATTTAAACACGGGTTTGATTTCCTCAACCGTTAGACAGATACCTTCCATGGAGATGACTTGCTCCATGTGTACCAGTTTCTTTTCGACAACATCTATGATTTTGTCTGTTGTCCAGTCGGAATTTAAGAATGCCATTGTTTTGAAAAAGAGAGGTTTTTGAGATTTCTGTGTTTGAGCAAGAGAAAACTCAGTGTGCAGAATGTGCGTTGTGTTTGCGTAAAGACCTCAAATGGCACTCTTGATTGATAAGACTAAGTCAGTTACTCAAACGTGGGGTTGAGATTGATCCCTGAATTCGAAAGGTTTTGAAATGAGAGGCCAGGATTAATCTCAGTTTTAATTAAACCCCATGTCAGTCATATTCCGTATAAAACGGACACGTATATGAAACAGTAACTGTAGCATTAAATGCTCCGTGCGCGTGGGTTTAAATATGAAAAAGCGCGCTTTTAATGAAAACGGAATGCATTTAATAAAGATTTTCAGGACGAAGAACTCAGGGAGACGCTTGAAATTCACAAGAGTCAGGTTCGAACTCATACCTGTCAGGGAGACATTGTAGCACCCTGATACCTCGCTGAGTCGAGTCTGGCTTGAGTTCCCCCTTGAACCCTACACTGACTGCTCTCCCGGATCTAAAAGTCCTAACTCCACTGACAGTTCCATAAACCTTGCTTCAGCCAAAGGCTTAGTCAAGATGTCAGCTATTTGCCTGTCAGTGTGAATCTTCTCCATCCTAATATCTTTCTTCTCCACATGATCTCGAATGAAGTGGTGTCTAATATCCACATGCTTGCACCTTGTGTGAAGCACTGGGTTCTGAGTGATTGCTATTGCACTATTGTTATCACAATAGATTGGAACCTGATTAGCAAATACTTGGTAGTCTCTCAACTGTTGCCTCAACCATAGGATCTGAGCACAACAACTACCTGCAGCCATATACTCAGCCTCAGTTGTGGATGTAGCCACTGAATTCTGTTTCTTACTAAACCACGAGATCAACTTACTTCCCAAAAACTGACATGTCCCTGAGGTTGATTTCCTATCAATCCTACAGCCTCCATAATCTGCATCTGAATAACCTGCCAGTTCTAAGTTGTCATCTGAAGGATACCATAGTCCCATATTGACTGTCCTTTTCAAATACTTAAGTATCCTCTTAGCAGCCTCCAAATGACTTCTTTTGGGATCAGACTGATACCTAGCACATACACCAACTGCAAACGTAATGTCAGGCCTACTTGCAGTCAGGTACAGTAAAGAACCTATCAGCCCACGATACTCAGTCTGATTTACTGAAGTCCCTTCAGTGTCAGGATCCATCTTCCAATTTGTGTTCATTGGGATCCTGGCAGGATTGCTGTTCTGAACACCAAACTTATGAATCAAGTCTCTTGTATACTTGGCCTGATTAATGAATATACCTTGATCAGTCTGCTTGACCTGCAATCCTAAGAAGAAGTTCATCTCTCCCATCATGGACATCTCAAATTTACCAGTCATCAACTTAGAGAATTTCTCACAGAGCTGATGATTTGGTGATCCAAATATTATGTCATCTACATAAATCTGGACCAAGAGAATGTCATCACCTTCAGTGATCCTGAACAATGTCCTATCCACAGTTCCCTTCTTGAACCCATGGTCTGTCAGGAATTGAGAGAGGGTATCATACCAAGCTCTTGGTGCTTGCTTAAGTCCATAGAGTGCTTTCTTCAAATGGTATACTTTATCTCCAACCTCAAACCCGGGAGGTTGTTCAACATATACTTCTTCATTGAGTACACCATTCAGGAAGGCACTCTTGATATCCATTTGATACACCTTGAACTTCTTATATGTTGCATAGGCAAGGAACAGCCTGATAGCTTCCAACCTTGCCACTGGAGCAAAAGTCTCATCATAGTCTATTCCTTCAGACTGACAATACCCTTTTGCAACCAGTCTGGCCTTGTTCCTTACCACAACACCATTCTCATCCTTCTTGTTCTTAAAGACCCACTTGGTACCAATCACACCTTGATGCCTAGGTCTATCTACCAGTTCCCAAACTTGATTCCTTGTGAACTGATTCAACTCCTCTTGCATGGCAATGATCCAGTTCGAGTCAGTGAGAGCTTCTTCAATGTTCTGAGGCTCTTGCTCAGAGAGAAAGCAACAGAACAGTGCACTCTCACCATGGAACCGTCTGGTCCTGACTCCCTCAGTTGGATCACCGATGATTTGATCAATGGGATGATCTTCTAACCATGTTCTTTTGCCAGGAGTTGTTCCTGAAGTACCTGCAATGTTAGTGTCTACAGGCTCATAAAATTTAGGAAATTGAACAGAAGGGGATGATCCTGAGTTTATACCAAAGGGATCAACAAGCTCAATGTCAGGGACATTGATTTCCCCTTGATGAGGTGACTCAGGAACCTCTCAGCTGCAACAGCATCTTCATAGACGGTGCTTACCTCAGGTTGAGCCTGTTCCTCGGTCTGAGGCTCAACAATCCCTGATGTGCTGGGCTTAGGAGTGGCACCTGATTCATCATCCTGATCGTCATCATCATCCCATCTGGGAATTGGCACAGTTTTGATCTTGGGATCAGGTTGATTCTTCAAGCTCAGCCTTGTCACACTCCTTGTGACCTCCTCAGTGTCAGGATTCAACACCTTTGCCCTAGACTCATTGACAGATTCATCAAAGACAACATGAGGTGATTCTTCCACAACAAGAGTCCTACAATTGTAAACCCTGAAGGCTTTACTAATTTCAGAATATCCTAAGAATATTCCTTCTTCAGATTTGCTATCAAAGGCTTTCAATTGGGTCTTCCCATTGTTGAGGATGAAGCACTTATAACCAAATACATGAAAATAGGAAATACGAGGCTTCCTTTTGTTCCATGTCTCATATGGGGTCTGAGCATGTTGTTTATTCAGCATGGATCTGTTCTGAGTGTAGCACGCAGTGTTGATTGCCTCAGCCCAGAATTTCTTGGGCAATCCTGACTCAGCCAGCATGGTCCTTGCAGCTTCCTTCAGTGTCTTGTTCCTTCTTTCAGCGACACCATTCTGTTGTGGGGTTCTAGCTGCAGAAGTCTCATGAGCTATACCAAGTTCATTACAAAAGTCAGAAATATATGAATTTATAAATTCAGTGCCCTTGTCAGATCTGATTTTGGTAATGGACTGATTCTTCTCATTGCTGAGTCTCCTGAGCAACTCTGGAAGCTTCACCTGTGTTTCCTTCTTATTTAACAAGAAAATAACCCAAGTATATCTAGAATAATCATCAATAACCACAAGGGTATACTTTCTACCATTCATACTCACAGGTGTTATGGGACCAAACAAATCCATGTGCAAGAGCTGAAGTACCCTGTCAGTGGAATAGGAAGCTTTCTCTTTGAATGAGGCTCTGACCTGCTTCCCTTCCTGACAAGCTTTGCACACATGATCTTTGCTAAAAACTTCATTGGGTAGACCATCAACAAGTGACTGTCTAGAAATTTTGTTAAGAATCTTGAAGTTCAGGTGGCTTAATCTTTTATGCCATAACCAACTGAGCTCTAGAGAGCTTTTAGCAATAAGACAGGTATTAGGAATAGTGCTGCTCCAATCAGCGAGATAAACGTTACCTTTCCTTATACCTGATAGAAGCACTTGTGTTGATTTGTCCTTGACTGAGCACTTATTCGATGAGAACTCAACGCTGAACCCTTTGTCACAGAATTGACTTACTGACAGCAGGTTATGCTTCAGTCCTTCCACAAAGGACACATGTTCCACTCTGACTGTACCTATTATCAAAACACCAAAACCTTTAGTAACACCTTTTGAGTTATCACCAAAGGTTACCTGTGGACCATCTTTAGCCTGATATTCTTGGAGAAGACTCTTCATTCCAGTCATGTGCCTTGAGCAACCACTGTCTAGGTACCAAACAGCTTTGATTGAGTCTTCTCTCCTCTTGTTGTGATCCACAGCCGCCTGCAAGCAAATCAGGCTTTAGGTACCCATTGGGTGTTGGGTCCTATTGTGTCAGCTGTACCCTTCGGGATCCAGACTTGCTTTACAACCCTGATTACCTCAGAGTGGTAAATCTGTCTCCCTGAAACATCAACATACACAACTTTCTTCTTCTTAGCCTGAGAGGAAGATGGTGTATGGGTGCTAGACTTAGGCTTCGCAGGAGCCTGAGTGGGTGCCTTTTGGGCTGGCTTCCTGTTCTTCCTAGGTCTGGGTGCAGCAGGTCTTGGACCTTGTTCTTGATAAAGACCCTGATTTCTATTCCCCCTAGGCAAGTGAGGGAATGGAAAACAGTTAAAGGCCTCAGGATGCCAAAACCACGGGGGTGTCATCATATTTGGCCTTCCCTGTTGGTATTGCCAAGCATGATGGTACCCTCGCTGACCAGTCTGAGAGTTCTTGATCTGAGTCTTCCTCTGCTTTCGCTGAGGTTTTCTCTGGCCTGAGCTCTCAGGGGCTTCCTTAGGCTGCCTCGCCTTTCCCTTAGGTTTTGGCTTAGCTACCTTAGGAGCAACCCTGACTGTGTCAACGGTTTCCTTGCCCTTATCAGTTTGACGGGCCTGGAGCACAACCTTAGGTGCACTCTGGCCTGTCTGAACAAATGTCCTCTCAGTGTTGCTCCCTGAAGCAACATGAGACTGACCTTGTGAGGATTTCTCAGGAACATATCCAAGTCCCTTTTTCTTGTTCCCAAGTATCTGGTTGCTATTTATTTCCTCTCTAGCCACTGAGGATTTATTCATTGCTGCAACCTTTTTCTTGAGAGAGTCCTCACTCTTTTTCAGGATTTCATGTCTGGTAAAGAGGTCATCGAACTTACTCTTAAGTACTTTCAGCTCTTCCTTCCTGACCAGCTCTTCCTCAGCCAATTCCTTCAGAATCTTCTCTCTTGGGAGACGCTCAGAGTTGATCATATCAATTTCTTGAGTTAGTCTCACAATCTGAGATGATTCTTTAAGATCAGACTGAGTGAGTTGTTCATTTAGGTTTTGAACTTCAGTACTCAATTTCTTGTTCTCCTCCACCAAAAAGACATTAGTTTCCTGCAGTCTAGAGAAATCAACCATCAATTGATCAAGACAGATCTGAAGGTTCATTTCTCTAACTGACTCTGAGCTGAGCTCAGGATTTTGACCAGTGTAAGAAGCACAAACAGAATTTGATGTTACCTCAGGCTCATCTCTAGCCATCAGGCAGACATCATCGTACTCGTCATCTGAGAAGAGTTCAGGTGACCTTTCAGTGGGACCGTCAGAGTCTGTTGCATCCTCAGCAACCATTGCTCTCCTATCAGCCGATCTTAGATCCCTTGTGGCTCTCCTTTCTTCTCTCTCCCTAGCACTCAGCTCCGGGCAGTCGTATTGATAGTGACCAATCTTGTTACAGTTGTAACATGCTACCTGCTCATTTACTCTTTCTTTCCTTGGTTCAGGGTTCCTCCTTGAGTCAGGTTCCCTGGTTCTGGGTGAGCTTTCAGGCTTGGTTGGATATCTATCATCGCGAGTACGTCTCTGTTCGTCTCTTCTTTCAGGCTTTAGTTCAGAATATCTCCGTTCATCACCACGTTCTCTCCTCTGGTCAGTATTCCTTCGCTCCTCATATCTCCTCGAGCTTTGGTGGGTTCCTTCAGGTTTCCTGTCACGTGAGTCCTGATAAAACTTTTTATAACGACCAAACCTGGAATTGAGCTTGTCAAATCGTCTGGCCATCAGGCTGTACTCTTCAGCGAGTTCTTCCCTGCTCATCTCCATCAGTGACTTTGATGAAGACTTGGATGAGGACTCAACAGGTTCAGACCTGGCCTTGAACGCCACACTTTTCTCAGGAGTTTTCTCCTTCACTTCCTCTTCTGACTGAACTTTCTTCTTCCTTTTGTTAAGATCGAATTCAAGCGCTTTGAGTTCTGAAAAAAGTAAAGCAGAAGTTATGTTACTCATATCCTGAGTGTTCTTAAGCATAATTACACTGTTGTCCCATCTCTCAGGAAGGGCATTCAGGATCTTTGAAGCAACATCTCTCCTCGGGACATCATTGTCCAACATCACCAACTCATTCATCAACTTGATGAATCTAGACTCCATTTGATCTATACTCTCGTCAGGCAGCATCTCGAATGCTTCGAATTTCTGAATGGCAATATTTCTCTTGTTCTCCTTTATCTTTTCTGACCCCTCGCACATCCTGGTCAGCTCATCCCAAACCTCCTTTGCCGTCTTTAGATTCATTAGCCTGGCTGACTCCTCGAAAGGCACCGTGTGCAAGATGATGTTTCTGGCGACATTGTCAAGCCCCACCATCTTGATTTCATCGTTGGTCATGTCTTTCCTTTCTTTAGGAACCTGCACGCCAATCGCAAGGTCATCATATCCCAGTCCTCTGACGTTAGGAATAGTGATCTTGATCGGTCCTTCCCTGAGTACACGCGGCATCTGGTCATGGATGGCATCTAGATGTGCCTCTAATCTGAACTTCCAATAGACAAAGTTAGACACAGAGAATTCAGGTAACGAAGCTTCAAGTCTCCTAGAAGTCATGATGATGCAAGTTTTATGAAAAGCAAACTCAGATCTGTTCAGTGACCACCAACAGTTTCTCCTCTGAAACTATTAGTATTCAAAGTCAGTGGTCTATCGAACCACTGCTCTGATACCACTTGTTGGTCCCGGTACAAGACTGAGGAATACGTGTATGGGGGGGAATACACGTATACCAATTTTCAAACTTAAAACTGACTGAGTCCCCTTCACTCAGAGTGGTAAAGAACTAGGAGCTGATAATACACCCACTGACTACACTTGGTGCGGGTCAGGTGGCTAGCTATCAGTTCAAGTTCAGTGCGGAAATGTTTGAGCCCTGATAGTTTAAAGTCTTGTTTTAGTTTGCTTTCTGAAAACTTGTTTTACTCAAAACTCAGAAGTGATTAGTAGAGCAGTGTTCTTTTGAAGGTCAGGCTGATTGATTCAGACCTGATAAACTTGAATGCAATGAATAAGCAAGTAATATGACAAGTATGCACAATATCAAAGCAGTAAGAACACAAGGAGTTTAACGTGGTTCAGAGTCTCAAGCTCCTACGTCCACGGCCTGACTTAACAGGAAATCCACTCAAGGGATTCTTGTTTTTAACGTGCCAAGGTGCACCAAGATCAGCTAACCTCACTGATCTATACAAACTCAACTTACTATCACACTAACTGACTTACTCCCAACAAGCCTATCTTAGGGTTTTGGTTTCAGTTTGGATTCCAACTAGGTTGAGATTATCCTTACAAGGCAAAGCTATGCTAAGGATTGGATAATCTCTCTAAGCTTAAGATAATTCTATTTAGCTCTTGGAATACAGAATAACTCTCAGTTGCTAAGAAACACTTGGGAAATTTGAATGTTTTCGAGTGCTTCTCTTAAAGACTGAATGCTTTGAGTGCTTGAGAGTTTGAGTAATTTCTGGCTTGGAAATTTCCCGTAACCTTGAATGGGTTCAAGGCCTTCTGTATTTATAGGTGATTTGAATAACTATCCGTTGGAGAGATAGCCTTCTAGTCATCTATGTAGAGTGGCTTCAAACGGACATATCTTCATGCAGCAGCCGCCCTTGCATGGATTTGGTATTTGCATTAAATGCACATTAAATGCTTGCCCGTTGAATATGCAGTCTGAATTCAGTCTTCATGTCAGGTTCCGTACGTGCGTGTCCTTCTCGGATTGGTCCACGTCATCAGGTTGGTGAGAATGTCAGAACTTATTTCTGAGCTTCAGGCTTGTCTTATTAAGTTCATTTTGTCTTGAGCTCACCAGTCTTGTCCTGACGCTGAAATTCCTTTTGCATTGCTTGGCTCTACTCCAAGTCTTCCCATTGACTCAGTGACATCCTGTTCCCTTCAGGACTGAGTTAGTAATGACCTCAGGGTCATACTCTTCATCACTGACACTTACTCAGCCAGCTTAGGGGACTGCCATAAGTTCAGGATGGTGCTCTTCGTCTTCAGGCTCTGAGTCTTGATTGTCACCAGTGAGTTCTCCTCTCACTGAGTACCTGTGAAGTGTAAAATGACTTACTAATCCTAACCAAGACTAGCCTGACAAAGACATATTAAGGCAAACATCTTTTCAGGGGCTTTTGGAATCTTAATCAAAACTGACAATGTCCCAACACTGACTAAGCCTTTGGCTGAAACCAGATTCAGAGAATTGGCTTTTGAGTTAGGTTTGTTGGAACCAGAGACAGATTTGGTTTAGGGGGAACATCAGAGAAGTATCCTCTATTTCAATTATACATATTTTATTATGATTATTCTAACATGCTTACAGGTTAGATATACCTGAGAAGTTACATCTCCAGATGAGGTATGTACCAGATGAGGTACATCCCAGAAGAGGTGCAGAGTCAGCCTCAAGAGAACCTCAAAGTCTACTCTTACCAGAACCAGATGGATATCCATCAGATGAGGTGTAACACCAGACTAATCGAGGTATCATCTGGTTACAATACCAGGTGACAGGTATGTATTTACTTTTCTGGCCCCTGATCATTGGGATACACCTTTCAAATTGGTAAATACACCCAAAACGTTTCAACTTCAGAGTGTATTTACACCGCGGGTATAGGGTCTAGGCAATCATTTCACTTTTTATCTTGACTGCCACAAAAACCCTTGTATACCCAGTCCCAATGACTATGCCAACGCACCAGATTAAATTTGAATTTAGCCTTTTATTCTTGGCCATCGGATTTAATTACGTGCAATATATCAATCAATTCAAAAATTAATTTTGTTCCCTAATTAAATTTAAATTTTACACGCGTTCACACTTCATTAAATTTCAAAACCACGCGTCCTTTCCTATTTAAACAATTTTTAGTCTGTCTTTTCAAGTTTTCCTACATTCAAACCCTAACCACTCTCTGCAAGTCTTTCTCTCTCTCTCTATCTCAAACTTTCAGACATGGCTCCCATGTGCAATTTCGATCATGTATCAATAATGAAGAAGTTAAAGACGGAGATGGTGGTGGACTTCTACACCACGAAGAACCCCGTGGCGCTGTCCATTCTGGAACTGCTCCAGAGATCAGGCGTGGAGAAGTTGATCTCTACAGTGCCCAAGGACTTTCGCACTCTGGACGCTTATGCAGCCCAATTTCTGGTTCGTATGAAGATCCACGACAACCACATATCGTCTAAGATTGATGAAGATGATTTGGTGTTTTCAAAGCACGATTTCTGTGCACTATTCGAGAACATTTCTGCAGAAGGAGTTGACCCCCTGACGTACAAGGAGGATAAGATAGTTGAATCTTTCAAGATTTTTGCTCGATCTTCTTGCCAGGACATAACGAAGGGATTTTTAGACAAGCATCTGTGGCAAAAATACAAGGTTCTCTTTGACATTGTGGTGAAGGTGCTGATGTGTGAGAATCACAGTACTGATGATATTTTTAACGGCAGGATGTGTGTGATGAGAGCACTGTATGACGGTGTCCAATGTAATTGGGCAGAGTTCTTTTGGGACGTCTTGAGGAAGAACAAATCGAAGGTGAAGAAGGAGGCCTGTCCTTCCAAGCCAGGGGAATTGCAGTTCGTCTTCACTGCTAATATTTCGTTGGGTACGAAACTAATCTTGATTTTGGACTCCTTGCTTCCCGAGAAGAAATGGAAGGACTCTTGGTGCAGAGGTTTTCACAAATCCAAGATGTTGTTTTCAAAGGATGGTCCCCTCCATGGCCATCCTGATTCTGATGGTGAGCAAGCCATTCCTGCCCCTCCTCTACAGGCAGTCCCCTCTCCTGCAAAGGGGCAGAAGCAGCTGCCAAAGCAGAGGTCCCAAAAGAAAGCTGCTGCACCATCTGGCTCCTCTACAGTTGCCTTCTCTGGTTCCTCGGAGGAGGACCAGATTCCCCTACTGAATATTCTGAAGAAGAAGGGTGAAGTGGCTGAGGCTACTAAGAAGGCTGGAGCAGCCAAGAGGAAAAAGTCAGAGGAGGCCAAGAAGGGTTCTGGTAAGAAGGCCAGAACAAGCAAAAGGGCCAAGAAGACTTTGCTGGTGGATGTGCCATCAGAGGAAGACGAAGAAGAAGAGGTTGAGCCTCTTGTGAGGAAGAAGTCCAAGGCCAAGAGAGTCATTCTTCAAGAGTCAGACTCTGGCTCTGATCTTGGAGAGGCCTTGGAGAAGGCTATTGATGAAGCTTCTCAAATGATGGAGGATGTTCCAGAGCCCGTTGTGCCTGCTGATGTTGACTCAGCAGAGGTAAACCCTTCCTTTCAATCTTCTATTCATGTTAACCTTGTTACCCCCTCTACCTCTCCCCCAGATAACTTTCCCCAAACTCAATCTGCTTCTGGTAACCCTATTGCCCCACCAGAGCAGACTCACCCAGATACCCCCGTATATACTCCCTCTACCTTACCTACCCAAACTCCTTCCCCCCCACCTTCACAAACTCCCCTCACCACAATTCCCACGCCCCCAGCCCCTGTACCAGAAGGGCCATCTACCTCTGGTGCAGAACCATCCATTCCCTCACCTTCCACATCACAAATTCCAATCCCACCCTCTGTACCAGAGATCCCATCTACTTCTGGTGCAGAGCAACCCATTCCTTTCTCTTCTACCTCACAAAATCCTAACCCTCCCCAAACTTTTGCAAACCAGGACCCAACCATTTCTATGGCTCTGGGATTCGTTGGCCCTCCCCCTTCTCCCACCTGTTTATCTAGCGATGATAGTGAAGATGAGGAAGCTTCACTTGAGCCTGATCACTTAGCACCTTCCTCCTCTGCCTCTGGTCCCAAACCCTTCACTTTCTCATCTACAGAAATGGGTCCCATTAGGTAGAGTATGAGTGTAAGTGCTCAGCTCTGGCTAAGAGAGCATTTCCCTGTTCTTCTGGAGCACTTACCACTTTTGGCAGTGTTGACTGATGCCAAGGTCTGGAGCAAGGCCAGACTTGAAGATGTGGAGGACCTGATGCTGTTGCTTGAGGAAATGGGTCCCTCCAACTTCACTGCTTGGGAAATTGAGCTGAAGAAGAAGATGAACATTCAGAACCCAGCAGAGCTGGAGACCCCTGGTGCAGCTAAAATCTTGATTCGCACCCTGCTCATCCAGAAAGGGGTAATGCTCACTCCAGAGGGCCCCACTTACAAATTTGGGCCTCACTTTGTCTTTCCTCCAGAGCTGTACTCAGATGAGGAAGACTTTGAGATGTCTCCTGCCGTGCTCCAGAAGATGAAGACTTTCTTCAATGAGCAGATCATGCAGATTGGGCGCTTCTCCAAAGCAATTCAACACATGGCCCCTGCTATGATAGAGCATCAAATTCGGCATGAGAGGAAGATTTTTCTTAAGCAGATCAAGTCTGCTCTTGCAGAAGTTAAAGCTTCTTTCAAGGCCAATGGCCTCTTTGTCAAGCTGGATGTGATGCACAGCCAGAAGCAGCTCCAGGAGCACGTGCTGGAGCAAATAAGGCCAGTTTCTATGCTTAAAGTTGAGATGGCCAGCCAGATGATCCAGACTGCTAAGTTGAAGGACTCCCTCCAGGAGATGTTAGAGAAGCAGGAGAAGCTTGTTGCTGAGTCAAAAGCTTACCTGGAGGAGGCAAAGTAGCTTCGTGATCTTCACTCTTCCTCCAACACTGCTTTGCGTGATCTTATAAGGCAGGTAGTGGAGCCCCTCCTTGATGAAGTTAAAAAGGGGGAAGAGAAGGCCAGAACTGATCTGGCAAAGGCTACAAATGAAACTCTTTTTAGCCATAGAGCTCGTCTGGACCTGCTTGAAAACCCTCTGGCCCAGGCAGAGCTGCAGAAGAAGAAGAAGGAAGAGCTTAAATCTCTTACCATGGCTAAGCAGCTTGCTGCAGAAGAGGATTCATCAGAAGCAGAGCAGGATCCCATTTCTATCTCTGGACCTGGAAAGAGGAAGATCAGGAGAGTCAAGAAGAGCTTTCTGGAGACTGTTGTAGAAGAAGCTCAGAGGAGATACAAAGAAGAGACTCCAGAGGAGAAGCAAGCCAGGATCAGAAAGAACATAGATGAAGAGCAGAGGCTCAGATATGTTAGGAGGCAAAATAAAAAGAGCAGAGAAGTAGGTGCTTCTTCTGGTGCAGGTGGCTCGGGTCAGAGGAGGAAAGCTCCAGTTGAGGTGATGAACATTCTGCCTCTCAGGACAGAAGGGTCTTTTGACTCTACTGTGCCTGTGCCTCTCTGGTTCATTCAACATTATATCCAGAGACCTCCACCAGAGGATGATGAGCTGATCAATGAAACCTTCCACTCACGGATGAAAGCCTTTGATGCAGACTTGTACAAGCAGCTGATGGATTCAACCATCGAGTTCAACCTGGAGGTGACTGCTCCTGAGTTTACCTATCTCAACACCCCCATGGCAGGAGACCAGGTTGATTGGGCAGAGCTGAAGAGACTTTACAAGACAAAGGTGTTGGTCAACTTCACTCCAGCATCTTCTGCAGAGTTGAAGGCCATTCAAGACAGGTTTCTTGACTGGTTTCTGGTGCCTAAAGACAACAGAAGATATGCCTAGTTTAGGACCAGACTTGCTTTGTAATTTGTAATCACTCTATCTTTATCATTAATGATATCCATATCTCTTCTGTCTCAAAGACAACTCCTTGTTGTCTTCTCGTTTGCCTGATAAGATCTATTCTAAGGTCTTATCCTTTATTTTCTTTCTTGCTTATTTTGTTTTTGATCAGTTCTGGTAGTGTTTTAACTCCATCAAAAAGGGGGAAATTGTTAGGATAAATATTGATAGTTTTGATGAGTTAAAACAAACCAGAAGTTGTAATAGGACCATCTGGACCTGTTAGCCAGATGATGGACTAGATTAGGACTTAGTCTAGGGGGAACTGCCAGACCAGAAGACCTCACCAGAAGAGTCACCAGAAGACCCCACCAGAGGACTCCACCAGAGGACTCCACCAGAGGACTTCACCAGAGGACTCCACCAGAGGACTTCACCATAGGACATCGACCAGAGGCAGAGGACCTTCCCAGACCAGACGAGTCCAGATCAGACGAGTCTGGTGGAACAAAAGATGCTCAGTTCGATCCCCTATTTCTACTGAGTATTCTGGTTGTTCACCAGATGAGGACCAGAAGACACCGAGGTTGCCTGGTGTCTGGTCTTGCCTTCTCTGGAGAGAATCAGAGTTAGGCAAAGGAAGCATTTGACCGTTGGTGATTTGAATCAAGTCAAACAAGATCGGATTGGAAAGTATTTGAAGATAATCAATCCAAGGATCCCACCAACCCAATCAATCAATTAGGGAATTGATTGATTGAAGCTTCCAAATATAGAGGATCTGATTAGATTAGCTCTCCAACGGCTAACCCTAATTACCTCTATAAATACAAGAGTGCAGTCACAAGAAAAAGCTCTAGAGATTCTCACGCGCGCATATCACTTCAAGCTTTTGATCATCACGCAATTGCACTCTCACTTTGTTCACATTACATATCTACTCTTAAGGAGTTTAGTTGGAATACTCAACCTGTTCATCTTATTAGACAAGGTTGGAGTAAGTTAGACTTTAGATCGAAGCTAGATCTAAAGTGGTTGTAAGAAGGTACTGGTACTTCCAAATTCCAGTAAGAAAGTAAGTTGTGGTTGGTTAGTGAGACCCCTTGCGAAAGGGAGAGTGGACGTAGGATATTCAGATCCGAACCACTATACATCCGGTCTTATTTACTGCTTTGTCTATTTCCTTAATTATTTTGTGTGCTCTTGTAAAAAGAACTTTGGTTTAGACATATTCTTTAAAGCTTCCGCAATTAATCTAACTAGTGGGACCAACAGACTGACACGGCCAAGTCAGTGAGGAATGAGAGGAAGCGCACAAAGAAAATGCTAAGGCAGACTCTCAAGCAACTTGAGGAGAGGGATGCGATCAGAGATGAAAAATTGAATCAGGCAGTGGACAGGCTCGCAGTTCAAACTGGAGCACTTGTCACTCAGGCTATGAAGGAGTCAGCGTCCAAACTGGAGCTGGAGTCAGGGAAGTTGGATCAAACCTCTCAGTCAGTTGCAGAAATTTTGGCTAAGGCCACTGAGGAGTCGGCAAAGATACTGACTGAGACTAGCAGGGTCAGCGGTGAGTCCTTGAAGGTGGAGGAACGGATCACCAAGGCTGAACAAAGACTCCAACTCTCTATGGAGGTCTTTGAGAAGAAAGTAAATACTGCTATCAGTTCAGTCTCATTTGCAGGAACTGGTATCTCGATGGGAGTTGAGTTACTAAAGGAGGGAATCAATGATGTTCATTCCCTAGCCTCCTTCGTAATCAATAGCGGATCTGACGCATTCCCATCCGAGGCCAATGATGATGCCAAAAAGGGGGAAAAGAAGAAAAAAAGATCCCACCCTGAGGCATCTGAGGCAGTCAACCAAGGCGAAATAATTCAAGCTGGTCCTGATGCCAATCCTGAAGGGAATGTGCTAAGGGTAAGGAAGTCAGCAAGGTTGGCGGCGATAGAGAAGGAAGGTGAAGAGATTGTTGCCAGGCTGTAGGCGGAGGCAGCAAAGAAGGCAAAGGCTGATGAACCTTCGAAGCAACCTGAGCCAATTCAGAAGTCTTCCCCTATGAGCCCAAGGAAGAACCCCATCACTTACTCTGCGGAGACGGTGGCGGAGTTATGCGCTGAGGCGTGGGGAGCTCCTTCTGAGAAACCTGAGGCTGAGCGCAGAGCTGAGATTGCTCAAAAGGAGAAAATGCGCATCCTGGAGAAGAAGGTTGAAAAACTGACTGATATTACTGAGCTTCAACAAAGGGAACTCGATGATGCAGTGATCAGTCTTCTTAGGAGGAAGAGGGCGAAGCCTGAGCCTAGAAAGTACAGAAAGAAGCCAACAGCAAGGAAGTCAACAATTCTTCAAGTCAGAAGGCCGGAATCAGGATTAAGGGAAGCTTATGTCGATGAGTTCATCTCAGAGGCATTGAAGGAGTTTTGGGCTGATGCGAAGGATGAGTTTGTGAAGTTGTGGTATGTTGTGAAGAAATGGGGCGACACTGATGATATCAATGCCCACTTCACTGACTACATGATGGACAATCATCCTGAGTTGATCCAAAAGATTTTGGAGGAAGCTGAAGTAGCTCAAGTCCAAGTAAAGGCTCCTGAATTCACAATTCGAGCTCCTCCCTTAGTTCCTGGAACTCAGAAGCACAATACAAAGGCCATTATGATGGAAGTTTTGAAGATTGCCAAGGATGAAGGGTACGTGAACCAACCTAGAAGACTTGACGAGCTGAAGGCAAGAGTCTATGCAGGATATGGACTTGAACCTGAAATGAGATTAGTCTAGGTGTTCACAGCTTCTTGTAATAGATAAGATTCATTGTAATCATTTCCACATCAATCAATGAAATCTATTACTTTTGCCCACAGACAAAAACTCATTGTCTTTTTGGCTTGCCATTTAAATTCTGTACTTTATCAGGAATTGCTCTAACACTGACTTATCTTATAGATAGGATCTTATATTTCCTCTAAGTATTTTGAGGATCTTTTCAGTGTTTTGGCATCATCAAAAAGGGGGAAATTGTTGGGACATTGTCAGTTTTGATTAAGATCCCAAAGCCCCTGAAAAGATGTATGCATTTGTTGTCAGGCTAGTCTTGGTTAGGTTTTGTACTTAGTCATTTTACACTTCACAGGTACTCAGTAAGAGGAGCACTTACTGATGACAATCAAGAACTCAGAGCCTGAAGACGAAGAATACCATCATGAACTTATGGCAGTCTCCTAAGCTGGCTGAGTAAGTGTCAGTGATGAAGAGTATGACCCTGAGGTCATTACTAACTCGGTCCTGAAGGGAACAGGATGATACTGAGTTTATGGGAAGACTTGGAGTAGAGCCAAGCAATGCAAAAAGAATGTCAGGGTCAGGACAAGACCGTTGTGCACGAGACAAAAAGAACCTAATAAGACAAGCCTGAAGCCCAGGAATAAGTTTTGACATTCTCACCAACCTGATGACGTGGAACAATCCGGGGAGGACACGCACGTACGGAACCTGACATGGAGACCGACTTCAGACTGCATATTCAATGGGCAAGCATTTAATGTGCATTTAATGCAACTACCTAATTCCATGCAAGGACGGCTGCTGCATGAAGATATATCCGTTTGAAGATCTCTACATAGATGACTAGAAGGTTATCTCTCCAACGGATAGTTTTTCAAATCACCTATAAATACAGAAGGCCTTGAACCCATTCAAGGTTATGGGAAATTTCCAAGCCAGAAATTACTCAAACTCTCAAGCATCCAAAGCATTCAGTCTTTAGAATAAGCACTCGAAACCATCTAAATTTCCCAAGTGTTTCTTTGTTACTGAGAGTTATTCTGTATTCCAAGAGCGAAATAGATTTATCTTAAGCTTAGAGAGATTATCCAATCCTTAGCATAGCCTTGCCTTGTAAGGATAATCTCAACTTAGTTGGAATCCAAACTGAAACCAAAACCCTAAGCTAGGTTTGTTGGGAGTAAGTCAGTTAGTGAGTTAGTGAGAGGAGTTTGTATAGGTCAGTGAGGTAGCTGATCTTGGTGCACCTTGGCAGGTTAAAAACAAGAATCCCTTGAGTAGATTTCCTGTTAAATCAGGCCGTGGACGTAGGAGCTTGAGTCTCTGAACCACGTTAAACTCCATGTGTTCTTATTGCTTTGATATTGTGCATACTTGCCATATTACCTGTTCATTCATAGCATTCGGTTTTATCAGGCCTGAATCAATCAGCCTGATCTTCAAAAAGAGCACTGTCCTACTAATCACTATTCAGAATTTAGTAAACAAGTTTTTCAGAAAGCAAACTAAACAAGACTTTAAACTATCAGGGCTCACGCATTTCCACACTGAACTTGAACTATAGTTAGCCAACTGACCCGCACTAAGTGTAGTCAGTAGGTGTGTTATCAGCTCTTAGTTCTTTATCACTCTGAGTAAAGGGGACTCAGTAAGGTTTTAAGTTTGAAAAATTAGTATACGTGTATTCCCCGCCCCATACACGTATTCCTCAGTCTTGTACCGGGACCAACAGGGTCTTTCCTTCCCACTTTTCTTCTTACTAACTCACTGGAATTGACAAGTGCCAGCTCCTTGTTAACACTTAGATCTAACTCGATCTAATTCTCAACTCAAAAACCTTATCTGATAGATGAACTGGTTAATAGTTATTTATCCAACTATTCTCCTTAAAGAGTAGATTTGTATGAAAACTTATAAGAGTACTCGAATGCTAGATTGTATGATTGCTTGAATGTGTTCTTCACGCGTATATATCATTCTCCTTCCCAGTAACTCTCTATTTATAGGGTGGATTAGGGTTTTAGCCGTTGGAGAGCTAGTCTAATCAGATCCTTATAAATGGAAGTCAATCAATCAATTTCCCTAATTGATTGATTGAGTTGGTGAGATCCTTTGGATTGATTCTTCATTGACTTTCCAATCCTGATCTTTAGTGTACATTAATGACACCAATGGTAACAGTCTTCCTTGATAGCTCCTCTGGTCTGTTCAGAAATGCAAGACCAGATACCAGATGACACAGAGGTCCTCTGGTCCAGATAAGAAAAGATTTCCTTAGATTCAAGGGATGATTCTACGTCTTTTCTTATTTCACCAGACTCGTCTGGTCTCCAGGACTCGTCTTTTTCTGGGGAAGGTCTTCTGCCTCTGCTTTGATCCTCATCTGAAGAGGTCTTCTGGTCGACTCCTCTGGTCTGACTCTTCTGATCTGGCAGTTTCCCCTAGACTAAGCCCTAGTCTAAATCATCTGGCTAACAGGTCCAGATGGTCCTATTACATCTTCTGGTTTGTTTTAACATCTTCAAAACTTACAATTTTTATCCTAACAATATCCCCTCTTTTGATGAGGTTAAAACCAAACCAGAACTGAATTTAAAAACAGATAAGCATGAAAGTACACAAGATGAGATATTAGAATAGATCTCACCAGAATAGTGACAACAAGAAGTTGTCTGGGAAGACAGAAGTAGGAATATTTCATTAAGCATAATGTTCTGTTACAGATTACAAGAGAAAATTCCCAACTTCTATTTAAGTATATCTTCTTCCTTCTTTGGGTACCAAGAACCAGTCATAGAAGCGGTCCTGGATGATCTTCAGCTCTGCTTGACTTGGAGGGTCGAAGTTGTACATCACCTTGGTCTTGAACAGTTTCTTCAACTCTGTCTAGTCAATCTAGTCCCCATCCAGAGGGGTGTTGAGATACTCAAATTGTGGAGCAATCACTTCAAGGTTATACTCGATCGTGGACTGCATCAGCTGCTTATAAAGGACTCTGTCATATGCTCTCATCCAAGCATAGAAGGTTTTGTTGATAAGGGCTTCATCCTCTGGAGGTGGCTTGTGAATATAGTGTTGGATGAACCACAGAGTCTTGGCTTCTCTCCACTTCTCTATCAAGGGAACAAGCACAGTAGAATCAAAGGATCCTTCTGTCCTGAGTGGCAGCTGAGACATGATCTCAATCTAGTTCTTCTTTCTCCTGGTACTGCCACTGCTGCTTCCACCAGCTTTCTTCAGCTTCTTGCTCTGCCTCCAGACGTATCCTCTCCTCTTATCTTCATTAATATTCTTTGTTATTCGAGCTCTCTTCTCTTCTTCAGTCTCCTTCTGGCCTTTCATCTGGGCTTCTTCCACTATTTCCTCCAAGAAGGTCTTCTTGGCTTTCTTGATCCTTTTCTTGGCAAGACCAGCTTCAGGATCTTGCTCAGACTCCTGAGATTCCTCCTCTGTCAGTTGTTGGGCCATGGCAAGAGATTTAAACTCTACCTTCTTCTTTTGGTTAATCTCAGCTTGAGTCATGATACTCTCCAGAAGATCCAGTCTGCCAGAATGAGTGAACAAGGACTCATTGGTAGACTTGGCCAATTCAGTTCTGGCCTTCTCTTCCCCCTTTTTAGCATCATCAATAAGGGGCTCCACCACTTGCTTGACCAAAGTGGGCAATTTAGTGGAGGAAGAAGAGTACAACTCCTTAAGATTCTTGGCTTCCTCTACATAGGACTGAGCCTCTGCCACCAGCTCCTGCTGCCTATCCATCATCTGCCTGAGCTCATCCTTCATTTGGGCAGCTTCCAACATCTGGGTAGCCAGAGTAGTCTTGAGAATAGAAACAGGCCTCATCTGCTCTACAACATGCTCCTGGAGCTCTTTCTGGCTCTTGATGATCTCCATCTTGAAAAATAGCCAATTCTCCTTGAATGCACCCTAGGCAGATGCGAAGGTGGCCTTAATCTGCTTCAGGAACTTCTTTCTCTCTTTCCTGATCTGGTGCTCAATCATGTCCGGCCCAAAATGCTGAATAGCCTTGAAGAACCTGCCAATCTCTCTGATCTGCGTGTTGAAGAACAACTTCATCTTTTTTATCATCGCAGGAGTGATATCAAAGTCCTCTTCTTCTGAGTAAAACTCCGGAGGAAATGTGAATAACCTGAAAAACAGAAGCAACACGATACTTCAGCACAAGAAACTAAAAGAAACCAATTACTCAAAATGAGCTCAAGTTTTAGAACCATACCTCTGCACTCGCTCTTGATCGCGGCCAAGAATTGGCCCAATCAGTGCAGAAGGTGGAAGGGCAGAACTCGAAGGCATGGATGGGTCGGGCATAGGTGCAGCGGGCTCGGGGATAGCTCCCCCTCCGCTCGCATCCCCAGCAGGGGCGAGCTCGGTTACAGCGACAGTCTCTTGTCTGGCCGGGGCTCGTTCGCATCAACGGGCTCACCTTCTCCATGACTCGGGTTATCTAATTCATCGAGCTCGTTCACCTCTGTTGGAGTTATACGTGAAAGTATGCTTTTACTTTGTAAAACTCATGTATTAAGCACTTGTTTATGAGAATAATTCTTTTATCACATTTGCTTTAGATATGATTGAATGTTGAATATTTATTGCAACCAGTTCATTATGAATAGTACATGTTACATTGTAATTAATGTGGTGATACCCGATCACGGAAGATCACATTAACAGTTTTCTTATAACTAAACGTACAAATTCACGACCTAGGTGAAATTGAACAATTCGCCGTGAAAGGTCGATGTGTATATCTCAGATTGGTTTGTCTTGACCAAGAGATTGCACTAGCACATTTAGTATGTGTTGAAGAGGACCTACAGCGAGGATAAATTCTTCTGTTCTTAAATGTGAAGAATTAGACCTCAGTGGTTATTGATTTCTTAATCTCCGTCACTTAAATAGGACCGCGTGTGCTTAATGGTTACTGCTTTGATTCATGCTGGGTGAGAATCATTGTGACTTCGAACTTTGTATTTTGGGCAGTAATATTAATCATACGACGGTTGTTAAGATTTAATACGGAGAAACGCGTGCGAGTACGGCTCGTGTGATTAGTCCCCTTGGTGGGCTCAGAAGTTTTATCGTACCAAATCTTGCAAGTGAAGAATCAGTTTCTTCGGTACGGATAATAATGTTGAGCTGTCTTTACTCCAAGGTGAAATATATTAATTAATTTAGAGCTATTCAGAAGCTTAATTAATTAATGGACTTGATAATCTTAAACGCGGGAAATAATAACCGGGAGCCCATATTATCGTAATATGGATTAAGATGGATAGTGCAATATTAATTTATTAGTGGCAATAATTAATATTAATGGGCTGAATTATATTGGGGCTCAATATTGAAATTCAGAAGTCCATTAGGAGGTCCAATCTTAATTCTCCTTAAGGCCCCTCAAGTAGCCCATTAAGTAGCCCAATAATGATAAGGTAATTAAAATAAAAAGATAATATAATGCTGATTTTTCAATGTATTTTTCGAAAATTACTTATTTGGAGTAAGAAAAGATCTTGTTGATTTTCTTGAAAAGATATTATGGAAGATAAGTATTCTTGGAATACAAGATTATCTCATATATTTAAGAAGATCCAAATCTTGGATTCTTATTCAATAAATTCGAAAATTACAAGTCAAATAAGGTGAGTGAGATTTTTGTGGAATATTTTATTATGGAGAAAAGAATATATGGGATATATTCAAGATTTCTTAGAGACTAAGAAAAGATTTTTTCCAGGCCCATAAAATTCACAAAAATTCGGCCACTACTCTTATAAATAGGGGGTGATTATTTCATCCCCAAATACATAATTCCATGTGTTGGAAAAATCAAGAGCATATATATTTTTCTTTTCCCTTAGTTATTTAAATTACTTGAAAGCGCTTCCCACTGGTGATCAAGTAAGGCGAAAGGGAAATACTTGAGAAGACTTTTGGGTTGATAAAGCGTGTTCGTGATTGTCCCGTTTATTCAAAGGCCAATTCTACAAGAGGTACGTAAGTCACATAATTTCTTGTTTATTCCGCCATAGATTTTATGTGAATTAATTCAACATGCATGATGATAAAATTGTTGTTGGAATTATTAATTGAATTAATTAGGATTAATTCATGCTGGTAATAATTGTATTTAAATTCGTATTTAAATTTCATCCCAATTAGATTCCGGGCACCCCTATTTTCCCAACAACTGGTATCAGAGCCACGGTTTCGAGATCTGATCTTTAAATTGGAATTTATTAAATTAAAATTGGATAGTAGAATTGCTAGATCTTTTTTGCAGGTATCCAATTGTCATGGTTTTAATGTTGTTAATTTTTCATGCGTGCGAATTAATTGTTTTTAATTCGATTCGTTCGAATTCATTTTTCTCGTGAGAAAATCCACGAGTAGATTAGTTGTTTTTATTTTGATTTGATCATTGTAATAGACTAGTCTAGATCTAGTATTTATTTTTTGTAAATAAATTATAACCGGATCGAGACGAAGAACGAAGAATTAAAGACGGCGTACCCGGACGATGCATGCATGTGTGGTGCATACATAGACGTAAAATCATGCATGGGGTGAAAAATGAGAACGAACGTCGAAACCCGGTGCACGGGGTGCGCGAGGCGCACGGCCCGCGCACGACGGGCAAGGCAGGGCGCGAGTGCGCATGCAATTCGGCGGCGCTCGGCGGCCGCTGCTCGGCGCCGTGCCGAGAGGCGCGCGGCCCACTCCGTGGGCCGACGCGTGCCGTATCTCGGGCCATGAAATTTTTTTAATTTCAGTTCTCGATTTTTTGTATGATTTTAAACGTCGTCCCGAACCCCAAACGAAGTTGTTTTTTATGAAGTGTTATTGTTCGAGTGGGAGTGTATCGAGATGAACGATGGAAAGCAACAAGGACGATATTTCGCATCAAGACGTGAAGAAATTAAACCGTGACAATTGGATTTGAGTGCTCCAATGTGTTTAATTTTGTTTTGATGGATGTTTTATTTCGTGCACTTATTATTATTTGTTAATATGTGTTTGCATGAATTTTATTGTCCAAGAAAAACCTTACTTTCGGAAATTACTAAGTATGTTTCTTTAATCGCAATTTTATTCCGGATATTAAAATTGGATTAATTTGGCCTCCATAATTTATTTATTTGTGAAGTCTTTTTGGAATACATTTCCCCCTCGGATCGGCCAAAAGGACGGATTTCACATTATTAAATTCTGAAAGGATGATTGTGGATTATTACTAGTGGCGGTATTGACCCTCACCACGAGTGGCTTGCTCAAAGCGAAATAATAATCCTGTATTTAATTATGGTTATTACTTAGGCATAAGAAATTGATATTAACTTACTCCCCTCGGAGTCCCTGTCAATTTTTAAGTGGTCAAAAGTGGGAGCCAACTATTAATTTTGAATTAAGGATTTGTAACTTTCAAGTTTGTAATCTGCTTGAATGTATTTAAATGTATAGACCACCCCTCGTGGCGCATTTAAATTGTTTCAAGATGTTGGCTGATGCATAATTATATTATTTTAAGGTTTCAATATAATTGATGTGATCGAATTATGTGATAATTTCATATTTTTTCTAGATATTGATATGAATGTATGTTTTATTCTCAGTTCATCATGTCGCAACCTTTTAATCCACTGTTTTATATACTTTAAGTTAACCAACTTTCTGGAGAGAATTATATCGATTGGAAATGTAATTTAAATTTTGTCCTTATTGCACAAAAACACAATTGGGTTATTCACGTTAATATACCCGGCAAGCCTAATGATAAGTCAAGCAATGGGAAAAAGGCAGTTTATGATTGGAAGCGTGACAATGAACACATGAAATGCATCATCTTGACATCTCTGTCTGAGGATTTGAGGCATATTCATGAGGACATTGTATCCGTTGTTGAAATCATGAAAAACCTTGAAGAGATGTCTTCACATCAACCCCATGACTAATCAGTTCACCAAATATGACTCGGTCAAGTTGGAAATGGTGGAGGGAACGCCCGTGAGGGAGCACGTTCTCGAGATTATGACATACCTTAACAAGATGGAAGTACTTGGTGCGTAGTTTGATGTCCCTTTTAAGGTCGATTACATATTCCATCCTCTTCCGAAAAGCTTTGAGCAGTTTCAACTGAACTGTCAGATGAATGAACGGACAAGTCGTTTGCCTGAGCTCTTGCAAGCTTTAGTTTCGGTAGAGGTGATAATGGAGCACCAGTCTAGTGCTGTGGTGGCTAATGGTCCATCTACCTCTTTTGGTCCCAAGGGAGGGAAAAAGAGAAAGAGAACCAAAGGCCGGACCTAAGCAAACCAATTGTTGCGAAAGGCAAAGCCAAGGCTAGCATCAAAGGGGGAGTGTTTTAACTGCGGTGAGAGAGGACATTGGAGGTCTGCCTATTCCAAGCCTAAGAGGCTAGAAAAGTTACGTAATTCACACGTCTTAGTCGTCGAAACTTGTGAAGTGGTGTATGCTGTCCATTCGTGGATAGTGGATACGAGGACCGCTGATCACATTTGTTTCATTTTGCATGGGTTCAAGCTAACCCGACGATTTAAAGGAAGTGAGATCCCCATCACACCGGGCAATGCTACGAGAGTGGCAGCTGAAGCAGTGGGAGAAGTGCGCCTATCTTGTGAAGATAGAGTTATGGTCTTGAGAGACGTTCCTCATGTTCCTAGTTTAGAAAGAACTCAACCTTCAGTTTCTAAACTGTTTTGAATAGATACTCAATTTCTTTTAATATGGATGTTATTATTTCTTGAAACAATGAGTTTATCTGTTCCGGAACATTGTTGGATGATCTTTATACCATTAATTGGGCATACCACTCATAATGAATCTAATAACACGTCGATCATTTCGAGTAATAAAAGAAAGCGTTCTTCGGACATGAACGAAATACTTCTATGGCATCTTAGACTAGGTCATATTAATCTAAAGTGGATAGAGAGATTGGTGAAAGACGGATCCTTGGAATCATTCCAAGTCGAACCGTTTCCAACTTGTGAATCCTATTTAGAGGGTAAAATGACCAAGAGGGCATTTGGAGCCAAGGGGAATAGAGCTACAGAAGTGTTAGAACTCGTTCATACCGATGTGTGTGGTCCAATGACGATCAAAGTGAGAGTGGGGTATGAGTATTTTGTCACTTTCATTGACGATTACTCGAGATATGGGTACATTTACCTTATGAGGCATAAGTCTGAAACTTTTGATAAGTTCAAGGAGTTTAAGGCCGAAGCCGAGAAATATAGGGAAAAGAGTATCAAGTTTCTACGATCAGATCGTGGAGGCGGATACCTCAGAGATGAATTCTTGAACTACTTATCGGACGAAGGGATCGTATCCCAGTTAACTTCACCATGAACCCCTCAACAGAACGGTGTGGCGAAACGAAGAAACTGGACTCTTTTAGAGATGGTCAGATCCATGATGAGTTATTCGGATTTACCCAAGCCATTTTGGGGTAACGCCTTGGAAACGGCGGATTACATTCTAAACTTGGTGCCATCCAAATCGGTTCCTAAAACCCCAATGAAATTGTGGACTGGGCGCAAGCCCAGTCTAAGACACTTGCGGATTTAGGGTTGTCCAGCATACGTGCTAGACAAGGAAGCCGGTAAGTTAGATCCATGTTCGAAATTAAGGCTGTTTATAGGATACCCTGCGGGAACGAAAGGGTGTATGTTCTATAGTCCCAAGGATCAAAAGACCGTGATTAGTTCACACTTTAAATTCTTGGAGGAGGACTATATGAATAAAAGAAAGCCCAGAAGTGAGATTACCTTAGACGAGTTAAGAGGGCAAACTCCTATACCAAGTATACAAGATGATGTACCACATGTCACATCTTCACAACCAGAACCCCGTCGCAGTGGGAGGATTGCTAGGTAACCCGAGAGATTCATGGGAATAGGAGAATCTTCAGATTTAATTCCCGGTGATGAATCAGACCCATGGACATACGACGAGGTAATCCAAGACAAAGATGCAGACTCGTGGCAAACAGCAATGGAAACCGAGATGGGTTCGATGGATCATAATCAAGTGTGGGAGTTGGTCGAACCACCCAATAGGGTAGAACCCATTGGATGCAAGTGGGTGTACAAGAGGAAAAGAGGACCGGACGGAAGGGTTGAGACCTTCAAAGCAAGGCTAGTGGCCAAAGGGTATACTAAAAAAGAAGGGATCGACTATGAGGAGACCTTTTCGCCAGTAGCTATGCTTAAGTCCATCCGTAATCTCTTGTCGATCGCTGCACACCTAGATTACGAGATCTGGCATATGGATGTCAAGACGGCTTTCCTTAACGGAAGTCTTAACGGGATCTATATGCAACAGCCCAAAGGTTTCATTGAAAAAGGCCAAGAGCACCTCGTATGCAAGCTTAAGAGATCCATTTATGGACTTAAGCAAGCATCGCGTACTTGGAACCAGTGTTTTGATCAAGTGATTAAGTCTTATGGGTTTGATCAAAATGAGTTCTAGAGTTGTGTGTATAAAAAGTGTGACAGAACTGCAGTGGTATTCTTAGTATTATACGTAGACGATATTCTGCTCATTGGAAACAATGTAAAAGTATTGTCAGACGTAAGGGTATGGCTGTCAAATCAGTTTGATATGAAGGACTTAGGGAAAGTCGGTCACATCCTTGGGATCAAGTTCACTCGCAATCGTAAGAAGAGGATGTTGGGCTTATCGCAAGCTTCATACAAAGACATTATTTTGAAGCGATACAACATGCAAGATTCCAAGAAAGGTTTTGTACCTTTTTGACACGGAATCTATCTATCCAAAGAAATATGCCCTAAGATGCAAGTGGAGATAGATGACATGAAAGACGTTCCGTACGTTTCGGACGTAGGAAGTCTTATGTATGCAATGTTGTGTACGAGACCGGATATCTGCTTTGCCATGGGCATGATGGCAAGATATCAAAGTAACCCCGGGGAAGCACATTAGATTGCAATTAAATGCATTCTGTAGTTTCTGAAAAGAACTTGTGATGGAATGCTGATTTAACAGTCAGACAATCTAATTCCCATGGGATGCACGGACTCAAATTTCCAATCAGATATAGAATCTAGAATATCTACCTCGGGTTATGTGTTTTGCATGGGAGAAGGAGCCATGACATGGAGAAGCGATTAGCAGAAATGCATCGCCGATTCGACCATGAAAACCGAATAAGTAACTGCTTGTGAAGCAGCGAAAGAAGCGGTTTGGCTCAAGTACTTCTTAGTGGACTTGGACGTTGTTCCGAATTTGCCCATCACAATCATTGTGCCGGAGCAGTTGCAAATTCAAGGGAACCGAGAGCCATGTCGGAGGACAACCTAGTATATCCATTCACAAAGGGTCTGCCTCAGAGTACATTCGAGAGACATGTGGATGGAATGGTAGTCAAGACTATTGCCAATCTGCTTTAAGTATAAGTGGGAGGAATTATTAGGTTAGTGTAGGTTGACAAGAGATGTCACGTAGAGCTACTACACTAAGACATGCATGATGTATACTAAAAAGCAGACTTTAAGTATAAGTGGGAGATTGTTGGAGTTATACGTGAAAGTATGCTTTGACTTTGTATAACTCATGTATTAAACACTTGTTTATGAGAATAATTCTTTTATCACATTTGCTTTAGATATGATTGAATGTTGAATATTTATTGCAACCAGTTCATTATAAATAGTACATGTTACATTGTAGTTAATGTGGTGATACCCGATCACGGAAGATCACATTAACAGTTTCCTTGTAACTAAACGTACAAATTCACGACCTAGGTGGAATTGAACAATCCGCCGTGAAAGGTCAATGTGTATATCTTAGATTGGTTTGTCTTGACCAAGAGATTGCACTAGCACATTTAGTATGTGTTGAAGAGGACCTACAGCGAGGATAAATTCTTCTGTTCTGAAATGTGAAGAATTAGACCTCAGTGGTTATCGATTTCTTAATCTCCGTCACTTAAATAGGACTGTGTGTGCTTAATGGTTACTGCTTTGATTCATGTTGGGTGAGAATCATTGTGACTTCGAACTTTGTGTTTTGGGCAGTAATATTAATCATACGGGGGTTGTTAAGATTTAATACGGAGAAACGCGTGCGAGTACGGCTCGTGTGATTAGTCCCCTTGGTGGGCTCAGAAGTTTTATCGTACCAAATCTTGCAAGTGAAGAATCAGTTTCTTCGGTACGGATACTAATGTTGAGCTGTCTTTACTCCAAGGTGAAATATATTAATTAATTTAGAGCGATTCAGAAGCTTAATTAATTAATGGACTTGATAATCTTAAACGCGGGAAATAATAACCGGGAGCCCATATTATCGTAATATGGATTAAGATGGATAGTGCAATATTAATTTATTAGTGGTAATAATTAATATTAATGGGCTGAATTATATTGGGGCTCAATATTGAAATTCAGAAGTCCATTAGGAGGTTCAATCTTAATTCTCCTTAAGGCCCCTCAAGTAGCCCATTAAGTAGCTCAATAATGATAAGGTGATTAAAATAAAAAGATAATATAATGCTGATTTTTCAATGTATTTTTCGAAAATTACTTATTTGGAGTAAGAAAAGATCTTGTTGATTTTCTTGAAAAGATATTATGGAAGATAAGTATTCTTGGAATACAAGATTATCTCATATATTCAAGAAGATCCAAATCTTGGATTCTTATTCAATAAATTCGAAAATTACAAGTCAAATAAGGTGAGTGAGATTTTTGTGGAATATTTTATTATGGAGAAAAGAATATATGGGATATATTCAAGATTTCTTAGAGAATAAGAAAAGATTTTTTCCAGGCCCATAAAATACACAAAAATTCGGCCATTACTCTTATAAATAGGGGGTGATTATTTCATCCCCAAATACATAATTCCATGTGTTGGAAAAATCAAGAGCATATATATTTTTCTTTTCCCTTAGTTATTTAAATTACTTGAAAGCGCTTCCCATCGGTGATCAAGTAAGGCGAAAGGGAAATACTTGAGAAGGCTTTTGGGTTGATAAAGCGTGTTCGTGATTGTCCCGTTTATTCAAAGGCCAATTCTACAAGAGGTACGTAAGTCACATAATTTCTTGTTTATTCCGCCATAGATTTTATGTGAATTAATTCAACATGCATGATGATAAAATTGTTGTTGGAATTATTATTTGAATTAATTAGGATTAATTCATGCTAGTAATAATTGTATTTAAATTCGTATTTAAATTTCATCCCGAATAGATTCCGGGCACCCCTATTTTCCCAACAACCTCGTCATTTTCTTCATCAACAAGCAACACTCTTCGGGTCCTCCTTTGCTTTAATCTTCTCCACGGGCCGTCCCCCGGACCCTGTGATCCTCCCTCCTCACCATCTCCCGCACGCCTCCTCTTTGGAGGAGGGGGCGGCGGGGCTGGGCGAGCCACTTCTGTGCTCGCCTACCAAAGGGGAATCCCCTCTGGAATGGGCGGGGGCAATACTGGTAGAATTGGGGTACCTCCCTGCCCCCTACAACCACGGCACATAGCCTCGATTACTCCTGGAGCGCTCGATATCACTTGAGATAGGCAATGGGAGTATACTGGAAAATCAGGCCCTATCACATCAAAGTCACATGATGAAGGTCGGAACAATCCGGCTAAGGAATGAAAATAATCACAGCGTCGTGGATCAACACATACCTGCTTCCTGGTTCAATTGGCAAGAAAATAGGAAGTATCGTGCTTGGCGCTGCACTTCAGTCGTGTTGAGGGTTACCGCCTGACGCTGGATGATGTGGATCTTCTCGATGCGGTGGATCGCAAGGTCAAAGTCCCAGTTGAGATCCTCACAGTGGGACACGAGATAGTCTGCAAAGAAAATAGTGGAAAATTAGATCAGTACAAAGTGTTCAAAGGTAGATCAGCTGGACTTACTTTTCTTTTTCCAACGAAAGGTTATAGGCACAGCTATCTCCCGGCCCTAGGCATCCATCGGTCTCCAAGCGCCGGCCATCCAGAACCACCAGTTCGCATAGTCGTGAAGTTTCGGCGGGATCCCCAAGATGATCCTCTCCAAGGATATCCTATTAGGATGACCCCGGACATAGACATCCCCCTTATATTGGGATTCGACATTCAACCCAAGGAGGAAGTTGACCTCGCCCAGGGTCGGCATACGATAAAGTCGCTGCCAACCAAACAGGGTAAAGAGAGAGAGGATCAATTGCCAGGAATTGGGATGAAGCTGCACCGGTGCGACCTCCCAGTAGTTCAGAAGGTGCACCAGATTGTGGTGCAGGGAGATGCACATCGATAGGAACCTCCCACCGGATTCGCCAGACGGCCAGCTCCGAGGCAGTCACGGTGCTCGCTCTTTCATCATGCGAAGCGTGCCACTCCGACGGCTCGGCGCTCACGAAAGATCAAGGGCTCCATCTTAAAAATACATAAGGGTGCCTCCTCAGGTAGTTAGCATAATCTAAAATTGGGGGAGGACCGGCCATTTGATCAACAAAGTCCTCCCAGGCTTGATAGGCCACGGAGGCTTGCTCGTTATAGACCTCCTCATTTTAGGTGTACTCCATCTCGGGCCCCTATCCTTCGTCATCGGCCACCCGATCACCGGGCGCTCCAGCCTCTGCAGAATTCCCCCGGCCTCTCGATCGTCCCCAACCGGCTGCGGCAGAGAACTGGCCAGATCCGCCAGATATATCCCACCAACGGATGACCCCTAAAGGGAGGCGGACAATCTCTCCGCCCGGAAGTACTGGTTTCGTGGTCAGCCATGCTTATGTAAAAAGGAAAAAGAAGTGCAAACGAAGATTACCTTGAAGAAATCTGGGTAAGAATCGCCAAAGAACTTCGAAGTGAAAAGATAAGAAGCGGGAAGAGAAAGATTTGAAAGAATGAAGGAAAACCCCTTTTAAAGAAGAAAATTGGGGCAAATCCGCAATTAAAGATTCAAAATCAAGGGGCAAAACTGAAAATTCCCCAAAAGAGGCGAATTTCGCCTTCAAACGCGCTCACCGGATGCGATCACGCAAAAGTCACGTATTTCCAATAAAGGTGTGTCCATTCGAAAAGACTGGCATTTTTCAGGCCATCATTACACCTCTTCATTAGCAATGCCAGGGCGGTTACTTTTCTGAAGAGTCTCACACGCTGAGTCAGCCACCGTTCGAAATGCACAAATCATGTCATGATACGTAGGTTGACACTGATCACGGGAATCTCCAGAGGATCTCTTCCAAGGATCCCCACGAAGAACAAGTTCTGAAGCAAGGGTCTCACCCCAGGCTGGCATCACCTTGGCTACCTCTCAACCTCGTCGACCAAGCTGAGGGGCAATTGTTGTGGGGGATAAAATATGTTCGACCCCGACCATGACCTTTAGGGTGACCTCGCCTTATAAGCAACCTTACCCCATCGGCGACCTTGCCCCCTCGACGACCTCTCCATAACAGAGACCTTGCGCCATCCAGGCCACGTCGCATAGGACCTCGCCCTTTGGGCGAGGTCAAGCTCCAACCAGTCCCTTTCAGGACAAGACAGCTGGGGGATTAGCACAAAAAGAAGGATATAACCGCAAAATGGACAGCAACGCCCGCACCTAAGGAAAAGACAGGTACAGCTACAGGCAGCAGACGCCAGAAAGGACTGAAGGGCACCCGATGCAGCAGTGCCCACAGGCCAGCTGCTACGCCCCCATTGGCGGAGGTCAACCTGCAGATACAACAAACAAAGGCCACCACTCATCGGTGACTAGGCATTAGCCAAAAAAGACAGAAAATCATTAGCAATCAATGTAAATTTTATCCAAATAGCTAGGGCAACACAATGTAACCTAGGACATACTATAAATAGAGCCATTGAGCTCATGAATAAGAGGGCCACTTAAGACCGAGCCTAAACCCCTCGGTAAATCTTTGTGCATTTACTTTCCTTTCATTTAATTCTTCAAGCCCATTAGGGGAAGACCTCCTCGGCTAACCCCTCTTGGCACACTATCTTGTTTTATCCGATCATAGCCACATAAAGCTCGTTAAACCTATCAATCGAGTAACAACAACTGGTTCAGTTGAGGTTGATGCATTTGACGTTGTAACTCAGAAGAAGCATCAAGATAATGCTTCCCATCTCTATGTTATGATTGCTCGGCATGACTCCCAAATTGCAACGGCAATATGAGAAAATGGATCCCTTCGAGATGCTCAAGCGTCTAAAGGATCTCTTTGATTATAGCTCTCATTTGAGATTCATGAAGTGATGAGAGATCTGTTCAGAACTTCAAATGTCGATTAGTATGAAGGAGGGAATATTTCACCTCATGTGCTATCCTCAAGTTGCTCCCCAATTCATATTCTAGTTTCGTAGTAAATTTTAATATGAAGAAGACGAAAGCGACGATGTCGGAGCCTCATAACATGCTTAAGACTTTTGAGTCTTCCACTGCTAAGGAAAAGCCCGTGTTCATGATGTGTGCTTCTACTTCTTCTGAACCGAAAGTCGAGAAGAAGCGAAGGAATAAGGGTAAAAGGGCTCCAAGCCCAACTTCCTGAAGGCTAAAGGTGGAGTTCAAAAGAAAGAGAGGGTTGATAAGGATGTATGCCCCCACTGCAATAGAAAGGGGTATTGGAAGGACTCTAAGGTTCTAGCAAACGAGAAGAAAGCACAAGGTGATTCAGCTGCTGGAACAAGTATGGTAATTATTAAGATAAACATGTTCACTAATAGTTCAAACTGCTGGGTATTTTTTGAGTTATGGACATGATGTTCGTAATATACAAAATGAGATGACTCAAGTTTAGTAATCATGAAACCCCGACTTACTTGTGGCATTGTAGATTTGGTCATGCAAACGAGAAAAGAATCGCAAGGTTAAGAAAGTTGGACTACTTAACCCCATTAGACTTGGAGTCTTATGGCAATTTCGAATCTTATCTCATGGACAAGATGATCAACAAACTTTTTTCTGGGAAAAGGGTACGTGTCAAAGAAGTTCTAGAGTTAGTACAAAACGACGTTTGTGGACCATTGTCCACTCTAGCTAGGGGCAACTTCGGCTACTTCATCACCTTCACTGATGATTACTCTAGATTCAGATATGTGTATTTTATGAAATACAAGTCCGAGTCGTTCGAGAAATTCAAGGAGTATAAGGCTGAAGTAGAGAAGCATCTTGGTAAGAATATCAAGACTCTTCGATCGGATCGAGGAGGTGAGTATCTTAGACATGAGTTCACCGATTACTTGAAGCTTCATGGGATTCAGTCACAATGGACTCCTCTCGGAACACCTCAGATGAATGGTGTGTCCTAAAGGAGAAATCGAACCTTGTTAGACATGGTAAGGTCCATGATGAGTTTCTCCTCCCTTCCAACATTCTTATGGGGATACACATTACAAACCTCAATCTACATTCTTAATAGGATTCCATCCAAATCAGTAGAGCAAATCCCATACGAGCTATGGCATGGTAAGAAGCCATCTTTTCTACATATTAAAACATGGGGTTGCCCCGCAGTTGTGAGGAAAATGCTAAATAATAAGTTGGAATCAAAATGTGAAAATAGTTACTTTGTGGAATATCCTAAGGAGAATAGAGGATATTATTCCTATCTACCTGAGAAACAAACGGTGATTATTTCTAGGCAAGCTAAGTTCCTAGAAGACGAGTATGTCTTTAAGGAATAAAGTTGTAAGAGGATAGAACTTGAAGAGATTCAAGAACCGCAAATTAATATAAAGACTGATGATTTGTCAAAGCAACGTAACAAAGAATCAGTGGGAGCATTCGGTAACTCTCATGATGGAAGTTTATCACTAGGTGGTCCTCTTTCAACCAGTGAGAGCATAATTGGAGTTGCATTGTCTTCACAATAAGCTCCAAGTGGGCTAAATGAGAATAAAATAGTTCAAACTCCCACCCAAGAGGCATCTGAAAACATCGCTCTTGAGGACTCTCTGGTCAACGATTAAATCGCTGTACCACAAAATTTTCACGATCATAATGTACAGTCTGCACAACCACAACTCCGTAAGTCGACTAGGATTCATAATCCACCCATTAGGTATTATGGGTTCCTCATGGAGGAACATGATGACGTGGAGATCCCGGATAAAGACGAACCTAGAACTTACACTGAAGCAACATTAGATATTGATTCAGAGAAGTGGCATGAAGCCATAAAATTCGAGATGGACTCTATGTACACCAATCAAGTCTAGGACTTAGTTGAGTTGCCAAAAAGGGGTTAGACCCATAGGTTGCAAGTGAGTCTTCAGGCGTAAGACCGATGCAAATGACAAAGTACAAACCTATAAAGATAGGTTGGTGGCAAAAGGTTATAGTAAACGCGAAGGTATTGACTATGATGAGACTTTCTCGCTAGTTGCTAAGATCAGGTCCATTCGAATTTTACTTGCGATAGCAGCACACCGCGGTTATGAGTTTTGATAGATGGACATCAAAATAGCATTCCTCGATGGTAAAATTGATAAGGAAGTATTTACGACTCAACCGGAGGATTTCATATCTAAGCCAAAGTCTAATCTTGTGTGCAAGCTTAAACGATCCATTTATGGATTGAAGCAAGCTTCTCGGAGTTGGAATATCTGATTTGTTGAAGCTGTCAAATCCTTTGACTTCATCTGAAATTCGGAAGATCCTTGCATTTATTGTAAATGCAGCCGGAAGGGTATTATTTTTATAGTCGTATATGTCGATAACATATTGATTATAGGAAATAGCATCCCGCTAATGCAGTCCGTAAAAGATTAGTTATCAAAGACCAAGAAGATGCTAGGGCTGTCACATTCCACCGACGTAGATAAGGTGTTGAAGCATTTTGCGATGGAGAACTCTAAGAGAGGCTCTCTACCGGTAAATCATGGGATAAAGTTATCAAAGAAGGATTGTCCTTCTAGCGGAGCTGATATCGAGCACATGAAGGACGTTCCATATGCATCTGCAATTGGGTCCATCATGTATGCCGTGACTTACTGTTGGGAAAATAAGGGTGCCCGGAAACTATTCGGGATGAAATTTAAATATGAACTTAAATACAATTATTACTAGCATGAATTAATCCTAATTAATTCAAATAATAATTCCAACAACAATTTTATCATCATGCATATAGAATTAATTCACATGTAAACCTAAAGCGAAATAACTAGGAGTTCACGTGATTCGTACCTCTTGTAGATATGGCCTTTGATAACTACGGGACTATCACGATCGTGCTATCAACCAAAAGACCTTATCAAGTATGTCCCTTTCGCCTTGCTTGTTCACCGGTGGAAAGTGCTCACAAGAAATCCCGAAAAACAAGGAAAAAGAAAAAATTATTGTTGCTGATTTTTTTTTCAACACTATGAAACTGTAAACTGGAGATGAAATAATCATCCCCTATATATAGGAGGGGGAATTTCGAAATTTTGGCTTGGAATAAGGGATAGAAAATCTTTTTCTTGACCTCCAAGAAATCTTGAATATATCCCATATATTCTTTTCTCCATAAGAAAATATTCCACAAAAATCTCACCTTCCAACTATATATGATTTTCGAAAATATGGGGATTGAAATAGCTAGATTTAGATCTTCTTGAATTTATGAGATAATCTTGTATTCTTAGAATACCTATCTTTCATAATATCTTTCCAAGAAAATCAACAAAATCTTTTCTCTCTCCATATATGTCTTTTTCGAAAATTAAGGAAAAAATCAGCAATAATATTTTTCTTTTATTTTAATCACCTTATTATTATCGAGCTACTTAATGGGCTACTTGAGGGGCCTTTAGGAGAATTAAGATTGGACCTCCAATGGGCTTCTGAATTTCAATATTGAGCCCCAATATAATTCAGCACATTAATATTAATTAGTACCACTAATAAATTAATATTGCACTATCCATCTTAATCCATATTACGATAATATGGGCTCCCAGTTATTATTCCCCGGCGTTTAAGATTATCAAGTCCATTAATTAATTAAGCTTCTGAATAGCTCTAAATTAATTTATATATTTCTCTTGGTCTTGTGGGCTCTCGGTTCCCTTGAATTTGCAACTGCTCCGGCATTATCACAATGGACAGTGATTATGCTGGGCAAATTCGGAACAACGTCCAAGTCCACTAATAAGTACTTGAGCTAAACCGCTTCTTTCGCTGCTTCACAAGCAGTTACTTATTCAGCTTTCATGGTCGAATCGGCGATGTATTTCTGCTAATCGCTTCTCCATGTCATGGCTCCTTCTCCCATGCAAAACACACTACCCGAGGTAGATATTCTGAATTCTATATCTGATTGGAAATTTGAGTCTGTGCATCCCATGGAAATTAGACTGTCTGACTGTTAAATCAGCATTCCATCACTAGTTCTTTTCAGAAACTGCAGAATGCATTTAATTGCAGTCCAATAAGTTTTCCCGGGGTTACTTTGATATCTTACCATCATGCTCGAGGCAAAAGCAGATATCCGGTCTCGTACTCAGCATTGCATACATAAGACTTCCTACGCCCGAAGCGTACGAAACGCCTTTCATGTCATCTATCTCCATATGCATCTTAGGGTCTATTTCTTTTGATAGATGGATTCCGTGCCTAAAAGGTACAAAACCTTTCTTGGAATCTTGCATGCTGGAACGCTTCAAAACAGTGGCTTTGTATGAAACTTGCGACAAACCCAACATATTTCTCTTGCGATCTCGAGTGATCGTGATCCCAAGGAAGTGACCGGCTTTCCCTAAGTTCTTCATATCAAACTAATTTGATAGCCATACCCTTATGTCTAACAGTACCTTTACATTGTTTCCAATGAGCAGAATATCGTCTACGTATAATACTAATAATACCACCGTAGTTCCGTCACACTTTTTATACACATAACTTTCGAACTCGTTTTGATTAAAACCCCATAAGACTTAATAACTTGATCAAAACACTGGTTCCAAGTACGTGATGCTTGCTTAAGTCCATAGATTGACCACTTGAGCTTGCATATAAGATGCTCTTGGCCTTTCGCAATAAAACCTTCGGGTTGTCGCATATAGATATCTAAACCGTCAAGACTTGCATTAAGGAAAGCTGTCTTAACATCTATTTGCCGTTTGCCAAGAGCCCGGATCTTTATCTTGGATTACCTCATTGTAGGTCTATAGGTCCGATTCATCGCCGGGAATCAAATCAGAAGATTCTCCTATTCCCATGAATCTCTTGGGTTGTCTAACAAACCTCCCACTACGACGGGGTTCCGGTTGTGTAGGTGTGACGATTGGTATATCATCTTGTATACTTGGTATAGGAGTTTGCCCTCTTAATTCGTCTAAGGTAATCTCACTTCTGGGCTTTCTTTGGTTCATATAGTCTTTTTAAAGAGTGTGCAAAACATGGTCTTTTGATTCTTGGGACTATAGAACATACATCCTTTCGTTCCCATGGGATATCCTTTAAACAGCCTTAATTCTAAACATGGATCCAATCTACCGCTTTCCTTGTCTAGCACGTATGCCGGACACCCCCAGATTCTCATGCGTCTCAAACTGAGCTTCCGCCCGGTCCACAATTTTGTTGGAGTTTTATGAATCGATTTGGATAGCACCAAGTTTAGATTGTAAGCCGTCGTTTCCAAGGCGTTACCCCAAAAAGATTTGGGTAAATTTGAATAACTCATCATGGATCTGACCATTTCTAAAAAAGCCCGGTTCTTTCGTTCCGCTACAGCGTTCTGTTGAGGGGTTCCCGGTGCGGTCAACTGGGATACGATCCCTTCGTCTGATAGGTAGTTCAAGAATTCATCGTTGAGGTATTCGCCTCCACGATCAGATCACAGAAACTTGATACTTCTTTCCCTATGTAACATAAGGTAGATGTATCCATATCCCGAGTAATCGTCAACAAAAGTGACAAAATACTCATACCCCCTTCTTGCTATGATCGTCATTGAACCACACATATCGGTATTAACGAGTTCGAACACTTCCGTGGCTCTAATCCCCTTGGCTTCAAATGCCCTCTTGGTCATCTTACCCTCAAAACAGAATTCGCAAGTTGGAAAGGGCTCAACTTGAAGAAACTCCAAGGATCCGTCTTTCACCAATCTTTGTAATCGCATTAGATTAATATGACCTAATTTAAGATGCCATAGAAGTGTTTCGTTCATATCAGAAAGAACGCTTCCTTTTATAACTTGAAATAGTCGATGTGTTATTAGATTCAATTTATTAGTGGTGTGCCCAATTAATGGTATAAAGATCATCCAACAATGTTCCGGAACAGATAAACTCATCGTTTCAAAAAATAATAACATCCTTATTAAAAGAAACTGAGTATCTATTCAAAACAGTTTAGAAACTGAAGGTTGAGTTCTTTCTACACTAGGAACATGGAGAATGTCTCTCAAGACCATAACTCTATCTTCACAAGATAGGCGCATTTCTCCCACTGCTTCAGCTGCCACTCTCGTAGCGTTGTCCGGTATGATGGGGATCTCACTTCCTCTAAATCATCGGGTTAGCTTGAACCCATGCAAAATGAAACAAATGTGATCAGCGGCTCTCGTATCCACTGTCCACGAATGGACAACATACACCACTTCACAAGTTTTGACGACTAAGACGTGTGAATTACCTAACTTTCCTAGCCTCTTAGGCTTGGAACAGGCAGACCTCCAATGTCCTTTCTCACCGCAGTTAAAACACTTCCCCTTTGATGCTAGCCTTGGCTTTGCCTTTCGCAACAATTGGATTTGCTTAGGTCCGGCCTTTGGTTCTCTTCCTCTTTTTCCCTCCCTTAGGACCAAAAGAGGTAGACGGACCATTAGCCACCATAGCACTAGACTGGTGCTCCATTATCACCTCCACCGAAACTAAAGCTTGCAAGAGCTCGGGCAAACGACTTGTCTGTTCATTCATCTGACAGTTCAGTTGAAACTGCTCAAAGCTTTTCGGAAGAGAATGGAGTATGAAATCGACCTGAGAAGGGACATCAAAATACACACCAAGTACATCCAACTTGTTAAGGTATGTCATAATCTCGAGAACGTGCTCCCTCACGTGCGTTCCCTCCACCATTTCCAACTTGACCGAGTCATGTTTGGTGAATTGATTAGTCATGGGTTTCTGATGTGAAGAAATCTCTTCAAGGTTTTCCATGATTTCAACAGTGGATACAATGTCTTCATGAATGCGCCTCAAATCCTCAGACAGAGATGTCAAGATGATGCACTTCATGTGTTCATTGTCACGCTTCCAATCATAAACTGCCTTTTCCCATTGCTTGTCTTATCATTAGGCTTGCCGGGTATATTAACGTGAATAATCCAATTGTGTTTTTGTGCAATAGGGATAAAATTTAAATTATATTTCCAATCGATATAATTCTCTCCAGAAAGTTTGTTAACTTAAGTATACTAAACAGTGGATTAAAAGGTTGCGACATGATGAAATGAGAATAAAACATATATTCATATTAATATCTAGAAAAATACGAAATTATCACATAATTCGATCACATTAATTATATTGAAACCTTAAAACAATATAACCATGCATCAGCCAACATCTCGAAATAATTTAAATGCGCCACGAGGGATGATCTATACATTTAAACACAATCAAGCGGATCACAAACTTAAAGTTACAAATCCTTAATTCAAAATTAATAGTTGGCTCCCACTTTGACCACATAAAAACTGACAGGGATTCCGAGGGGAGTAAGTTAATATCAATTTCTTATGCCTAAGTAATAACCATAATTCAATACAGGATTATTATTTTGCTTTGAGCAAGTCACTCGTGGTGAGGGTCAATACCGCCACTAGTAATAATCCACAATCATCCTTTCGGAATTTATTCATGTGAAATCCGTCTTTTTGGCCGATCCGAGGGGAAAATGTATTCCAAAAATACTTCACAAATAAATAAATTATGGAGATCAAAATAATCCAATTTTATTTTCCGGAATAAAATTGCGATTAAAGAAACATACTTAGTAATTTCGAAAGTAAGGTTTTTCTTGGATGATTAAATAATCATGCAAACACATATTAACAAATAATAAGTGCACGAAAAAAAAAAACATCCATCAAAACAAAAAATTAAAACACATTGGAGCACTCAAATCCAATTGTCACTGTTTAATTTTCTTCACGTCTTGATGTGGGAAATCGTCCTAGTTGCTTTCATCATTTGTCTCGACAAACTCCCACTCGAACAGCAACACTTCGTCAAAACGTCCTTCATTTAGGGTCGGGACGACGTTTAGAATCACACAAAAAAAACACAAACGAAGAAATCAAACGGCCCGAGATTCGGCGCGCGTCGGCCCACGGAGGTGGGCCGCGTGCCTCTCGGTGCCCCACGCAGCCGAGCGCTGAGAGGACTGCACCTCGCTCCGTGCGTACGTGTGATACGGTGCCCGCCGAGCAGCCGTACGCCGAGCATTCCTCGTGCTGCCCGGCACCCGTCGCGCATGGCACCGTGCGCCTAGCGCACGCCGTGCATCGAGTTTCACCATTCGTCCTTGTTTTCCACCCCATGCATAATTCACGTCCATGCATGTGCCACGCATGCATGCGTCGTCCGGGTACACCGTCTTAATTCATCATATTTGTTTCGATCCGGTTATAATTTATTTATAAAAAATAAATAAACCTAGATCTAGACTAGTCTATTACATTGAACGAATCAAACAAATAAAAAAAACTAATCTACTCTTGGATTTTCTCACGAGAAAAATGAATTCGAACAAATCGAATTAAAAACAAACAATTCACACGCATGAATAAAATAAACATTAAAAACATGACAATTGGATACCTGCAAAAAAGATCTAGCAATTCTACTATCCAATTTCAATTTCAATGTTAAACAATTTAAATTCCAATTTAAAGATCAGAGCCCGAAAACCGTAGCTCTGATACCAGTTGTTGGGAAAATAAGGGTGCCCGGAGACTATTCGGGATGAAATTTAAATACGAACTTAAATACAATTATTACTAACATGAATTAATCCTAATTAATTCAAATAATAATTCCAACAATTTTATCATCATGCACATAGAATTTATTCACATGAAAACCTAAAGCGTAATAACTAGGAGTTCACGTGATTCGTACCTCTTGAAGATATGGCCTTTGATAACAACGGGACTATCACGATTATGCTATCAACCAAAAGACCTTCTCAAGTATGTCTCTTTCGCCTTTCTTGTTCACCGGTGGGAAGTGCTCACAAGCAATTCCGAATAACAAGGAAGAAAGAAAAAATTATTGTTGCTGATTTTTTTTCAACACTGTGAAACTGTAAACTGGAGATGAAATAATCATCCCCTATATATAGGAGGGGGAATTTCAAAATTTTGGCTTGGAATAAGGGAGAGAAAATCTTTTTCTTGACCTCCAGGAAATCTTGAATATATCTCATATATTCTTTTCTCCATAAGAAAATATTCCACAGAAATCTCATCTTCCAACTATATATGATTTTCGAAAATATGGGGATTAAAATAGCTAGATTTAGATCTTCTTGAATTTATGAGATAATCTTGTATTCCTAGAATACCTATCTTCCATAATATCTTTCCAAGAAAATCAACAAAATCTTTTCTCTCTCCATATATGCCTTTTTCGAAAATTAAGGAAAAAATCAGCAATAATATTTTTATTTTACTTTAATCACCTTATTATTATTGGGCTACTTAATGGGCTACTTGAGGGGTCTTTAGGAGAATTAAGATTGGACCTCCAATGGGCTTCTGAATTTCAATATTGAGCCCCAATATAATTCAGCCCATTAATATTAATTAATACCACTAATAAATTAATATTGCACTATCCATCTTAATCCATATTACGATAATATGGGCTCCCGGTTATTATTTCCCGCATTTAAGATTATCTAGTCCATTAATTAATTAAGCTTCTGATTAGCTCTAAATTAATTAATATATTTCACCTTGGAGTAAAGACAACTCAACATTATTATCCATACCGAAGAAACTGGTTCTTCACTTGCAAGATTTGGTATGATAAAACTTCTGAGCCCACCAAGGGGACAAATCACATGAGCCGTACTCGTATGCGTTTCTCCGTATTAAATCTTAGCAACCATCGTATGATTAATATTACTGTCCAAAATACAAAGTTCGAAGTCACGATGATTCTCACTCAACATGAATCAAAGAAGTAACCATTAAGCACACACGGTCCTATTTAAGTGACTGAGATTAAGAAATCAATAACCACTGAGGTCTAATTCTTCACATTTCAGAACAGAAGAATTTATCCTCGCTGTAGGTCCTCTTCAACACATACTAAATGCGCTAGTGCAGACTCTTGGTCAAGACAGGCCAATCTGAGATATACACATCGACCTTTCGCGGCGGATTGTTCAATTCCACCTAGATCGTGAATTTGTACGTTTAGTTACAAGGAAACCGTTAATGTGATCCTCTGTGATCTGGTATCACCACATTATCTACAATGTAACACATACTATATATATTGAATGGGTTGCAATAAATATTTAACATTCATTCATATTCAAAGCAAATGTGATAAAAGATTTATTCTCATAAATAAGTGTTTAATACATGAGTTATATAAAGTAAAAGCATACTTTCACATATAACTCCAACACTTACACCAGGCCAGATGTGGCCTACGCTGTCAGCATCACTGGTAGACACCAGCAGAATCCAGGTGAACCTCACTAGATTGCTGTCAAGAATATTCTGAAGCACCTCAGACGTACTAAAGAGCATTTTCTTGTCTATGGTTGAACAGTCAGAGCTAGTCGTTATAGGCTATGCTAATGCTAGTTTCTAGTCCGAATGTAAAGATAACAAATCACAGTCAAATTATATTTTCCTTCTCAATGATGAGGCGGTAAGTTGGAATAGTTCCAAGCAAGATCTGACTGCAAATTCAACAACCAAAGCTAAGTACATTGTTGTATCAGAAGCCTTTGAGGTTGTCTGGATTTTAAGGTTCTTGAGAGAACTAGGGGTAGTTCCGAGTGCCAGTTGTCAAATTGAGTTGTATTGTGACAATATTGGTGCGATTGCATGAGCAAAGAAACCGAGATCTAATAGTAGAAATAAGCATGTTGTTACACCTGGTATTGTTACCCGATCAATCGGCCAGCCGAGTTAACCAGTCCAAGCGAAGAGCGAAGGAAGCCTGTCAACGGGCCCGACCAAGCCGTCGGGAAAAGAGCCAGAGTTTCCACGTTGATGACCCCCGGGAGAGCAGCGGGTTAAAGCCTCGGCCGGGGGATGAAAGTCAGTCGGCCAGCGGCGAGCATCGGGTTGCCCCGGAGGGTCTCCTGCCCACTGCCCGGGGACATGATCCCCAGGATGCCTGTCACCTATTCGCTACCCGGGTACCCGCCTACCCGGCTACCCATTCTCAGGTGATGCCAGCTACCTAGCACGTCCAGTCCCATCAGATGTGTGGATGTGATAGGGTCAGAGTAGGGCAAGTAGGAGGGATCCCATCAATAGAGGCCAACAGTGCCAGGTGGCGCCCACTCATTGGCCCATAGAGGGGGCTATAGCCACTCATGGCTATCCAGCTAGGATTTAGTGGGGCCAGCGGGCATATCAGCTCAAGGGGGTGAGCCCACCTTGAGCACTATAAATAGGGCCTTAAATGCCCCATTGTAAGACACAACACATTTATTGCAAAGACTCCACTTGAAAGCTCATTTACACTTGCATTTATTACTTTCAGTTTATATAATCCATAAATCCTACCCGCTAGGAACTGAGCGGCGAATTCCTCATGAAATCACCGTCAATAATTTGGCACTAGAAGGAGGGTAACTAACAGCGGAGTACACTCGGTTTCGTTCATCTAGTTATCCACATCGAACTACATCCTTTTTCTCTAAAAAAAGTTCAAAATCTTACAACAAAATGGCCACCTCCAAGGCTACCCGCACTCAGCAGCAGATCGAAGAAATCGCCGAAGCCGCAACCCCGGCCCCAGCCATGGCGACAACACCCCAAGGCCCTTTCGAGTTCCTATCCGCCATACGAACTCCGGAGGACCTACATGCGGCGAAGGCGATGATTGAGCGCCGCCAGGCTGAAATCCACGCAGCTCCTATCCGCACCCATCGGGCTGGGAAGGAGCTAGCCCAAAACAGGGCCACCAGCAACCCGCTGCCAGAGCGGGAGACGGCCAGGTGGGCCATGACTTATGTAACTCGGCCTCAGAATTTGAAGAGGCGCCTCGACGAGGAGGCTGATTCACATCGGGCATCTCGCCGACCTGCGGGTTCAGTCTTCTCCAGGCTGGGATCTCAGGCTCGGGGGGCTGCCCGACCCTGTGAGTCAAACGCCAGCTCCAAGCCCAGGGAGCGAGGAGGGGAGCATTCTTCCAGACATCGCAACGACGCGGCCCCGAGGCCGTCGGTCCGCGACCGTTTGGGAGACAACCCGCGTCCCCGATCTCCCCCCGCGACTAACAACGCCATGGCCAAAATCTTGAAAAAGGTATCGGCCCTAGAGGCAAAGCTCGAGAGACACGACGGGCAATACCACTTCGCCCATATGCCCAACTCTCCCCTAGCGGACATCCTGGTGCGAGCTCCCGCCTAGCCAAAAATCAACGTGGCCGCTGTAGGCCAATATGACGGGGAGACGGACCCCGTCACCCATTTGAGCAAATATTCGACCTATATGATCTCCATGGGGGCCACCGACGCCACCCAATGCCGGATGTTTCCATTGACCCTCGGTGATAGAGCTCACCGTTGGTACTCCTCACTGCCCGCGGGAAAGGTGGTCTCATTCCACCAACTGAGGGAATTGTTCCTAGAACACTTCTCCTCCATAGCACCATGTCTGGCCGATGCCAACCGGATGGCCAACTTGGCCCAGGGAAAGGACGAGTCGGACCGGGCGTACATCGACTGGGTCAACCGCATAATCATGGAAGGCGAACCTATCGAGGACGAGGTCAAGCTCGTTGGTATCATAGGCGGACTTGTTGGAGTTATACGTGAAAGTATGTTTTTACTTTGTATAACTCATTTATTAAACACTTATTTATGAGAATAAATCTTTTATTGCATTTGCTTTAGATATGATTGAATGTTGAATATTTATTACAACCAGTTCGTTATAAGCGGTACATGTTACATTGTAGTTAATGTGGTGATACCCGATCACGGAAGATCACATTAACGGTTTCCTTGTAACTAAACGTACAAAATTCACGACCCAGGTGGAATTGAAAAACCGCCGCGAAAGGTCGATGTGTAAGTCTCAGATTGGTCTGTCTTGACTAAGATATTGCACTAGCACATTTAGTATGTGTTGAAGAGGATCTACTGCGAGGATAAATTCTTCTGTTCTGAAATATGAAGAATTAGACCTTAGTGGTTATTGATTTCTTAATCTCCGTCACTTAAATAGGACTGTGTGTGCTTAATAGTTACTACTTTGATTCATGATGGATGAGAATCATCGTGACTTCGAACTTTGTGTTTTGGGCAGTAATATTAATCATACGACGGTTGCTAAGATTTAATACGGAGAAACGCGTGCGAGTACGGCTCGTGTGATTTGTCCCCTTGGTGGGCTCAGAAGTTTTATCATACCAAATCTTGCAAGTGAAGAATCAGTTTCTTCGGTACAGATAATAATGTTGAGTTGTCTTTACTCCAAGGTGAAAGATATTAATTAATTTAGAGCTATTCATAAGCTTAATTAATTAATAGAATTGATAATCTTAAACGCGGGAAATAATAACCGGGAGCTCATATTATCGTAATATGGATTAAGATGGATAGTGCAATATTAATTTATTAGTGGTACTAATTAATATTTATGGGCTGAATTATATTGGGGCTCAATATTGAGATTAAGAAGCCCATTGGAGGTTCAATCTTAATTCTCCTAAAGGCCCCTCAAGTAGCCCATTAAGTAGCCCGATAATAATAAGGTGATTAATATAAAAGAAAAAATATTATTGCTGATTTTTTCCTTAATTTTCGAAAAAGACATATATGGAGAGAGAAAAGATTTTGTTGATTTTCTTGGAAAAATATTATGGAAGATATGTATTCTAGGAATACAAGATTATCTCATAAATTCAAGAAGATCCAAATCTAGCTATTTCAATCCCCATATTTTCGAAAATCATATATAGTTGGAAGGTGAGATTTTTGTGGAATATTTTCTTATGGAGAAAATAATATATGGGATATATTCAAGATTTCTTGGAGGCAAAGAAAAAGATTTTCTCTCCCTTATTCCAAGCAAAAAAATTTGAAATTCCCCCTCCTATATATAGGGGATGATTATTTCATCTCCAGTTTACAGTTTCACAGTGTTGAAAAAAAATTAGCAATAATTTTTTTTCTTTCTTCCTTGTTATTCTAATTGCTTGTAAGCACTTCCCACCGGTGAACAAGCAAGGCGAAAGGGACATACTTGAGAAGGTCTTTTGGTTTATAGCACGATCGTGATAGTCCCGTTGTTATCAAAGGCCATACCTACAAGAGGTACGAATTACGTGAACTCCTAATTATTCCGCTTTAGGTTTTCATGTGAATTAATTCTATATGCATGATGATAAAATTGTTGTAGGAATTATTATTTGAATTAACTAGGATTAATTCATTCTAGTAATAATTGTATTTAAATTCGTATTTAAATTTCATCCCGAATAGATCCGGGCACCCCAAATTTTCCCAACAGGACTTCGCCTAAAAACAAAGTTATGGAAGTCCATGAATAAGGACTATCCCAAGTCATATACAGAATTTCGACAGCGGGCCGGAAATATAATCTACAACGCCAACATCCTGGCCCAGCGGCTGGGAGAGAGTGCCCAGACGGAGAAGGAGAAGCCCCGCGCACAAACGGGCACCACACCAAGCCGGAGGAACTTTTCCTACCGGGCTCCCCAACCGTTCAAACCCTTCGACTCCGTCGAGGTGAAGCTGGCCGAGAAGCTCTCGGCCACCCCGGAGTACGTATACGTACAAATCCGGGATAAAAACATGGTGCCCAAAGCCCGTCCATGGGTCCACAAACCCGGGGTACAGCTCAACCCCAACAAATATTGCCACTACCACCAGACCGTCGGGCACAACACCAGTGAGTGCCGCGACCTCCTGAAGCAGCTATGGCGGCTGTTCGAGGAGGGGAAGCTGGAGGAATTTGTGAAGAGACCGGCGGCCAGGCAGGAGGCGCAGCCCGCTGCCCACCCCATCGAGTGAAACCAGTAGGCGGCCCTTATCTGCCCGCCGATGCCAAAAAATCCCGCTCGCTGCACCGTCAATATGCTCTCCCCGGTTGGGGGATTCGCTCCTTCCACCACGCTCTCCAACCGCCGACAGAAAAGCGAGCTTCGGGCCATGGACAACGTCCACCAGATCACAATGTCGGTCAACATGACGGCTAAGGAGTCTGGTCTCCTCGCTTTCCGGGTGGAGGACCGCACGGGGGTCATCTACACCAACCATGACGCCCTGGTCGTGTAGGTCAACATCATGGCCGTCACCGTCCATCGCATGCTGGTCGACAACGGGGCATACTGTAACATCATCTTCAAAGCCACCTTCGACCAACTGGACAGCTCTTTCGAAAAGTACGTAGAGCCATGCGACCAGATCATCAAGGGCTTCGGGGACGCCATCGTGAAGCCATATGGAATAGTTAGGCTAGCTGTAGAGTTAGTTTCTATCATAGATGTTGAGGTTAAGGCTTCGAAACATCTTGATTTTATAATAATCGACCAGCCATCAACCTATAACAGTTTTCTCGGTAGGCCGTTCGAGCACGAGTTCGAAGCCGCCGCCTCAGCGTTCTATTATTGTATCAAGTTCCCAACCCCCTCTGGGAAGGTGGGAACTCTTAAGGGTAATCAGAAAATGGCATGCGGATGTTTAGCGTATATCGATCTTGCTTTAAATTCTGCAAATTTAGATTATATTTGTACTGTCGGGGAGGGGGACATGGATATAGACGAAGAAAACCCACCCATCACCCGCCCTATGGAAGAAGATACTCAAACTTTCGAAGACACGCAAATCAAGCTGGAACCAAGAATCGATTTCGAGCCTATGGAAATTGATAGCGCACTAACAGGAGAGATCGACGATCCTCACTTCGGGGAGCGGGGTGCCAGCCCGATAGAAAAGCTAATATCGGTAATAATGAAGAATCGACCAGAAGTGTGCGTCCAGCTCGGCTCAAAGATGTCCAACGAGATGCGAGCTGTAATGACGGCATTTTTGGAAGAAAACTTAGACGTGTTCGCATGGTCCCATGAAGATATGGTCGGGATCGATCCAGCAATATGTTCCCACCAGTTGCACATCGACCCGACCCACAAGCTGGTTTCGCAGAAGAGAAGTAAATTTGGGCCGGACAAGTATGCAGTCATAGCAACCGAAGTCAAGAAGCTACTCAACAACAAGCTAATCAGAATGGTCGACCCCGATGACAAACCTCAGTGGGTGTCCAACGCAGTCCTCGTCAAAAAGAACAACAACACCTGGCGGCTATGCATCGACTTCACAGACCTAAACAAAGCATGCCCCAAAGACCACTTCCCAATGCCGCACATCGACCACCTGGTGGACAGCACAGTCGGGCACGAGATGCTCACTTTCATGGATGCTTTCGCCTGCTACCACCAGATCCCAATGGCCGCCGACGACCAAAAACACACCACCTTCCTCACGGAGAAAAACATGTACTTCTGGAAGCGGATGTCATTCGGATTGATGAGCGCAGAGGCAACCTATCAAAGACTAGTCAACCACATGTTCCACGACCAAATCGGGGCGACCATGGAAGTATATATCGACAACATCATCATCAAAAGTGAGAAGAAAGAAGACCACCTCACCCACCTAGCCGAGGCGTTCGAGATTCTGAGAAAGTATCGGATGAGGCTCAACCCGAAGAAGTGCAGCTTCGGCGTCGAGTCGGGCAAGTTTTTGGGGCACATGGTTAGCCAGCGGGGCATCGAGGAAAATCCGACCAAGGTTCAAGCAATCCTTGACATGAGTGCTTCCCGCACAGTAAAGGAGGTACAATGGGTTACGGGCAGCTTGGCCACCCTCAGCCGTTTCATCTCCTGCATGGGGGACCGATGCAAATCTTTTGTTCGATAGCATGCGGAAGGGGAAACTAAATTGGACGCCACAGAGCCAACTTGCATTCGACAATTGAAGGCATATCTTTCAAAAGCCCAAATCCTAGCCAAGCCCGTCCCAGGCGAGAAGCTCTACTTATACCTAGCGGTATCAGACTCAGCGCCGTGCTAGTGCGGGCTTAGGGGCAGGCACATCTGCCAATCTATTACATCAGCCAGACACTCCATGCCGCCGAACTGCGGTACCCACCATTGGAAAAGCTGGCATGCAAAAGTTGCACCCATACTTCTGCGACCATCAGGTCGAGGTGCTAACGACCATGCCACGACGACAAGTGTTACATCGACCAGACACGGCGGGCAGGTGCCTCAAATGGGCGGTAGAAATCGGGTAGTTTGGAGTTACATATGCTCCCCGAACGTCCATCAAAGGCCAGGTGATGGCCGACTTCATAGTCGAGCTCACCTACCTGGAGGCGATGTCTAAGATCTAGCAACCACCGTGGAAGATGTACATCGACGGATCCTCCACAACCACGCGGACTGGGGCAGGAATTGTCCTACTCAGTCCGTATGGCCAATCGTTTACAACGACCATCAGGTTTGGGTTCCATGCAACAAACAACGAGGCCGAATACGAGGCATTGATCAACGGCCTAGAAATGGCCATGGGAGTGAAGTGGCTACATGTCTACAACGACTCGCAGCTTGTGACATGCCAGATTTCGGGGGAGTACGAGGCGCGCAGCGATAGGATGTTGGCCTACCAAGGATTGGCTAAAAATCTACTCGGAAAATTCGACCAGGTGCACATAGAGGTGGTACCCCGACTCGACAACACGCAGGCAGATGCTCTTACCCGTCTCGCAACATTCGAGGCGGCGGCCGACATGTCACATATCACGGTCACTTACATGCCCGCCCCGTCGAGCTCGAACCAGCGGGTGGCCAACCTGGGGCAAGAAGGGGACAACTGAATGACCCCCATTCTGAATTACCTTCGCAACGGTAAACTTCCAGACGATCGGGTAGCAGCAAGGCAGTTACAACTTTGGGCGGCTAGATACACAATCGTGGGGGATCATTTGTACAAACGAGGTTTTGCTCTACCTCTCCTGAGGTGCATAACCCCAGAGCAAGAAAGGAAAATTATGGATGAAATCCACGAGGGGCTCTGTGGGAACCACGCCGGGGGCCAGGTACTCGCCCAGAAAGTTATTCGCAAGGCTATTTTTGACTCACCTTGAAGAAGGACGCGATCAGCTACGCAAGGGCATACCATAAATGCCAAATATATTCGCCAGCAATTCACCAGGCTCCAACCGAGCTCACTTAATCTTAAGCCTGTGGCCGTTCGCAAAGTGGGGGATCGATCTCATTGGTCCTTTGCCCACAGCCCCGGGCAGCGTCAAGTACGCAATCGTGGTCGTAGATTACTTTACCAAGTGGGCGGAGGCGGAATCATTGAAGACAATCGACCAGGAGCACGTCATCAGATTCATCTGGCGCAACATAATTTGCCGTTTTGGTCTCCCGCAAGTCATCATTTCGGATAACGGGAAGCAGTTCGACGAGTTGGAAATGGAGAGATTCTGCCAAAGGCACAAGATCAAAAGGTTATTCTCAACGCCCTACCACCCGCAGTCAAACAGGCAGGTCGAGGTGGTAAACAAGATAATCAAACACACATTGAAGTCAAGGTTGGAAGAAAGCAAAGGGACGTGGGCGAGTAAGCTACCCGAAGTACTATGGTCATACAGGACAACCAGCCGCACGGCCACCGGGGAGACTCCTTTCGCCCTGGCCTTCGGGACGGAAGAAGTCATCCCAGCGGAGGTCGCCATCCCGAATCTTCGCACCTCACAGCTCGTGGGGGACGGCAACGACGAAGCCATCTTGCACGAGCTAGATCTGTTAGAAGAAAGAAGGCTGTCCGCGGAACAGAAAAATATAATCTACAAACAGCGGGCAGAGAAATATTACAACTCGAAAATCAAAGTCAGAGAATTCCAGGCCGGGGACCTGGCCTTACGACGGACGGTCGGGCAGCCCAAGGGGGCATTTGGCCCGAATTGGGAGGGCCCCCTGAGAATCTCCAAGCACTTGGCCAATGGGGCCTACGAGCTCGAGAGCCTCGAGGACAATCCGGCGTAATACCCTTGGAACGCCTCTCTTCTCAAGAAATACTACCAGTAACAGCGTACGCGACGATCGAGCAGCTAATCAAAATGTAACGGGGATAGCCCACATCACCTTTTTGCCCGCTGGGGGCCACCATGTAATCGCGTCCCGAACGCATTGTACAGTCAATAAAATCGATTGTTAATTCAATCTCATATTCGTGAAGTCGCTGCCCGTTAATCGGCTAAAGCACTTCACCCATTAATCAAATGGTTAATCTTTTAATCGATGGTTAATTCAATCTCGTATTCGTGAAGTCACTGCCCGTCAATCGGCTAAAATACTTCACCCATTAATCATATGGTTAATCTTTTAATCGATGGTTAATTCAATCACGTATTCGTGAAGTCGCTCCCCGTCAATCAGCTAAAGCACTTCACCCATTAATCATATGGTTAATCTTTTAATCGATTGTTAATTCAATCTCGTATTCGTGAAGTCGTTGCTTGTCAATCGGCTAAAGCACTTCACCCATTAATCATATGGTTAATCTTTTAATCGATTGTTAATTCAATCTCGTATTTGTGAAGTCGTTGCCCGTCAATCGACTAAAGCACTTCACCCATTAATCATATGGTTAGTCTTTTAATCGATGGTTAATTCAATCTTGTATTTGTGAAGTCGCATCAATCGGCTAAAGCACTTCACCCATTAATCATATAGTTAATCTTTTAATCGATTGTTAATTCAATCTCGTATTCGTGAAGTCGCTGCCCGTCAATCGGCTAAAACACTTCACCTATTAATCATATGGTTAATCTTTTAATCGATTGTTAATTCAATCTCGTATTCGTGAAGTCACTGCCCGTCAATCGGCTAAAGCACTTCACTCATTAATTGTATGGTTAATCTTTTAATCGATTGTTAATTCAATCTTGTATTCGTGAAGTCGCTGCCCGTCAATCGGCTAAAGCACTTCACTCATTAATCGTATGGTTAATCTTTTAATCGATTGTTAATTCAATCTTGTATTTGCTAATTGATTGTTAATCGTTGGGTTAATTTCACAATCTATTATTAATACAATTAGTCAGTCTTCGGATCGATCGCGGACATGTTTAAAAGGAAAGCGGGAACAACACTTGCAAATAATCTCATTAAACAAAAAAAGAAGAAAGAGTTTGGATTACACAGGCCCTAGACCGGAAAAAGCAGAAATGAAAATACAAAATCTTCAAGGGGCTGAGAGCTCGACATCCCCGGCTCCAGCATTTGTCTGCGCTCCATCGACCACCATCGGCTCCTCGGTCGTCTCGTCATCGGTGAGGGGGTAGATGAAGGCCTCCACGTCACCAAGGAAGGACATGTCCACCCCGCGGTCAGTAAGGTCTTTCAGCGTAATGTTATACTCCGCCGACGGGGGGTTGGCCGCCACATAACTCTTCAGATCCTTGAGGGGGCCGGAAAGATCGGCCTCGGAATTCTTCCGGAGAAGGGAGCAGATCGAGTCGACATACGCATTGATATAGATCATGGAGCTGGCCAACTCGTGCTCCCCTTCGAGGCGGGCGCGCTCAGCTGCCACGCGCTGCTCGACCTCCGCGGTAAAGGCATCGCGGGTCCTTTTGGCCTCCTCAGCCGCCTGAGCCTCGGCATCGGCTTGAGCCTTCTTCTCGGCCTCCAGGCGGGCCTCTACCTCTGAGCAGCGGGAGCGGGCAGCCTCCAGCTCCTTCTCGAGCTTCTTGGCCCTCTCCTCTAGACGGGCAGCCTCGTCCTTCTTCGTCTGGAAGGCCGCTTTGTAGGCGGCAAAGGTCTGCGCCTCCCGCTCATACTCGAGAAGGATGCTCTCCATGGCAATAGCATCGCGGGAGGAGCGGATAGCCGACGACCTCATCCTGTCGGCCAGAGGGACAACCTGCGAGGCCTTCTGGCAATGGTGCGTCTAGGAGCGGGGAAGGTTCACCACAGCGCGGCGAAGCTCCTCGGGCCAAGACTCGGGGATGGCCTCCACGTACGGGGGGTCCCGCGAGCGCAGGAATTGTAGGACCTCGGTCGGGGGCAGAGGATCGGGCCTGCAAACACCGGGGCGATGAGTCAAGAAAGGAGATAAAAGGAGGGGATCTCAAAGTATCTAAAAACGATAAAAACGATTCGAGGGCACTTATGTAACATAGTTGCCCCAGCCCAGGAACAAAAAGTCGCTCTGATCGCGAGTGGTGGAGGCCGAGCTCCCCGCGGCGGCCTCAGAGGTGCCCGCAATCAGGCCCCCGGTGGTTGGATTCACGTTGACCGTCACCATAGGGGGCTCGATGGGGGTTTGGGCATCTGCCCGAGCCTTCTTGGTAGGCGGCTGGTCGCCGGTAGGCACCAAAGGGGATTCCGGCAAGGGAGTTTGGAGGTTAGCGCGGGTAGTCAGCCTCGAAGCTCTGACTGCTCCCCTCTTGGCCAGTTTAGCAACAGCAAATTTCCTCGGCGCCATGTCGACTGTCTCGTCGGAGGATTCGCAGTTGACGATGAGAATTTGGCTGACGTCGGGTAAGTGCTGGTTGTCGACAGGGGGAGTAGGAGTTGAGGAATCGGACGGCGAAGTCTCGCTGTCTGCCGGGAAGCGTTGTTCCGGAGAGAGAGGTACAAGCGTTTAGAAAACCAAAGCCGGGTAGAGAAAGAAGAAGAGAAGGCATCGGGCAGGAAGGATCTTACCATTAAAATTCAGATGACGGGGAAATGTTTGGAGGCCAGAGAGTTATCTCTACTCGTTATTGTTCAGTTGGTCGACGTTGCGATCGACGTCGGTCTCCTTCTTCACGCGGGCAAGGGCGTATTTGAAGTCGTTGGTCAGATCGCTGAGATTGAGCGCCAGTTGCCTGCACAATAAAATAAAAATTAGATCAGTACTGAGGAGGTGGGAATAATGTGAATGTATACCTCGTCGGTTGCGGGTACGATATTCGCGAGGAACTTGGATGATCGACCCGTCGGGCTCCACACTCTCCCATGCACCGCCTACCCACCACCATTTCTGGTGCCAGCCTGTAACCTTCGACGAAATGCCAAAAACGATAGAGTTCCCGCACCGGGGTTTCACGGAGTAGTACCCCATATTTGCCGCACCGGTGGAGGCAACGGTGTAGTAGAGGTAGTTCATCTCATCGGGAAACGACATCCAATGAAGTCCCCGACGCCCAAGTGCAACCATGGCGCCTAGCAGATAGCTCCACCCATTTGGCATGATCTGGGTGATGGATAGGTTCCAAGAGGCGAGGAGCCTGGAGATTGCCGGGTGGAGCGGGAAGCAGAGACCCGCGTGTAGGGTATCAGCGTTGATGGCGATTAACCTCTCGGGGGGCTGATCGGCGCTCTCGTTGGCTTAGGGGGCATAGAAAAAGATGTCCGCGGGGACCTCGAAGGTCCAATACAGCTCCGAGAGATCGGTATTGGGGGGCAGGCAACTGGGACAACGGGAAGCACCGAATTCAGACTCTTGAGATTCTCGGTAAGATCGGGCTGGGCGACTTCGGTGATGCCCGCTGATGTACTTGGCATAATCAAGCTGGATCAGCCCGCTGTCCGAGTAGGCAACGGGCTCAGGTACCTCTTCTTGCTCGAACAAAAAATTCTCGGCTCGGGGCGGGTACGCGGTGACCGGGATCGCACTAAGAACAGGGGCCTCGCGTTAGGGCTCATCCTATCTAGGGCGTCGGCGAAGGCATCCACATCCGTAGAGGTGCCTTCGCCTTCTCGGGCTGCGGCGGTGCGGGACGTTCCTTCTCCGGCGCGGTAGAGTGGTCTCTCGGCGGCGGCGGCACGGCGGCGGAACTGGTAGACCTCGGCGGCATCGATGCTCTCCACCAAATCACTCATATTGGAAAGGAAAAGATGTTGAAGAGGGATTACCTTAGAGAAGAGTGGGCGCCAGAATCTGGGGAGAAGCGGAGGAGGAGTCGCCGGAAAACTCAAAACCTTGCAAAGGGGGGTCGTAATGAAAGAGAGTGAAAATGAGAATAAGGGTTGAAGCCCTCTATTTATAGAAGAATTGGGGGAAGGACTAAAGTGCAAAAAATGGGGTCAAATTTGGAAATAAACCAAAGTATAGGGGGCGCGTGAGGGGCACGCGCCTGACTATTGGGCGACAAGATCGGCAGACGTGACGCATGGGATCCTGCGTATCAGGCACGCCAGCCGATGATGTCAACAGGCACAGAATTCGAAGCGGTGCCTCGGAAGATGAAACGACACCTCAAATTAAAAATCGTGGATTAACCAGCCCGCCACCCGAGAGCGGGTCCTCCCGGGTGACGGGCTGGTGGGGCAATTATTACACCCGGTATTGCTATCCGATCAATCGGCCAGCCGGGTTAATCGGTCCAAGCGAAGAGCGAAGGAAGCCTGTCAACGGGCCCGACCAAGCCGTCAGAAAGAGAGCCAGAGTTTCCACATCGACGACCCCACGGAGGGCAGTGGGTAAAAGCCTCGGTCGGGGGACGAAAGTCAGTCGGCCAGCGGCGAGCGTCGGGTTGCCCCGGAGGGTCTCCTACCCGTTGCCCGGGGACATGATCCCCAGGATACCCGCCACCTATTCGCTACCCGGGTACCCGCCTACCCGGCTACCCGTTCTCAGGTGATGCCAGCTACCTAGCACATCCAGTCCCATCAGATGTGTGGATGTGACAGTGTCAGAGTAGGGTCAGCAGGAGGGATCCCATCAATAGAGGTCAACAGTGCCAGGTGGCGCCCCCTCATTGGCCCATAGAGGGGGCTATAGCCACTCATGGCTATCCAGCTAGGATTTAGTGGGGCCCGCGGGCATATCAACTCAAGGGGGTGAGCCCACCTTGAGCACTATAAATAGGGCCTTAAATGCCCCATTGTAAGACACAACACATTTATTGCAAAGACTCCACTTGAGAGCTCATTTACACTTGCATTTATTACTTTCAGTTTATATAATCCATAAATCCTACCCGCTAGGAACTGAGCGGCGAGTTCCTCACGAAATTGCCGTCAACACATGTACCGAGGTGTTATCATATGATCCGAGCGATCATAACAATACGAGAAATTGGATTAAAACATTTCCCACAAAGGATAATCTTGCAAATCCTTTTCACTGATTATTCATGTACACACTAGACATTTGATGGTCTAGGGGTTAGACATGTAGGTGATGGCTCTAGTCCAAGTGCGAGATTGTTAGTATTAGTGTCCTAGAGACAATCCATCGTAAGGACATAATACTAAGATAATATTCAAATTTGATTTAATATTATTGATGGTTTAATATTAAATGTATGGCGTTGCACTTATCTGAATATGATGTTTGATTGTTTGTATATATTCTTATTTGTGTTCCCATGAATCACTACTGTTATTGAGTGAGTGGGAACTCAGATGATTTAAGTATGATTCTCAAATAGCCCCGATCAAGGATCATCAAGAATTGGATATTGATGATGCAATTGATATTGGTTTGCGATCTACATCATACTCTTAGAGAGTGTAGTAAGATCTCACTTACTACGAGATACCGGGTATCTCATGACGGATGCACAAATACCTTAGAGGGTATTGGTATACCCATCCGAGAATGTGATACTCCTCTGACTTGAGGTCAATACGCACGACATGTGTGGAGTGATGGACTTTGACCATGACCGACGCTTGCACCCTCCAAGAGTAGATATGACATGTATTGGGTTCATCACGAAGTGCATGTGCGTGGTAGTTGAGCCAAGAATAGGATTCATTCCACAATGTGGATTTAAGAGAAAATACTCATCTTCTCATCATAACTGGATCGAAGACATCGGCCGGGGCACATCGACTTGGACTTTGTGGCCAAGTGTGACACGAATGATCAATTAGTGATTAGAGATAATATGATTAAATTATTTGAATAGACACTTCATCATGTTCAAGACTTAATCGGGGAATTCGCGAATGAAAGAAATATATCACAATAGCATACAATATTACAGGTAGTTGCAGATTTCCTCGCAACTTACCTCGTATATTGAGAATGTCTGATGTATTGTCTAGGGTTCAATTAAGACCGTTAGTTTGACCGTGCACCAAAGTATTAGCGTGTTACCCAATTCATTCTGCTTCAAACCACGTCGTATGATTTTCGTCACTAGAACATTTATTCAAGAGTTTTCCTGAAATCTCCCTGGACCCTCATTTAAATTTCAAACATTTCACTAACTAATTTACTCAAAAAAGGAAAGGGAAAAAAAAAAAAGACTAATGATATCATGAAAGAAATGAATATCGCAGGTCACGTGCTAGTCATGCTATATAAAGAGCACACTAATAACTCAGAATGAGAGAAAAGGAAAGAATTAAAGTGAATTTGAACAACTCATTCATCAATGGGAGAGATGAAAAGGCTTTCCAAATGCTTTCTCATTTCAATTCTTTCCCTCCTCCCCACTCTTTCTTTCTCCGATCAACAATTCGATTACGCCGACGCGCTCTCCAAGAGCCTCCTCTACTTCGAGGCGCAGCGCTCCGGCCGCCTCCCTTACAACCAGCGCCTCACCTGGCGCCACCACTCCGCCCTCACCGACGGCCTCGAACAAGGGGTCCGTCTAATTATTTTTCATTTTTTATTAAATTTCTTTTCTTGTTATTAGTTAATGCATTTAAAATTTTAGTACCGTTGTACTTAATTTTGATGATAAATGTGACATTAGGTGGATTTAGTGGGTGGGTATTATGACGCCGGCGATAATGTGAAATTCGGTTTACCGATGGCGTTCACCATCACAATGTTGTTGTGGGGGGTGATTGAATTCCGGCAAGAATTGGCCGCCGCCGGCGAACTCCGGCATGCTCTTGAAGCCATCAAATGGGGCACCGATTATTTCATTAAAGCTCACACCCATCCCCATGTGTTGTGGGCTCAGGTGAATTTACTTTATTTTCTTCCATTAATTTTGAAATTTGAAAAAGGGTAAAAAAAAGTCCCTTCTATTTCTCGCGAATACATTTTTTTTTATCATTCATGGTATATATTTTTAATATTCCACGTGTCATAGAGCAAAAGTTAAAAAAAAAAATATCTGTCAAAAGAATTTAATTAATTAAATAATTTTATTTTTATATTGATACAAGTATGAACTAAGATACCTATTGATTTCATTTTGTACATTTAATATTACCCTCGTCTTCATACACTCTTCACAGTTGATTTTTTCTCGTGTTTTAGGGAGCGGATTTTTATTAGTATTTAAAATGCTAAAATAATTTTTAAATTATTTTATAATAAAAGAGAGATAGATTTATTATTTATTCCCAACTTTAAAAATCACTTTATTATTTAAAATAAGAGAAAAAATCAACGGTGAAAAGTGTCAGAAAAAGTGTTTTTTTAGTATATTTCATCAAATATAGAGTTTTTTTTTTCTAGGTTTCTTTTTACCTGTATTAAAGAAAAAAAAATTCGAAAAGAATTGTGGGATTTAATTTAATTTAATCCCAAAATCAAGCCGGAGAATTGAAGCGGTGTAGATCTGCAGTAACGCCCCTGATTTCTTCGTGGGTCCAATTTTTTTTTTAAATTATTTGTTTTTTAGTCTCTCAAATTCTCTAAAGCAAAAAAAACAAAAAAAAACAAAAAAAAAAAAAAATCTCTAAAGCAAAGTCTTTCTACAGTAACTGTCGGTTTCAAATCAAACAACAGAGAAAATTCCTAGTTAAAGCTAAAAACGCAATTATCTCGTGCTTTGTGTGCTACTTAATTACACTAATGATGACTAATTTTCAAAATTAATTAATTATCAGGTGGGCGACGGCGACACCGATCACCTGTGCTGGCAACGGCCGGAGGATATTACGACTTCGCGGCGGGCTTACAAGCTGGATCGGGAGAATCCTGGCACGGAGGTGGCGGCGGAGACGGCGGCAGCCATGGCAGCGGCGGCTATCGTGTTTAGGAGAACAAACCCACACTATTCCCACCTTCTATTGGAGAATGCAAAACAGGTAATAATTAGTTAGTTAGGTTGTTAAAGAGGGGCAGACAGGGTTAGGTTTATTTAGATGTTACTACATTAATTAACAAGGCTAAACGTAATCTTGCTATTTTATTGTAGGAGTATTATTAATTTAGAATCTATTAATTTAGAACTTACTCATTTTAAAACTGTGTTTGATCTCTAATAAACTTTTGTTATGCGTTAATATTTTTATAAATCATATTTCCAAAAATATAAAAGATATACTCCCTCCCTTTTTTTATTAGATGTCATTTTAGCTCTTTTACACTATTCTTTTAATACGTGTCATTTTGATGATTTTTCATCAAATATTTCAATTTTACCCTTATTAATCTTCTACTCATCACTTTCTATTTTCCACAAACATTTCTATTTATTTTTCCAATGATTTAAGGTTTTAAGGGCAACATTGAAGAAATTTTATTATCTTAATTTGTTGTTTTATTCCAAAAAGATATCTATTAAAAAAGGGAGAGAGTATTAATTTATGTGATTGAAAAAATAAAAAACAAAAGGATTAATGAAAAAATAATAATGTATATAAATAAAATAAGAATATAAATTATAATATGTCAAACATAATTTTAATATTCTTGAGTTTTAAATTGATAGGTTATATATTTTAGTTCCTAGATTGATAATTTTCTATATTTCAGACCCTGAATTGATAGAAATTTTTCTTTAAGCCTTAAATTTATACCATCGTGTTTAAGGAGAACAAAATTAATTGAATTTAATAATACTACGTGGAGGAATTACAAAGTAGGCTAACCAGAATGTCCAGAAATTGTGTGATTGGTGAGGCAGTTTACTAGTGGGTTGTCTAACCTTTTCTCTACCGCCACTACACATTTTTTAAATTGAATGATTTATCACATCTGATATTATAATTAAACACCATTTAAATAATTTAATATTGTAATTAGGCCACTTAAGTAAAGTAATTTCCACTTTAAACATTTATTCAGGAAACTAGATTAATATTTGTATTACATACCTAGCTACATGTACCAAAATGTAGGGTACAATATATAATTGAAAGAGGAGAAAACGAAAAGCAATTATTATTAGGAATAATACCTATTTACGGCAAGAGGACACAAAAGTTTTTTCATATCAATCAATTCTGAAAAATAAAAGAGTATCCATTTGAAATTTGAAAAATAGAAACGGTCAATTTAAAACTCATAAATATTAAAAAAAAAAAAAAACATACTTCCTCCGTCCGATCTTAACTTTCCACTTTCCTTTTCGAATTGTCCCACACTAAGTTTCTCATTCCATAAATAGAAAAAAACAACACTCTACTACATATAAACTTTAACCTTCAAATTCACAAAATTTTACCAAAAGTGTCACTAATTCAATTCATTTTTCAATACTATTCATTACTTTATCCCAAAAGTTAACATGTGGTTCACCATATATTAATGAATAAATAAAATTTTTAAACCATTCAACAAAAAGAAATGAGAAGTTTAGACCGGGACGGAGGGAGTATAATGTTTGACATTTTATAATATATATCTTTATTTATATATAGTATTAATATATTTCATTATATTCTTTTTCATAATATTAGAACTAAATGTATCTTTTAATTCTTCGGAATTGGGATTTATAAAAATGTTGTTAGAACGGACCTAATATTACCGTGCACCAAAGTGTTAGCGTGTTACCCAATTCATTCTGCTTCAATCCACGTCGTATGCTTTTCGTCACTAGAACATTTATTCACAAGTTTTCCTGAAATCTCCCTGGACCCTCGATTAAATTTCAAACATTTCACTAATTAATTTACTCAAAAAGGGAAAGGGAAAAAAAAGAAAAAAGAGAGAGAGACTAATGATATCATGCAAGAAATGAATATGGCAGGTCCACCACGTGCTAGTCATGCTATATAAAGAGGACACTAATAACTCAGAATGAAAGAAAAGGAAAGAATTAAAGTGAATTTGAACAACTCATTCATCAATGGGAGAGATGAAAAGGCTTTCCAAATGCTTTCTCATTTCAATTCTTTCCCTCCTCCCCACTCTTTCTTTCTCCGATCAACAATTCGATTACGCCGACGCGCTCTCCAAGAGCCTCCTCTACTTCGAGGCGCAGCGCTCCGGCCGCCTCCCTTACCACCAGCGCCTCACCTGGCGCCACCACTCCGCCCTCACCGACGGCCTCGAACAAGGGGTCCGTCTAATTATTTTTTATTTTTTATTAATTTCCTTTTCTTGTTATTAGTTAATGCATTTAAAATTTTAGTACCGTTGTACTTAATTTTGATGATAAATGTGACATTAGGTGGATTTAGTGGGTGGGTATTATGACGCCGGCGATAATGTGAAATTTGGTTTACCGATGGCGTTCACCATCACAATGCTGTCGTGGGGGGTGATTGAATTCCGGCAAGAATTGGCCGCCGCCGGCGAACTCCGGCATGCTCTTGAAGCCATCAAATGGGGCACCGATTATTTCATTAAAGCTCACACCCATCCCCATGTGTTGTGGGCTCAGGTGAATTTACTTTATTTTCTTCCATTAATTTTGAAATTTTAAAAGGGGTAAAAAAAAAAAAGTCCCTTCTATTTCTCGCGAATACATTTTTTTTTATCATTCATGGTATATATTTTTAATATTCCACGTGTCATAGAGCAAAAGTTAAAAAATATATATATCTGTCAAAATAATTTAATTAATTAAATAATTTTATTTTTATATTGATACAAGTATGAACTAAGATACCTATTGATTTCATTTTGTACATTTAATATTACCCTCGTCTTCAGACACTCTTCACAGTTGATTTTTTCTCGTGTTTTAGGGAGCGAATTTTTATTAGTATTTAAAATGCTAAAATAATTTTTAAATTATTTTATAATAAAAGAGAGATAGATTTATTATTTATTCCCTATTTTAAAAATCACTTTATTATTTAAAATAACAGAAAAAGTCAACGGTGAAAAGTGTCAGAAAAAAGTGTTTTTTTAGTATATTTCATCAAATATAGAGTTTTTTTTTTTTTTCTTCTAGGTTTCTTTTTACCTGTATTAAAGAAAAAAAAATTCGAAAAGAATTGTGGGATTTAATTTAATTTAATCCCGAAATCACGCCGGAGAATTGAAGCGGTGTAGATCTGCAGTAACGCCCCTGATTTCTTCGTGGGTCCAATTTTTTTTTTAAAATTATTTGATTTTTAGTCTCTCAAATTCTCTAAAGCAAAAAAAACAAAAAAAATAAATATCTCTAAAGCAAAGTCTTTCTACAGTAACTGTCGGTTTCAAATCAAACAACAGAGAAAATTCCTAGTTAAAGCTAAAAACGCAATTATCTCGTGCTTTGTGTGCTACTTAATTACACTAATGATGACTAATTTTCAAAATTAATTAATTATCAGGTGGGCGACGGCGACACCGATCACCTGTGCTGGCAACGGCCGGAGGATATGACGACTTCGCGGCGGGCTTACAAGCTGGATCGGGAGAATCCTGGCACGGAGGTGGCGGCGGAGACGGCGGCAGCCATGGCAGCGGCGGCTATCGTGTTTAGGAGAACAAACCCACACTATTCCCACCTTCTATTGGAGCATGCAAAACAGGTAATAATTAGTTAGTTAGGTTGTTAAAGAGGGGCAGACAGGGTTAGGTTTATTTAGATGTTACTACATTAATTAACAAGGCTAAACGTAATCTTGCTATTTTATTGTAGGAGTATTATTAATTTAGGATCTATTAATTTAGAACTTACTCATTTTAAAACTGTGTTTGATCTCTAATAAACTTTTATTGTGCGTTAATATTTTTATAAATCATATTTCCAAAAATATAAAAGATATACTCCCTCCCTTTTTTTATTAGATGTCATTTTAGCTCTTTTACACTATTCTTTTAATACATGTCATTTTGATGATTTTTCATCAAATATTCCAATTTTACCCTTATTAATCTTCTACTCATCACTTTCTATTTTCCACAAACATTTCTATTTATTTTTCCAATGATTTAAGGTTTTAAGGGCAACATTGAAGAAATTTTATTATCTTAATTTGTTGTTTTATTCCAAAAAGATATCTATTAAAAAAGGGAGAGAGTATTAATTTATGTGATTGAAAAAATAAAAAATAAAAGGATTAATGAAAAAATAATAATGTATATAAATAAAATAAGAATATAAATTATATTATGTCAAACATAATTTTAATATTCTTGAGTTTTAAATTGATAGGTTATATATTTTAGTTCCTAGATTGATAATTTTATATATTTCAGACCCTGAAGTGATAGAAATTTTTCTTTAAGCCTTAAATTTATACCATCGTGTTTAAGGAGAACAAAATTAATTGAATTTAATAATACTACGTGGAGGAATTACAAAGTAGGCTAACCAGAATGTCCAAAAATTGTGTGATTGGTGAGGCAGTTTACTAGTGGGTTGTCTAACCTTTTCTCTACCGCCACTACACATTTTTTAAATTGAATGATTTATCACATCTGATATTATAATTAAACCCCACTTAAATAATTTAATATTGTAATTAGGCCACTTAAGTAAATTAATTTCCACTTTAAACATTTATTCAGGAAACTAGATTAATATTTGTATTACATACCTAGCTACATGTACCAAAATGTAGGGTACAATATATAATTGAAAGAGGAGAAAACGAAAAGCAATTATTATTAGGAATAATACCTATTTACGGCAAGAGGACACAAAAGTTTTTTCATATCAATCAATTCTGAAAAATAAAAGAGTATCCATTTGAAATTTGAAAAATAGAAACGGTCAATTTAAAACTCATAAATATTAAAAAAAAAAAAAAAAAAAAAACATACTTCCTCCGTCCGATCTAAACTTTACACTTTCCTTTTCGAATTGTCCCACACTAAGTTTCTCATTCCATAAATAGAAAAAACAACACTCTACTACATATAAACTTTAACCTTCAAATTCACAAAATTTTACCAAAAGTGTCACTAATTCAATTCATTTTTCAATACTATTCATTACTTTATCCCAAACGTTAACATGTGGCCCACCATATATTAATGAATAAATAATTTTTTTAAATCATTCAACAAAAAGAAATGAGAAGTTTAGACAGGGACGGAGGGAGTATAATGTTTGACATTTTATAATATATATCTTTATTTATTTATATATAGTATTAATATATTTCATTATATTCTGTTTCATAATATTAGAACTAAATGTATCTTTTAATTCTTAGGAATTGGGATTTATAAAAATGTTGTTAGATAACTAGGAATTATAAAAATATAAAATATTATTTTAAAATGTACGAAATTTAAGTTGACAATTTCTATTATAAGTGTCAAATTCATAACAATTTTACGTAATAAATTATAAATTGATGGAGAAAATCTTAATGTCTTAATTTATAGTTTTACTAAAAGAGACATGAGCATCTTACGAGTAATAAAATGATATCCATGTTTTTTACAACTTATAACAAGCACACAAAAAACTATCTAGGCTCTGTGAATCTTGTCACAAAAAATAAACCATGATAATAATTAAAAATGCTGGCACCGACAACACAATCAACCTACGGAAACGATCACAATTCATGTGTAGAACAAAACTCACATTTCATTATCGTCCAAACTTTTATGGGTAATTAAAAATTACTTTTGTTTGTATTAAAAAATTATTAATTTTTTGGTACAAATAAAGGTAACTTTTAGTGATAATAGTGGTAACTTTTAAAAAATGCATTTAAATTGTATAGTGTATCAGGTGCATATAAGACTATGCCTTATTTTTTTTTATATAAATGGATATATCTAAGTGGTGCCAAACAGGGCTTTAACTTGTCTACCTGATTGTTGATAGTTGTTCGAATTTGGTGACAAGTATAGAGGTAAATACGACAGCAGTATAGGAGGAGCAAAGGGTTATTACACGTCTGTGAGTGGGTACTTAGATGAGTTGCTGTGGGCTTCTGTTTGGCTTTACAAAGCCACCGACAATCAATATTATTTCAATTATGCCATTGAAAATGCAATCCCTTTTGGTGGCATCACTTGGTCCATTGCTGAGTTCAGCTGGGATGTTAAGTATGCTGGACTTCAGCTCCTGGCCTCTATGGTAATTCCACGCCCTTTAATTCCCTCCCATTAATATATTTTTATCTTTTTAAGAATGTTGGATATATAGGATTTTAAGGTGTTTTGAATGCTGTCATATCGATAAAACTAAGAGAGTCACACTTGGACGCACTGTGCAAGTATTCTGACAAAAAAATTTCAAGCGATATTTTTTCACTATTCATAGAATAAAATGATTGAAAAGTATCAGTTCATGTGATGAAAAGTATCAGCTTATATTCAGATAAGTATTAGTTCAATATTAGTAGTTCTATTTTTTGGGCTGTTATTTTTTGTTATAAGTTGGAGGTTATTATTAGGTATTGTGATGTTCATTTATGAATAAAGTAATTGTTTATGAAAAATATGATACTTATATTTTCAATAAAACAATAACTTTATTGATAAATGGACTTCACAATACCTCATAATACCCTCCAACTTATGATAATAAATAATAGCCCAAAAAATAGGACTACAAATATTTGACGGAGGAAGTAATACTTTCTTTTGGATGAACTAATATTTCTCATTATATTTTTTTAGTCAAAATAGAGTCAATTACACTAATTGCTGATACACATGCGTTGTAGTTAATATGGATGATTTATTTTATGCTTAAGTGGGCTTTTCTTAGAGAATATGGGGGACTTAATAATTAAAAGTATTCACTTCAATGGGACATAGTGTGCCCCTCCACACACATATTTTTGGATGCATTCCAATTTCAACCCATTCTTACTCTCATCAATGCCAAATCATAACATTTTGACCTCTCTTTCCCAGCCTACCCCTATACTTTACAATGGCGCGAAAATAGGATTAAAGGACATTAGAGTTGAACATCCCCTCATTGCGGCATAATTGGTTAAAGTTTAAGTCATAGAAAAAAAGCAGCATAAGCACTTTTTCCTGACGGCAAGATCACTAAGCTTTGTCACTATATGGAATCCAATTAAATTTATTTGGAATAAAGAATAAGAAAGCTTTTTAAATCTCAATGAGGATTTCATACACACTAATGAGGTTGGAACGTGCAATTGAGCACTAGTTTTAATTAAAATGTGTATATGTTAATATAATTTAAACGTGACGTTGAATTTGATTGAAAACGTGAAATGAAATATAACACTAATTATGACTTAAATGTAATACAAATTTTATTTAAAACTATGCAAGTGCACAGATTTAAGTTACATGCACCTAATGCATACCAGACCTTACCTAAATCATGATTTTTAGCACTATTATGTCAACTAGTGTGAATTTATGTGTGCATATTTTGAGATTGATCGTAAAATAGAGCTATAAAAAATTGATTTTGGTACTCCTACATAGCTTAAATTAAGGGGAAAAAAGTATCATATCTAATTAACTTGTACTCCCTCCGTCCAATAAAATTAGTCATCTTTTCCATTTTGGTCTATCTAATAAAATTGGTTATGTTTCCTAAAAAAAATATTCAAACTCTCAACTTACAAACTACAATATATCCACTTTCTTAAAATTCGTACAAAAATAAATAAGTCTAGTAAAATTGGTCAGGAAAGAGTAGAAGATTGTCATATGAAATACAATTGCCTAAACAATTATTGATATGTACTGGTAAAACTCTTTCATGCATACGAGTGCATCCTTCTTGTTAGTAAAAAATAATTACAAAACTTTGTATGTACTCAAGTTCATAATATGCACTTGAATTTTGATCTTGTTTTAAAATAAATTTTGATTTTTCAAAGCTCATTAAATAAATTGAACTTTGAAAACAAAATTGATTTGAAATTATACTCAAAATTCAAGCACATAGGATGCAGAGTCACTCAAAATTAATATAATGATATATTGTTGCAGTTACCAAGAGAAGGAAAAAGCAAGCAAGAGAAGCAAATCCTAGAGGAATACCACAGCAAGGCAAAACATTATATCTGCGCTTGTTTGAACAAAAACAATTCTACTAACGTGCAACGCACCCCAGGGGGGCTACTATACACTCGCCAATGGAATAACATGCAATACGTGTCAACTGCAGTTTTTTTACTCACACTCTACTCTAACCACCTCCACTCCACCAATCAAATGCTCAACTGCCCCACAGATTCAGTGGGGTCCCATCGGATCCTCGCCTTCGTCCAATCACAGGTGGCCTACATTTTGGGCTCCAATCCCATAGGGCTCAGCTACTTGGTCGGCTATGGACCCCACCACCCCATGAGGGTGCACCATAGAGCCGCATCTATGGAATCGTATAGAGATACCAAAGTCTTTGTGGGGTGTACCCAGGGGTATGATAACTGGTACGGCCGACCCGACCCGAACCCGAATGTCCTTGTCGGAGCCCTGGTTGGTGGGCCCGATGGTGAGGATCGTTTCGAGGATAGGAGGGGAAACTTTGTGCAAACAGAGGCATGTACGTACAATACTGCCCCGTTGGTTGGAGTTTTTGCAAAACTGAAAGCATTAGAAAAGGGTCATTCGGGTAATTCGACTTCTGTCGGTTTTTCTTCTATTTAAGATTGTGAAAGTGTATAGTGAAAGTTTGGGGGGGTTGTTTTTGGTATAGTTACCCCACAGGCCACAAGGCAAAGGCAACTGTATTAATTTCTACACGAGATGTATTTTATGTAATTTTTATATATAATTATAAATTTGAGAGAACCAAATTAGACGTAATGTGGCAATTTCTAGCACGATGTGGGCTTCCATTCCCCAAAATTTTTGGCAACATCTATATACCTATGACTATTTATAATTAAGGTGCACCCGGGAATTTTGCGGACTGAAAAAATGATTGTTGTTTCAAATTACCAATATTGATATTTTAAAATATTTTTTTATTTTTATATAATACTAAAATTGTAATTATAATGCAACAAACAATAAAACATATTAAAAATGAATATATAGAAAATTTAAAAAATATTAACTAATTCACACATTCAGTCTCAAATTAGTACACCCTCCATCCCGGTATTAACTTCTCATTTCTTTTAGGCACATCATTTAAGGAAGGTAAGTAAATATAGATATAATACATGTGATGTAATGGAGAAGGAAGAGAATCAAGTGTAATGTGTTTAAATCAGTGAACATGAATAAAATGTATGAATATAATATTATTAGTTGATGTCCCAAAAAAGGTATGAGAAATTAATAGTGGGGCGGACAAAAATGATAAATGGAAAGTTAATAGCGGGACGGAGGGAGTATAATACATTATTACTTAAAATTACATTTATTGTATAGTTGCATGTCCAGTTTCCCCCATGATATGAAGATACAATAGCAATCGAACGCAGAAGTTTAACTTTAAAGATAGAATCTGTTAGGATAAAAATGTATTAGTTTTGAAGATGTTAAAACAACCAGATGATGTAATAGGATCAGCTGGACCTGTTAGACAGCTTATGAATTAGACTAGGACTTACTCTAGGGGGAACTTACAAATCAGAAGAGTCAGACCAGAGGAGTCGACCAGAAGACTTCTTCCAGATGAGGTTCAGAACAGAAGACAGAAGAGTTTTTCCAAACCCAGACGAGTCCTGAAGACCAGACGAGTCTGGTGAAATAAGAAAAGCCTTAGAATTATCTTCTGAATCTGAGAAAATCTTTATTTCACTACTCTGGTCTGGACCAGAGGACTTCTGTGTCATCTGGTATCTGGTTTTGTCTTGTTAAGCAGACCAGAAGAGATATCAAGGAAGTCTGTTACCATTGGTGTATTTAATGCTTCTAAAGATCAGGATTGGAAAGTCAAATGGAGAATCAATCCAAATGATTGATTGACTGTAATCCATTTATAGGGATCTGAATAGATTAGCTCTCCAACGGCTAACCCTAAATCACCCTATAAATATAGAGCTACTGTGAAGGAGAATTCATACGCGCGAAGACACTTTCAAGCATTTCATTGATTAAGAACAAGCATTCCAGTACTTTCATATTATTCAAACACATCTACTCACTTAAGGAGTTTTCTAGTTGGGATTTAAATACACAACCTGTTCATCCTAAGGATAAGGTTGTTGTATTAGGGTTTAGATCGATTAGATCTACAGGTGTAAGCAAAGAACTGATACTTGTCAATTCTAGTGAGTTCGTAAGATGTAGAGTAAGGAAGTCCCCTTGTTAAAGGGAGAGTGGACGTAGGATTTGATATCCGAACCACTATACATCCTGTGTCAATTTACTTTCTGCATTGCATATTTCATACTTACATTTATATTGTCAAAAGACATAAAAGGTTTTATCAAAAGTTAGCATAATCAAGCTTCCGCATCACTATCAGACGAGTCAGTTACCAGATGAGTCTGGTATCTTTCAAAAGTTAGAAAAACTGTGTTTTGGTGTGATAAGTCTATTCAACCTCCATTCTAGACTCTTATCACCCTTATTTGTTACTAGTGGGACCAACAGAATCACACATTTCGAGCCTAAAGGTAACATTTGACAAAAAAGATGTCATAATTAAAATGAAATATTGTGTAGATGTTTGTGTGGGAACAATTGATTAACGTGTTAGTATTTATAATACACAATTCAACAATAGGAATTGGCATTTAAGCGTCAATCTTAGTTTTTTTTTTTTTTAAATTGAATTTTCCTCCTAGACATTTCACACACACATGTATTTTGCAAAAAAAAAAATAATCAAAATTGTTAAAAAAAATTGAAATTCTACTCTACAAAACAACATCTATATTTTACAGTTTCAAATTCTATTTTGCAGGTAGAATTTTATCCAAAAAAAAAATTGTGTTACAATCTATTATTAATGGTAAGATATTGTATTTGGTGGCAATGATTTTTGGGAATCATATGCTACCTCAGTGACAATATCTTTTCCGAAATATTTCAATTCCCTCCTACAAATTTCACATCAATTTGTTTCTATTGATTAAAATATATTCAAATTTATTGTATTTTAGAGTAAGATAGTTTTTAAAGTTATAATACTTAAATTGTTAGTAAAGAAACTTAATGTCTTTTTTTTTCTTTTTGGCTAACACTATAATTTTCTAACCATGAATAATTTATCCCACATATTTAAAAAAAGATATTATTAAAGGATTACCGACAACATCTCAAAATCAGGAAAAAATAAAGATTTTGGTTTATTCTTGAACTACATTTTGAAGCATGTGGGATTTAAACTGTTTAAGGAACATCCTGCAGTTCCTATTTATAGTCATATGATTATTGACCGAGCAAATTTTAAGAGAGGTGCAACTGATGCTCCTTTGATGCCTAAGAAGAAGAAGACAAATGCAGCAAAGGAAATGTGATGAAGATGAAGATAGGGAAAGAGAAGAGAACTAAGAAGAAACATTTTAGAGAAGGAATAAGAAAGGAGAAAGTTACATATGTTGAGGTTACAATTACTGAGTCCACAACAATAGAGACTGAAGATGCATCTGGACAGAAGGAGACTGTTACTAAAGAAACTAAAGATGAAAATGTTGGGCTGGTGATTGTATTATCTCAAGAGGAGAACATTCTTTCACCATCTACAAATTCCTTGAAGAGAGCAACTGCTGAATTGCAAGCTGCATGAGAAGAAGAAAGTTTTTGATCTCTCAATCATTACAAGAGATAAGGAAATTGATAAAGTACTCTCTGAGGAACATACTCATAAATCGACAGATATAAGGAATGGAGAGATTTTAGGGCTAAGATTGACTATTTGAGAGCCAAGGAAGAGAAATAATTTGTTTGGATAACTCAATGGGGTGAAGGAGCTAGTTTGGAAGAGCTTCTTGATAACAACTTTATTCTTAAGAAGATCATTGATCTGAAAAGAAAACAAGTTGAATTAAGGAAGTTATCGGTTATAAAGATTGATAAAGGAAAATAAATTGTTGAAGAGGCATAGAAAAAAAAACCACTAAGCAAGGCTGCAGCTGAAGTCTTGAAGGTTGCAATGGGTATAGATGATGATCCTAATGTCATCTACCCTGATGTTGAGCATTTAATTGGAACTGAAGAGGAGAGCTCATCGGATGATGAACCTATTGAAAAGGCACCTATTAATGGTGAAGTAGAAAGTTCATAGTATCTACCAAGTCCACTATCTGTAAACTTGGGAAACTTGGATACACTTGTAAAAGTGTACATATAACTGAATTACAAGACATGGTTGTTGAAACAGCAAATGCAGACTCTAGTATCCAAACATAAGAGTCTAAGGAAGACAAAGATAAGGAAGATAAGGAAGACAAGGAGAAACAATACAAATCACCCTATAAAGAAGATGATCCAAAGAAAAAGGATGATGATGATGATGATGATGAATGATGATGATGAAAATGGAGGTAGAGGACAAGAAGTTGTTATTCAAACAGAAGTTCATGATCAAGGAAAGATAGAAGAAGAGTCAGCCCCTCAAGAATCTACAGTTTAGGCCGAAGAGAGTCAAAATTAAGTAGTGACTGCAGATTTGAACACTGCAACGGAGGTGTTTAAAGCTCAAAGTGAATTGGTTGATTAGGTGAAGCCTATAGAAGTTAGTTCTTTCACATCAACAAGATGGACATGCTTCAAGAAGGAAACTTTGAAGATTTCATCACTGAGCTCTTTACACCAAACATGCCACTTCTTCCACATATGAAGAGAAAGACTCCTATGCCCCATTTGCTAGAAGCTAAGAGACACAAATGAGATACATCTCAAGGTGAAGGTCAGTTTGCTCTGAGGGATTCAGAACCTGAAGAAGACTTTCTTGGAGAGAAGGGAGAGTATTTACCTCAGGATTAGGTAAATAAGCTATCTACTTTGGAGTCTACAATCAGTGGAATGACTGTTACCATCAGGGATGAAGTAAAGAAAATCCTAGACTTTATCTTTTCTAGCAAAATCAAGAAAGATGGAAGATTTAGTTGATGCATTGAGTGAGAAAACCAAAGCTAAAAGAAAAGTCATGTTAGACAATTTCAAGTTAACTGTTGAAAAGTTGGTTGAAATGAATTTATCTTTGAAGAAGGGGCGATTGCAAAAAGACTCAATGATTGATGAACTAAGGAAGAAAATAGGTTCTTTTCTAAGGAGAACAAGTCTATTAAAGACTCTGTTTCTTGCATTAATAAGAATATGGAAACATTGGCTGCAAACTCAAACTTAATGGAGCAAAACTTATCGAGAAAGTTAGATACAATTCTCACCTATTTTGATGAAGACAAAAAGGGGAAAATATTGTCTACAGCTGAGAAGACCACAGATGAGAAGAAGGAAGAGTTTGAGACTACCCTATCCTATATTGAGGATATTCAAGGTAGTCTACAACAACAATTTAAGGATGCTAGGAATAAGCTTAAAGTGTCTTTGAGAAGAAAGTATCACTGTTTGCTAAGCCTATAGAGAAGATTATTGCTGGAGAAATATCTCCTAGTCATGAGAAGAGGATTATAAGATACCAATCCACAATCAAGCAAGGAGAAGGAAATGGGAAGAAAGAGTACATCAAAGACAGCAGCAAAAATAATCTTTATTTACTCAAAGACTTTTGAGTAAGGCTCAAACTTCATCAGAACATAATTCTACAACTACAACACCTCAATCTTCAGTTACAGTGATTCCTACAATTGAAGACATGTCTACAGAGAAGGATGTTAAGTCCATTTCCAAGAAGATTTTGGAAGAATTTTATGATATTGGAAAGCATCACCCAGTCTTGAAAAAGCACAAGAGTCTCACTGACAGATTCAGATTTTTCAAGACACTAAAGGGACAAGGATCTTTGTATACTGGAGATAATGCAAATTTGTTGAGCAAGATCAAAGGTATAAAGAGACTAAGCCAGTGCAGAGCAGGAGGAAGCAACTAACTTTATCACCTAGGATCAAAGCCAAGAAGGAAGCTGAGGAAGCTGAGATAGCCAGGATGGAGTTTGAAATGCTGAAAGCATATGAAGAAAATGAGCAGAGGAATGAAGCTTTGATTGAAAGAGGGATCATTCCATCCAGCCCAGACTTAGTCGATTCAGAAAAAGATGCTGATCCTAAACACTGGAGGAGTTGAAGAAGAAGACTAGAGTTGTTGTAAAAAGGAATTGTAACTGGACTAAAAATGTAATTTTGTCTAATTAATTCCTTTCTTCAATAACTGGTTTTCTTTATTTCCTTATTGTTTGTTCATATTGGTTTTGCTATCATCAAAATAGGGAGAAATTGTTAGGATATTTTTGTCCTAAGAATCACTCTTAGTGATTTTAATGATGACAAATTACTGTATATATTGTATGTTATAGATACTAACATTGCAGGTATTTAAAAGAAAGAAAACTTAGAATTTTTCTAAGTTTACAGCTGAAGAGTTGAAGTTTTTACAGCTGAAGAGTTCAAGAAGGAAGCCTACAATTGAAGAGTTAAAGATTACAACCGTATATAAAGCCTACAACGGAAGACTTCGATTTCAAAAGCTTAATCTGTTGGGGAACATGGAAAATTTTCATGGATTTATTCTAGTGTAATTTAAATATGAATTATCATAAATCCATCAAGCATGAATGAAAACAATTAAAACAATTAAATTCATGCAATTCATGTATTGAATACGGTAAAACATACATAGCCCTAAACATACGGAACTAAGGGATATCGTATTTACCTTTTAATTGGAGAGACGCCGTTGAGAAGATTAATTCTTTCAACCCAAACACCTTCTTGAGTATTACCTCGTAGATCCGGGGGAAAATCTTCACAAACTTTTAAACCCTCAAGGAAGAATTAATTTTCTCTTTTGTTGCTCTAATTTTCAAATCCTAGCACTTAATAATGCATACTTGGGATGAAAAATCAACCCATATTTATAATTGTAGGAGATGAAAATAATATGAATTTTGGTAACAAGAAATCCCAAGATTATATTCTTGGATTTCAAGAGATCCAATATATGGAAAGATTTAATTCCCTAGGAATATTTCATATATATTTCCAAATATGTGTTAATGTTGGGAGCAAATGTGTGTAGATTTTAGTGTAAATATGTGTTACTGCAGATGTGTGTTAATGTTAGAGTAAATGCGTGTTACTACAAATATGTATAACCCCAACAATTACTACTGGAAAAAATGTGTGTTAATGTTAGAGTAAATGTGTGTTACTATTGGAACAAAGTGTGTTAATATTAGAGAAAATGTGTGTAATATCCTAGGTTTTCATGACTTTATCTGCTTTACTAAATACTTTATAATTCTTCATGAATCTATGTGACGCATTTACATCCAATTTTATGCAAATGCACGTTTATGTGTTTTAATTACTCGATATTTACAATTAACGTATTATTTGCTCAATACATGCTTATTCTTGAGACTTTATAATTTTTATATATTCTTTATTTTATGTCTTAAAGTGTTTAATTTAGGAATTAATGTAGTCCTTAAGTATAGTAATTTATTTCATAAGTTATAAGTTGTAAAATGAATGTTTCTTTAAGAAACAAATTACGTATCGATTACTCGATATTTTCTATGATTAGTATATAGACTTTGTAATTTATTTAGAGTCCTAGAAGAGTTTTAATTTTATTACATAAGATAGTATAGGTAAATTTTTATGCATAATGTACCTTAAAAATTATTAAATAATTTAGAAAAATCATAATTTTTACTTATTAAATTCAAAGTATACATGTGTCATGACCACATGACACAAGATTTCTCTTGAAATCTCCATAATTTTCGGCCCTTAGATAAACATTAGGAAAAGTGTTGAAACTTCAAGAATTAAAGTCAAAATTAGGAGAATAAAAGTCAAAATTAACAACTAACCTTAAGATGACATGTGTTTATTAAACTAACCTCCAAGGTTACTCCATAACCTTCCTAAATGTCGGCTAAGAGGGGATGGAGTAGCCTCCAAGGTTGGCTTCTACTATAAATACATGATCATTTATGCAAAAATAATTATAAGAAAAAGTTTAAAACAAATACTACTACTCTTACACTTAGAAATTGAAAAGGAAGGAGAAGGAATTTCTTTTAGCTACCAATCTCTAAGTAAGTTTCTCTTCTTGAATAAGTTATTATTTAAGTTTTAGTATGAAATTTATGCATGAAATATGAATTAAATGGTAGGCAAATAAGTTGATAAGTGATTTGCATGTTATATATGTTTTACTTCATATTTTGAATGTTTAATTCAATTTCTTCATATGTTATGAACAAAATCATGTTTATTACTTGATTATCTATGCTTTAGAAGTAGAAATCATGAAATTATATGGTTTAAAGTGAATTTAAGATGATATGTTCTTCATGTATGCATGAAACCAAATTTCTGGACCACGTTTGTATAAATTTCGTTTTGACCAATTCCTTTGGTGGAAAATTCTAATAAATTTATATGTGAAATTAGACTCGTTATGGAACTTAGTTTTTAAATTTCATATCTATTGGAATAGTATTCGATGTATGGTGATTTTTCAAAATTGAACTAGGATTTTGGACTCTGTAACAGGAACAGTAGAAGTTTGCTATGATCTGAGGATAATCGGTTAGGTTTTTATATAAAAAAAAAGTATTTTGATAAATTAAATGAAGTTGGGATTTCATGGTTAAAATTTCAGAAGTATTAGACTTATGGTTGATTTATGGTGAATTCTTAAAATTAAGTGATCAAGAATCAATAGCAGTGTGTTCATCACGAAATATGTGATGATTGGTAAAGATTTTGAGAAATATAAAAATATGGAGATAAACTTTATTTACTTGGGAATCTACTGTTAAAAGTTCATAATTTTTGGACGTATAGATGATTTAATATGAATTTTCAAAGTTAGGTGTATAAACTGCCAAAAACTGAAATTTTGTATAAGAAATGTTCGAAATGGTTCGTTTACATTTTTATGGTCGATATCTATTTATAACTTGTTATTTGATGATTTTACACACTTAATTGATATTTGTGTTTTAGTATACAATATTTGAGTATGTATTGAGATTTGAATTCAAGTCATTATAATCGTACAATATGTGAATTTTACAATTTATTTAAAAAAAATGAAGGGATAAGTAACAATGTTTCTATTGTAAAATTTTACTTGTAGGTACAAACCTGCAAGGTGGGGAATCACTTCACTCTTCACCGAGTATTTTATTATTATTTTAATTGCACTTATTAAATGTTGAATGTTAAATATTTTGAGTCTGACCCGCTATCGACTGGCCCCTGAGATAGTCCAACTATATGTTGGCAAATGAGATAGTCTGATCGCTCCGGCACCACGGGTTGGTCGCGCCACCCAAGGAGATACCTGGTGAAATTCCGGGGGCTTACATTTTATAAACAATTGATGTTTAGTTTGTGCAATTAACAAGAGGTTTCCCACTAAGTGTTTACAAACACTTATCCCTTCCACTTTTAAATTTTTTTACAGATGATGTGGATCCGGACGTGGGCGAATGAACTCGGCGGGCTGTGGAGTCTTCTTAAAAACTTTATGTCTTAAGAACAATATTTTGAATTTTGGATTGTAACTTAAGCTACGGTCATACTTATTTACTACTTCCGCTGTGTAGATGTGTGGCGTGTGTATATTTTAATACAAAGTACTATTTTAGTAACGTTTCTACTTGTGCCACATCATATTTTCCGTACTATTTTAAGTGGGGACGTTACAATGTGTATTAATGCTAGAGTAAATATGTGTTACTGCAAAAGTATATTAATGTTGGAGCAAAAGTGTATTAATGTTAGAGTAAATGTAAGTTATTGTTGGAGCAAATATGTGTTAATGTATGAAACAATAAATCTAGAATTAAAGGGAAGAAAAATAAATTTAAAAAACACATATCTGTCCTAATTGTTAACTTTAAAGTACAAAAATCTATTTTTTTTAAAGACTAGTAACACACATTTTATCTTATAATAATATACATTTGCTCATATAGTAACACAATTTGGGAGCGAAAATCCTGAAATAAGTCATGCGCTAATTTTTTTGAAAATTAGCTTGACCCGCTTAGGATCCATGAATTTTGATCTGGAGCGACCCAACACGTGAAATTTTTAACATTTGTCTATTTTAGATATATTCTACATGTGAAATATTTCACAAGATAGTGTATTTATAGTTCTTCAAATTCGATTTAATGAAGTTAAGGCATGCAAATTTTAAGATTGTGAGATGAAATTTGTTAGTGTTAGTGTCCTAGAGACAATCCTTTGTGAGGACATGATACTAAGATGATATTCAGTTTATGGTTTAATATTAAATGTATGACTTTACACTTATCTGAATATTATGTTTGATTGTTTGCATTATTCATATCTTTGTTCCCTTGAATCGATACTGTCATTGAGTGAGTGAGAACTCAGATGACCGAAGTACGATTCTCAAATAGCCCCGATCAAGGATCATCAAGAATGAGATATTGATGATGCAATGGAGATTGGTGTGCGATCTGCATTATACTCTAGGGTGAGAGTGTATTAAGATCTCACTTACTACGAGATACTAGGTATCTCATAATGGATGCACAAATACCTTAGAGGGTATTGGTATACCCATCCGAGGAACTGTTTGATGTAATTCTACATAATGTGTCTACGGGTGTCTCGGTTAGTGGGAGCGATGTGATACTCCTCAAACTTGTGGTCAATACGCACGACATGTGCGGAGTGATGAACTTTGACCATGACCGACGCTTTCACCCTCCAAGGGTAGATATGACATGAATTGAGTTCATCACGAAGTTCATGTGTGTGGTAGTTGAGCTAAGAATAGGATTCATTCCTCAATGTGGATTTAAAAGAGAATACTCGTCTTCTCATCATAATTGGATCTAAGACATCGGCCGATGCAAGTCGTCTTGGGCTTTGTGGCCAAGTGCGACGCGAGCGATCAATTAGTGATTTGAGATAATATGATTAAGTTATTTGAATAGACACTTCATCATGTTCAAGACTTAATCGAGTATTCACGAATGAAAGGAAGATATCACAATAGCCTACATTATTACAGGTAGTTGCAGATTTCCTCGCAACGTACCTCGTATATTGAGAATGTCTGATTTATTGTCTAGGGTTCAATTAAGACCGTTAGTTTGACTAATCGTTCGATATACGAGGGCCTATGGGTCACACAACAAGCAATGGCAGTTCGCCGATTATAGTTGGTTGATTAAATATTATATTGGATATAATATTTAATTTATGGAGAATATAATAATAATAATATTTGGAATTAATTATTATTATTAATTAATTAAATTAGATTTAATTAAATATGAAATTCCAATAATAATATTTGGATTATTATTATACAAGAATAATAGATATGGTAAATATATTATTCGTAGGAACATATCTAGGGAGATATAATCCGTAGAGATTATACTATGCGTATCTAACATATTATCTTGCTTATAAATTAAGCTAAGGTAATCCCTATAAATATGTGTTATATGGGAATTTCAGAAATTACACAAGAAATATAATTTCTCCATAAAATCTCTTGTTCGAGTTTTCCTAGCAAGTTCGCCTCGAGATTCAACGCTGGCATCCCGGTGCGGATCGGTGAATAGCTGTTGCGTGGATACCGTAGTTGAGGATTATGCGTACGAATCTCTGTAAGATCTCTTGTTTAAGATATCTCGTATTTAGTTATGCAATTAAATTGTTCATTGTTGGAGAACGTTAATTTCTGTTGCGCATGTTTACGTGTTTATGTGCCTCTAAATTCCAACAGTGTTATCAGAGCTCAAGCTCTTGATTAATTGCATAATTTGTTTATCGTGGGTAAATAATTATGTGTGATTTATTTTTGCCTTCTATTGCCCATACGTTATTCAATTTAATTTGCAAATTTGATTCGGGCTTTGTTAAATTGAAAAATTGTTGTTTTTTTTTCGATCGGTTTTTCTGGGAAATTAGATTTCTTTATCTTTTTCAAAAATAAAAAATAAAAATTTTGCATAGAAATCGCGTCTGGTACTCGCGATCGCACTACGGTCGCGATGGGTAAGCGCGACTGCCGCGTCTGGGCAGCGTGATTCGCATGGCGATCGCGTCGGGCAAGCGCGACTGACGCGTCCGGCCAGTCGATTGCTTCTGGGAAGCGCGACTGGCATATTGAGCGCGTCTGGGAGGCGCGACTAGCCGCGTTGGGCCGCAAATCCGTGATTGGGCTGCGTTTTTGGGCCAGATTTAATTAAAATATGTCAAGTTTAATTTAAGTATTGGGCCTGTTTTTTTAAATACCAATTAATTAAATTGGTGAGCCTGAAATTAAATTAACTCTTGGAATTTTAATTTTAATTAATTTTGGTTGGACCAAAATAATTCAAATTAATTGGATTAATTTGAATTTTAATAATTAAAATTATTAATTGAAAATTAAAATTGGATTTTAATTTATGTTTAATAATTTGGTAATTATTTTCTTCCCACTTGGTTAACTTATTTTAAATTTGTTAACGCACTTTATGGTCCGCATTATAATTGTTTGGGTAGGCGGCGCCCAATAATTATCGGACCGTTATATATGTTTTGGGTAGACGGCGCCCAAATAAATGTTAGTCCGCATAAAATCATGTTTGGGTAGGCGACGCCTTATAATTGCTCAAATATGATATAGATTAACATGTGGATCTCGATTAAGCAATTAATACCCCGCCTATAAAATGTTCCTCGCTAAAATATGGTTTTTCATTAAATTGAAAGTTGTCTTCCATTAAAATTAAAAGTAAACCGGAGATTTCGTTTCAATGAGTATTTAAGACCCTAGTCTTTTGCTCGGATCTATATCGAACATGACTTTTATAGGGAAATGTTTGTCGCCGCTTAATGGTTGTAAACAAACTTAATTCTGTTTCACCAGCCCTAGCAGGGAAACGAGAATTAGGTGACATCCGATTGAACTAGGTTCAATCAACTAGGAATTGTGTGAGGCAATTGGTTTAGAGACCTACCATTTCTGTTGTTGCAATGTTCAGCCCTAGCAGTCATTGTAATAGTAGGAATGTGGATCCTAGTCCATTACAATTTATATTGGATATAAATTCGTACTCTTCCGATGAGGTCGTCGAGTATGTTAAAATAATGGAGACAAAATAAATAAAAAGACCATGTTTATTTTGATTGCTGAATATTGATCATAGGAATTATGTGTTTTAATTCCCGCTTAAATTTTATTTCCTAGGATTGTTGAAATGAATAACTTGTCGTTGAGAAGTGTTTTGGAAACAAACAAATTGGCTGGGCCAAATTTTCTGGACTGGCACCGAAACGTGCGTTTGGTGCTTAGGCAAGAAAAGATTGAGTACGTGTTGGACACGCCAATTCCTGTTACCCCTGAGGCTGGTTCTGAGGAAGCCGAAGCGTTTGACGCCGAAGCTCAAAAGAAGCATCAAGATGATGCTTCCCAGGCTCAGTGTGTTACGTTGCTCGGCATGACTCCCGATTTGCAAAGGCAACACGAGAGGATGCTTCCCTATGAGATGCTTAGACATCTGAAGGATCTCTTTGATTCTGAGTCTCGTTCCGAGATTTATGAGGTGATGAGAGATCTGTTTAGATGTCGGCTATCTGAAGGAGAGAAAGTCTCCCCTCATGTTTTGAAGATGTAGGGCTAATCGAGAAACTTGGTCGTTTGGGCATTGAGCTGCAGACCAATGTTGCTATTTATGCCATTCTTCAGTCGCTACCCAATTCATATTCGAGTTTCGTAGTAAACTTCAATATGAATAAGACGGTTTCGACCATGCCTGAGCTTCATAACATGCTCAAGACTTTTGATTCATCCACTGCTAAGGAAAAGTCCGTGCTTATGGTGGGTGCTTCTAGTTCCTCTGCCTCTAAAGGGAAGAAGAAGCATAGAAGCAAGGCTAAGAAAGGCTCTAAGCCTGATTTCCTCAAGCCGAAAGGTGGAATTCAAAAGAAGGAGCGGGTAGATAAGGATGTATGCCTCCACTGCAAGCAGAAGGGGCATTGCAAGAATGACTGGAAGGTTCTAGTAGTTGAAAAGAAGGCACAAGGTGCTTCAGCCACTGGAACAGGTATGTTTGTTATTGAGATAAACATGTCCACAAATGATTCTAACTGCTGGGTATTGGATACCGGTTGTGGCTCACACATTTGTACAAATGTGCAGGGGCTCAAGGACAGCAGAGTGGTTAGACCAGGTGAAGTCGCCCTTCACGTGGGGAATGGAGCAAGAGTTGTTGCTGAATGTGTTGGGACTTATGTTTTAGACTTACCTTCTGGTTTTAGACTTGAATTAAATAATTGTTATTTTGTTCCGTCTATTACTCGTAACATTATTTCCGTTCCTATGTTAGACATTGAGGGATTTTCCTTCCGTTTTGCAAATAATACTTGTTATTTTTCGCTTAATGGTGATGTTTATGGAAATGCTCCTCTTGTGAATGGTTTATACTTGTTACATTGTGGATATAATGTTCTTAATATACAAAATAAAAGACTCAACCTTAGTAATCATGAAATCCCGACTTACTTGTGGCATTGCAGACTTGGTCATGCAAACGAGAAAAGAATCGCACGGTTAAGAAAGTTGGACTACTTAACCTCATTTGACTTAGAGTATTATGGAAGTTGTGAATCTTGTCTCATGGGCAAGATGACCAATAAAGCCTTTTCGGGGAAAGGGGTGCGTGCCAAAGAAGTTCTAGAGTTGATCCACAGCGATGTTTGTGGACCATTGCCCACTTTAGCTAGGGGTCAATTCAGCTACTTAAGGAGTACAAGGCCGAAGTAGAGAATCGTCTTGGTAAGAGTATCAAGAATCTTCGATTAGATCGAGGAGGTGAGTACCTTAGCCACGAATTCATGGATTACTTGAAGCTTCATGGGTTCCAATCACAATGGACTCCTCCCAGAACCCCTCAGATGAACGGTGTGTCCGAAAGGAGAAATCGAGCCCTATTGGACATGGTCCGGTCCATGATGAGTTTTGCCTCCCTTCCAACATTCTTATGGGGACACGCATTGCAAACCTCAATCTACATTCTGAATAGGATTCCGTCTAAATCAGTTGAGCAAACTCCATACAAGTTGTGGTATGGCGAGAAGCCATCTTTTCTACACATTAGAATGATTAGGCGTGAAATTGTTATGTTTTGGTGCCCGATTTGCTCATGTTTTGAGTGTTTTCGATTAGTATTTGGAGTCAAATGAGTATCATTTTTATAAAATCATTAATTTGTCTCTTTGGTTTTCATAGATGGATAGAGGGCGAAAAGAGGAGTTCGTAGGACTTTGAATCGGCCAAAACGGACTCCCGGTTGAGGAGATATGAAGATTTTACGAACAAGTGACGGAAGCTGAAAACCGCTCGAGCAATACGCTCGAGCACCGGCGCTCGAGCGTTTTGCTCGAATGACCAAAAACTTACAGAAAACTTTCGCCACTCGACCAGCTCGAGCGGGGGCGCTCGAGCACTTGCACCATTCGACCTGTCATGCTCGAACAGCCCTGTTTTTGGCCTCCGGATGCGTTTTTTCGGCCCATTAACTCCCGTTTCGACCCGTTGCCTATATATACCTCTCCAAACTCATTTTTTGAGAAGAACACATCATATACATCAGTTTTAGACTTAGTTTTTAGAGAGAGGAAGAGGAGAAGAACGAGCAAGCTTTACTTACGTTTTGTTGAGGTTTTTCGTACGAATTCTTAGTTTTCTTTTCGTTTCTTAGTTTCTTTTCATTAGCTTGATTACTTTAACCGCTTTAAACTTAGTTCTTATCAATTCAAATTCAGTTCTTAGTATTTTATTTCTTTAAACCCTAGTTCATGTTTAATCTTTTCTTAGTTCAATTTACCATGTTTATGCTCGTTGTTTCTTCTATTTCTTTTATGTTTGTTAAAGCCATGTCCGGCTAAAACCCTTGCATGCTTAGGTAGGATGAACTCGTAGAAGTAGGATGTGGGTACGTAATTAGGGTAATTCGTGACGTTAGTTTTAATTCTCTTAATTAATGAATTTTTATAATTAATCTTAACTCTACCTTTGAATTTTGTACGAAAGTGTTAAAGAGAGGACGACCGCATCACTCAATAACAATTAGTAGTCTTAACGAGAGGGTTTAGAAGAGGTTAATTCATCTACCGGTTTAGCTATGGAGGACGGCCGCATCACCATTAGTTAAATTAGGGTCTCTTTAATTAAGCACGATCTATTAACTCGTTAGTGGATTAGTGAATTCTATTGTTAGGATAAAGTATTAGGGTTTAAAATCTTGAGCTTTCATCTTGCAATCTTTTACTTAGGTTAATTCTTGGTTGTCACGATTACTTTGATTATGTACCTGCTTCGTTAGTATACGTAGGGATTCCTATCCTAAGCATCAACATTCCCCATCTGAAAACACCTTAGATTACTTAGTTTAATTTTGCTTTTTGCATTCGTAGGATAATATTAGTTGCTTTTAATTAATTTTCTAAAAAACCAAAAACATACACTCATATTAACTACGACGCGTAGATCTTCAGGGATCTATTCGACATACACACTTTCCCTTGGGTTCGATACTACTTGGTCCCTATACTTGCCCATACTACAGTGAACCCATACTCTTGTGGGGTAACTGCTAGTTGAAGCTAGTTAGTTCGGTTCAAGTCAATGGCGCCGTTGCCGGGGATGGCGTTGTATGTCTTTTGAATAGGACTTGTAGATAGCTTAGTAGTTAGTAGTGAGTGATTTATTTTCTGTTTTCTTTTTATTTTTATTCGTTCAGCAGTTGCGTTTTGATCCTTTTGCTAGTGTCTCAGGTATATGAAAACGCGCTCGCAAGGAGATACGAGCGAAGAAAGAATTCTGTCAGATCCTGAGACGATAGCCAGAAGGAACCGAGCTTTCTTGAGAAGAATGACTACTGCCGTTGGAGACAAAGACAAGAGTTCTGATGAACTTGGGGAGTTAGACAAAATAGCTGCAGAGTATACTGCTCTTGTGGAACGGGTAGAGGGTGGTGAAGAAAACAGCAGTAATCAGCAGATACCCATAGGAGAAACTCTGAACCAACTCCCAAACCCGCAAAACCCAATCAACTCTGCACATACACAACCCCAACACCAGAACCAAAACCAGATCAACCCACAAAACCCATTTAACAACCATGCTTACCCACAAAACAACCTACCTTACCCACCATACCCATACCCACCATATCCGTACCCACCATACTATCCACCTCCTATTTACAACCAACCACCAGTTTACCAACCACCACCAGTCCAGCAAGTACCTGCACAACCTGTTGTTCCTCAGCCTGCGCCTCAGAATGCAGATCATAACATGGCTATACGAGGAAGGTTCGCAGCACAGCCACAGCGGTACTATGATGGGGTGGCGTTGCCTCCTGTTGAGGCGAACAACTTCTCAATTTCCCCGAGAATTCTTAAGCTACTTACCGAGAATCAATTCAAGGGGGTGATCGGGAAGGAAAATCCTCACACACATTTAAGAAGTTTTCTGATGATAGCCTCCACCTTCAATTACAATGGCATGTCTGAAGATGCCAAGAGGCTTAGATTGTTCCCATTCTCATTGACGGGAATAGCCAAGGAGTGGTACGATAACACGCTTCCATGGGGAGGTGTTACCACTTGGGCCGAGCTCGAGCGTCTGTTCCTCGAGCGATTCTACCCTCCATCAAGAACGATCAAGGCTAGGATTGAGATCTCTTCCTTCCGTCAGAAGCAAGGAGAGGACCTACGTCAAGCGTGGGAGAGATACTCAAATATGCTGATAGAGTGCCCGCAGCACGGGTACAATGAGGGAGATGTAATGGCATTCTTCTACAGCGGTGCCAACAAGGCGGGGCAAGACCATTTAGACGCTTGTGCGGGCGGAGCATTCCTGAATCAAGGCATAGAGAGGTGTAGAGAGATCGTTGACAACATTGTCACGAATGCCGGGGCTTGGAATGGAGACTCAGATTTTCAAAGAGTTCATCAGGTTGAGGAAGGTGAAGGAACGAGAAGGCTGTTGATGGCCATGATGGAGAAGATTAACAACCTTGAGTTGGGGAAGACCTTGGTTGGAGGGAATGTAGCAGAGAATGAGAAGGTAGACCAACCAATTGGACAGCAAGAGGTAGCCAACTATATGGGAGGTCCTTATTACAATCAGAATGGCTACCAAGGTGGTAACCAATATAGAAGGTCCTCTTATGGCCAACCATTTGTACCTCCAGGTCCACAGCCTCCTCAAAATCAATGGAGGAACACACTTGGGTACCAAGGAGGCCAACAGTCTCCTCAGAACCAATGGAGGAAGAACGAGAATTTTTCTTATGCTAACCCGAAGGCGGGTGTTACAGTTCCTCCAGGTGTTGATCCAGGATCGAAGCCTCCGGGTGGAGAAGGCAGTTCCTCAACTGAGGAGATGTTGAGAGCCATACTACAGAAGGTGGAAGAAGGAAGTAAGAGGTTGTCATCCTTGGAGTACGATGTGAAGGAGTTGCATAAAAAGGGTGATCAACGTGATCAAGAGCTCCAGAAGATGAACGTTGAGTGGAATAGGACTCAACAAGAGAACAATCGAAGATTCACTTCCATAGAGTTTCAGATGAGCCAGATTGCAAAATCATTGAATAGAGAGCCGGGCAAATATCCTTCTATGTCCGAGGGGAACCCAAAAGAGCATTGCAAGGCGATCCAGCTTAGAAGTGGGACCAAATATGATGGTCCCGAGATGCCTGCTGATTTTGAGATGCTCAAAGAGAAAGATGAGAGAGAAGGGAAAGAGCCTGAGGCAGTTGGAGAAAGGATTGAGGGTGAAGGCATCCAGAAGAGTAAAGAGAACAATGAGTCCCAGAAGGGAAAAGACTTTGAGGAGATAGAGAGAGTTCCTAAGTGGAAGAAGGCAAAGGAAGCAAGGGAGAAAGTGAAAGAGACCGAGCGAGATGAATGGGGGGTACCCAAATCTGTGATACCTGTCCCGTATCCACAACGCTTCATGAAGAAAACGCTTGATGAGAAATTCGCTAAGTTCCTTGATGTTTTTAAACAATTGCATATTAATATTCCTTTTTATGATGCTTTGGAACAGATGCCCAACTATGCAAAGTTTTTGAAGGACTTGATCGCGAAGAGACGGCGAGTGGATGAGCCCAAGTTGGTGCAGTTGAACTATGAGGTGAGTGCATTAGTGCACAAGGCGCTTCCACCAAAATTGAAGGATCCCGGGAGTTTCACGATCTTATGTGATATCGGGAGTGGAGTCAAGAAGGGGGCGTTGTGTGATCTTGGAGCAAGTATTAATCTGATGCCGTTGTCACTTTTCAAGAAGTTGGAAGGTGGAGAACTTCAACCTACAATGATGACGCTTCAACTAGCCGATCGGTCTATTACTCGACCTCAAGGTGTGGTTGAAGACGTCCTCGTGAGAGTTGGGGAGCACATCTTTCCAGCCGATTTTGTAGTGCTCGACATGGAAGAAGATGAGCACGTACCCTTGATCTTAGGAAGACCGTTCTTAGCGACGGCCGGGATGGTGTTAGATGTGGCGAACGGGAAGATCACGTTGAAAGTAGACGATCAAGAAGTGAAGATTTCCCTGTATGAGGCCATGAAGCACCCGAAGGAGGATGAGAGTTTGTATTGCATGGATGCCATTGATCCTAGTGTTAAAGACACACCTCCTATCCCTAATCCTTCTCATATTCATGAATTTTATAATCCTTCACTTGATGATTTAACCAATGTGCATTATGATCGTGATTATTTTAATAGGGATAAAGTGAAGAAATTGAAGGATGAAGAGGTGAAAAAAATGGACGTGATCCAGTTGGAGGAAAAAGGAGGAGTTAAGAAGAAGAAGTCAAAATTCAAGAAGTTGTTGAGTAAGATTCCTCCAGATAAAGGTGAGAAGGAGTTGAGACCCATAACACTTGAGGTGGGGAAAAAAGCAAAGGAACTCATGATGGAGGGGCATCAAGGAAAGGAGTTCAAACACCACTCTTATGAGAGTAAGGGAGGTAAATTTGAGTATGATGTCCCATAAGCTCCTTTGAGCTTGGTCCGGCATGAGGACCTTAAAAATAGCGCTGAATGGGAGGCAACCCATTTTTATTTGCTTTTGAGTGTATTTAGTTATTTTCCTTTTATGTTATTAGGGTGTTTGTGAATCGTAAGATTTAACCTCGTACTTGAGAGATTTGTTTTGTAGGCTTGTCTCTAAACGAGTAAAGGTATCGTGGAGTGATTCAGATTGAAGGACCAACTCGAGACCAAGGAGTGTGCTACGTTGTTGAGAAAAATTGAATTGTTGGGATGAGGTAACCCACAACCCCAAACTTAGACCTCTAGCAAGGTCGAAGTTTGGGGGGGTGGAGTTTTTTATTTGTTTTATGATTACATTGCACATGCATGCACGCCCTTATCTTTGAGTTGAGTTTGATTGATTATTGGTTTGTTGAGATACTCCTTGGGGTGATTTTGATTTGTTTTGTTACTCAATATTTCATGCCTATCAATCATCTTATGCTTGTTGATTGCTATCTTTGAGTATGATTTGATGAGTAGGGTGAATTGTGAGGTTGAGTTAGGAGTTTTATTGTGTGAGTGTTTGAGTTAGAGCTGATTAGAGAAAGAACTTGTATGCTTATGAGTTTTTCTTTTGAATGCTTGTGTGATGAGAGTGAGAATGCACTAGGACTAGCATGGATGTGAAAGCTGTGAGATTTGAGCCTTATGAGATTTTGATGCATATACTGATCTCTTCGTTTGTGAGAGGATCGTCACATTAGAGGATGCTAGAACTTGTGTGTACTCTTGCTCCTTGATTGTGTTTAGTTTGATATGCCGAATGTGATCTTAGGCCATTTTTGTTTTGAATGAGTCACTTAGTCAAATTTTCCTTACCATTGACATTGATCCCTTGTTAGCCCCGTTGAGCCTTAGCCTATTTTTATTTGCTAGCACAATTTAACACTATTTCCAGTTCTTAAGCCTTTTTGTCCAAATTTGAGTGGAGAATAGGAAAGTGTGAATGTTGAAGGGATTGAGTTGAGTTGAGTTGAGAAAAGGAGTTATTGATGGTTGAGTGGTGATAAAATAAGGGTGTGAATGAGATTTGAGTTGTGGGAAAGAAAGAAAAAAAATTGAGAATGAGCAAAAGAAAAAATGAGCTCATGTGTTTGCTGCGAAAAAAAAAAAAGTGAAGTGATGAAAAAAAAAAAGTGAAAAGAGTTAGAAAAAAATTGAAGTGTTGAGAGTGGTGGAATTGAAAGTGTATTGATTGAAAATGTTTGAAGTATTCTGTTCCTAATCTCGAAGTACCGAAGTTTGATTTTCTATTCTCCATTCACTTGAGTCACTTATCCTATATTGTTATCCCACCTGCCCAAAGAGCCTACATTACAACCTTGAGAAAAGTCCTTTTTGATTCGGCATTGGTTTCTAGAGTATGGTCGGAGTAGAGAGTGCTTACAAGCCTATGGCTGCCAATATGTGTGATTGATTGTTGAGTGAGTCCCTTTATCATTGATATACACTTGTGAGGGAGTGAAACACATCGTTGAGTGCACATCCATGTTTGATCTTGGTGTTTCTTGTTTTTGTTGCATGAGTATGATAAAGGAAAGTGAGTGAGTATACGTGTGATTGATCTTTGAAGCTCGGGTTCATTTGCTGGCATGATTTGATTCTTGATTCATTCCTAACAATTTCACTTGACTTATTCTTTCGTTGCTTGAGGACAAGCAACATGGTAAGTTTGGGGGGGTTGATTAGGCGTGAAATTGTTATGTTTTGGTGCCCGATTTGCTCATATTTTGAGTGTTTTCGATTAGTGTTTGGAGTCAAATGAGTATCATTTTTATAAAATCATTAATTTGTCTCTTTGGTTTTCATAGATGGATAGAGGGCGAAAAGAGGAGTTCGTAGGACTTTGAATCGGCCAAAACGGACTCCCGGTTGAGGAGATATGAAGATTTTACGAACAAGTGACGGAAGCTGAAAACCGCTCGAGCGCCGGCGCTCGAGCGTTTTGCTCGAATGACCAAAAACTTACAGAAAACTTTCGCCACTCGACCAGCTCGAGCGGGGGCGCTCGAGCACTTGCACCATTCGACCTGTCATGCTCGAACAGCCCTGTTTTTGGCCTCCGGATGCGTTTTTTCGGCCCATAACTCCCGTTTCGACCCGTTGCCTATATATACCTCTCCAAACTCATTTTTTGAGAAGAACACATCATATACATCAGTTTTAGACTTAGTTTTTAGAGAGAGGAAGAGGAGAAGAACGAGCAAGCTTTACTTACGTTTTGTTGAGGTTTTTCGTACGAATTCTTAGTTTTCTTTTCGTTTCTTAGTTTCTTTTCATTAGCTTGATTACTTTAACCGCTTTAAACTTAGTTTTTATCAATTCAAATTCAGTTCTTAGTATTTTATTTCTTTAAACCCTAGTTCATGTTTAATCTTTTCTTAGTTCAATTTACCATGTTTATGCTCGTTGTTTCTTCTATTTCTTTTATGTTTGTTAAAGCCTTGTCCGGCTAAAACCCTTGCATGCTTAGGTAGGATGAACTCGTAGAAGTAGGATGTGGGTACGTAATTAGGGTAATTCGTGACGTTAGTTTTAATTCTCTTAATTAATGAATTTTTATAATTAATCTTAACTCTACCTTTGAATTTTGTACGAAAGTGTTAGAGAGAGGACGACCGCATCACTCAATAACAATTAGTAGTCTTAACGAGAGGGTTTAGAAGAGGTTAATTCATCTACCGGTTTAGCTATGGAGGACGGCCGCATCACCATTAGTTAAATTAGGGTCTCTTTAATTAAGCACGATCTATTAACTCGTTAGTGGATTAGTGAAGTCGATTGTTAGGATAAAGTATTAGGGTTTAAAATCTTGAGCTTTCATCTTGCAATCTTTTACTTAGGTTAATTCTTGGTTGTCACGATTACTTTGATTATGTACCTGCTTCGTTAGTATACGTAGGGATTCCTATCCTAAGCATCAACATTCCCCATCTGAAAACACCTTAGATTACTTAGTTTAATTTTGCTTTTTGCATTCGTAGGATAATATTAGTTGCTTTTAATTTATTTTCTAAAAAACCAAAAATATACACTCATATTAACTACGACGCGTAGATCTTCAGGGATCTATTCGACATACACACTTTCCCTTAGGTTCGATACTACTTGGTCCCTATACTTGCCCATACTACAGTGAACCCATACTCTTGTGGGGTAACTGCTAGTTGAAGCTAGTTAGTTTGGTTCAAGTCATAGAACGTGGGGTTGCCCTGCAATTGTGAAGAAAATGCAAACTGATAAGTTGGAATCCAAAGGTGAAAAAGGTTATTTTGTAGGATATCCTAAGGAGACTAGAGAAAATTATTTCTATCTACCGGAGAAACAAACAGTGATTGTTTCTAGGCAGGCAAGGTTCCTAGAAGACGAGTATGTCTTCAAGGAACAAAGCCGTAAGAAGATAGAACTTGAAGAAGTTCAAGAACCACGAATTAACATAGAGACTGATGATTTGTTAAAGCAACATGATAAAGAATCAGTGGGAGCATTCAGCGACTCTCATGGTGGAAGTTTATCACTAGGTGATCCTCTTTCAGCAAGTGGGAGCGTAATTGGAGTCGCGTTGCCTTCGCAACAACCTCCAAGCAGGCTGAATGAGAATAGCATAGTTCAAACTCCCGCCCAAGAGGCATCTGAAAGTGTCGCTCTTGAGGACTCTCCGGTCAATAATGAAGTCGTTGCACCATAAAATTTTCACGATCAGAATGTACAGCCTGCACAACCACAACTCCGTAAGTCAACTAGGATTCGTAATCCAATCGATAGGTATTATAGTTTTCTCGTGGAGGAACACGATGACGTGGATATACCGGATAAGGATGAACCTAAGACTTACACTGAGGCGACATTAGATGTTGACTCAGAGAAGTGGCGTGAAGCCATGAAATCCGAGATGGACTCGATGTACATCAATCAAGTTTGGGACTTGGTTGAATTGCCAAGAGGGGTAAAACCCATAGGTTGCAAGTGGGTCTTCAAGAGGAAGACCGATGCAAATGGCAAGGTACAAACATACAAGGCTAGGTTGGTGGCGAAAGGGTATAGTCAACGTGAAGGCATTGACTATGACGAGACCTTTTCGCCGGTTGCAAAGATCAAGTCCATTCGTATTTTACTTGTGATAGCCGCACACTATGATTATGAGATTTGGTAGATGGATGTCAAGACAACCTTTCTCAATGGAAACATTGATAAGGACGTGTTTATTACTCAACCGGAGGGTTTCATATCTAAGCCAAAGTCTAATCTCGTGTGCAAGCTTAAACAATCCATCTATGGATTGAAGCAAGCTTCTAGGAGTTGGAATATCCGATTTGATGAAGCTGTTAAGTCTTTTGGCTTCATTAGAAATCCGGAAGATCCATGCGTTTATTGCAAACGCAGCGGGAAGAGTATTGTCTTTATAGTTATATATGTCGATGACATATTGATTATAGGAGATAGCATTCCACTCATGCTGTCCGTGAAAGATTGGTTATCAAAGACCTTTATGATGAAGGTTCTTGGTGAAGCATGCTACATCTTAGGGATCAAGATCCATAGGGATAGATCCAAGAAGATGTTAGGGCTGTCACAATCCACCTACGTAGATAAGGTGTTGAAGTGTTTTGCAATGGAGAACTCTAAGAGAGGATATCTTCCAGCAAATTATGGGATAAAGCTGTCGAAGAAGGATTGTCCTTCTAGCGAAGCTGATATCAAGCACATGAAGGATGTTCCATATGCATCTGCAATTGGATCCATCATGTACGCTATGACTTGCACTAGGCCAGACGTGGCCTACGCTGTCAGCATCATGAGTAGATTCCAACAGAATCTAGGTGAGCCTCACTGGATTGCTGTCAAGAATATTCCTAAGTACCTCAGGCGTACTAAAGAACATTTTCTTATCTACGGTGTGCAATTAGAGTTAGTCGTCACCGGCTACGCTGATGCAAGTTTCCAATCCGACTGTGATGATTACAAATCGCAGTCAGGATACGTCTTCACTCTCAATGGAGGGCGGTGTGTTGGAATAGTTCCAAGCAAGAGACAACCGCGGATTCAACAACTGAGGCTGAGTACATAGCTGCGGCAGAGGCTGCCAAGGAAGCTGTTTGGATGAGAAAGTTCTTAACTGAACTAGGGGTAGTTCCAAGTGCTAGTAGTCCAATAAAGTTGTATTGTGACAACACTGGTGCGGTTGCGCAAGCAAAGGAACCAAGATCCAATAATAGAAACAAGCATGTACCAAGGCGTTATCACTTGATAAGAGAGATGATCGCTAACAAGGAAATAGAGTTGGAGCGCATTCCCACAGATGATAATTTGACCGACCCATTCACCAAGACTTTGAGTGTTCATGTACACACTAGACATTTTGATGGTCTAGGGGTTAAACATATGGGTGATTGGCTCTAGTCCAAGTGGGAGATTGTTAGTGTTAGTGTCCTAGAGATAATCCTTTGTGAGGACATGATACTAAGATGATATTCAGTTTATGGTTTAATATTATTGTTTGGTTTAATATTAAATGTATGGCTTTACACTTATCTGAATATTATGTTTGATTGTTTGCATTATTCATATATGTGTTCCCTTGAATCGATACTGTCATTGAGTTAGTGAGAACTCAGATGACCGAAGTATGATTCTCAAATAGCCCCGATCAAGGATCATCAAGAATGGGATATTGATGATGCAATGGAGATTGGTGTGCGATCTGCATTATACTCTATGGTGAGAGTGTAGTAAGATCTCACTTACTACGAGATACTAGGTATCTCATAATGAATGCACAAATACCTTAGAGGGTATTGGTATACCCATCCGAGAAACCGTTTGATGTAATTCCACATAATGTGTCTACGGGTGTCTCGGTTAGTGGGAGCGATGTGATACTCCTCACACTTGAGGTCAATACGCACGACATGTACGGAGTGATGAATTTTGACCATGACCGACGCTTTCACCCTCCAAGGGTAGATATGGCATGGATTGGATTCATCACAAAGTTCATGTACGTGGTAGTTGAGCCAAGAATAGGATTCATTCCTCATGTGGATTTAAGAGAGAATACTCGTCTTCTCATCATAATTGGATCTAAGACATCGGCCGATACAAGTCGACTTGGACTTTGTGGCCAAGTGCGACGCGAGCGATCAATTAGTGATTTGGGATAATATGATTAAGTTATTTGAATAGACACTTCATCATGTTCATGACTTAATCGAGTATTCGCGAATGAAAGAAAGTTATCACAATAGCCTACAGTATTACAAGTAGTTGCAGATTTCCTCGCAACGTACCTCGTATATTGAGAATGTCTGATTTATTGTCTAGGGTTCAATTAAGACCGTTAGTTTGACTAATCGTTCGATATACAAGGGCATATGGGTCACACAACAAGTAATGGCAGTTCGCCGATTATAGTTGGTTGATTAAGTATTATATTGGATATAATATTTAATTTATGGAGAATATAATAATAATTATATTTGGAATTAATTATTATTATTATTTAATTAAATTAGATTTAATTAAATATGAAATCCCAATAATAATATTTGGAATATTATTATACAAGAATAATAGATATGGTACGTAGGAACATATCTAAGGAGATATAATCCGTAGAGATTATATTATGCGTATCTATCATATTATCTTGCTTAAAAATTAAGCTAAGGTAATCCCTATAAATATGTGTCATATGGGAATTCAGAAATTACACAAGAAATATAATTTCTCCATAAAATCTCTTGTTCGAGTTTTCCTAGCAAGTTCGTCTCGAGATTCAACGCTGGCATCCCGGTGCGGATTAGTGAATAGCTGTTGCGTGGATACCGTAGTTGAGGATTCCGCGTACGAAGCTCTGTAAGATCTCTTGTTTAAGATATCTCGTATTTAATTATGCAATTAAATTGTTCGTTGTTGGAGAACGTTAATTTCCGCTGCGCATGTTTACGTGTTTGCGTGCCTCTAAATTTCAACAAAATTGTCACACAATTTTTTGGCACACTATGTTAATTTGATGGAGATGTATATTTTTTAGCTCATTTATGATTTTATAAGAGGGTTCCAACTTTATAGCTCAAATTTAATGATAGTTGAAATTTTAGCTAGGACACTTCTAAGAGAACTTAGGGGTTTTCTGGGATAGATGTTTGTCTAGGTTGGAACCTTATGAAAATTGTGAAATATTATGAAAGATATTATTGATGATTTTTTACTTCAAGAAGACCAGCTTGTTTTGTGTACAAAAATGATTTGACGATCCGATGTTCTTAACTTGAGAACTCAGAGCAACTTTCAGGTGAGGAATTTATTTTTGTCATAATTTTTCATAATGAGTACTATAATAGTACTCTATGAGCGTATAAAATGGATATAAGGTTATCGTAAAATCTTCATGGAAATTGCCTAATGGTGTTTCTGAAACAAGATAAAAAATAGTCTTTTGTTTACCTTTACTATTTTGAGTTATTTAATTTATGTCATGATTATGTTTTATACCTTTAATATTGATTTAAAGCATGTTACTATTATGTTGTTGAGTTGGAGTTTTAGCTGTTTATGGGACTAAAAACTAGAAGTAAGTTTTGGTCATGTTTTGGAAGTGAATCTATTTAATGAGGATACTTTATGAGATTGATGATTAATAACTTTAAGTTATTTTTTTTATATCACATTTTGTATCGAATTTTTCAGATGTCAGTTAGCTTAACATAGAACAAGATAATACATAGATGAACATTAACTTTTAGAATTTTTTCTATTAAAAATAAGATAGTGACTTAAAATGCAATCATCACTGAGTTAAACCAAATTGAAAAACTCAAAAGCGATAATTATATAAATGTTCTTGGAGAGTAAGATGTGTTAGATACTATCAACCATGATAAGAAGTGTCCTGAGGTTGAGATAGAGATTCAAAATAAATACGATCTGAACGGTTACCAGGCTTGGAATATTGAAAAATTCCATAGCTTGTGGAATATTGAGAAACTCGGTCAATAATGATATATTCCATGATTGTAAATTGCATTGTACGGCCTATAATATTTGGGTATATTTGACGAAAAAGTATGGTGACACTTCGTTTTTTGAGAAATATAAAATTCAGGATTTTATCCATTCGCTTCATGACAGATGGGAACACTTGAGGATCGACACGACTCTTGATGAAAGTATCAAAACTTTCACTCTTACAACTCATAACATTGAGCTAAAAGATGAAGGATTTGAAGCTTCAAAGTCTTCATTAAGTATTCTCATTACATTTATTAGTTCTATAAGAGGTCCAGGTTCTAAATGTAAAGGAAACTGGAAAGAAGGTGAAAATGATAAACGGTCTTGAGTTGGGAGTGCTGCTATAAATCTTGGTGTCAATCCTAATGCTAGGAAGATTAAGAAAAAGAAAAATGCTAGACATAAATGGATAAGGGGAAAATGACATGTTTCAGTTGTGGAAAACATGATCATTTTTTGCTTGTGAATGTATTGAGTCTATGAGGGACAAGGTAGTTCATTTTGTTTTTATTTTAAGTATAGTTACCTTTAGTAATATATTCTTAACTAAATCTTATCCTTGTTAATTATAGATTCAGAAATGACAAATCATTGACTAAAGACTGATGAACATTAAGACGAGATGCAATTAGGGGAACTAAGCTCGAGTGAAGTTTTCGGACTTGTAAACTTGAGATTGATATTTGTCAATGTTTCATATAACACAGTCTTTTGTTGGCTCAAGAGATCACTTATGATCTCACCACTGTATCAGCTCTTCCATACCTGGGATATGATTTACATTTTTTTTCGTATGACATGGTTATGAATAGTATTTGACAACGGTGTGTGGGCTTCACGCGCCGGTCACTAGCGGGTGGACGGTGGCGCGTGTTGTATGTATAACATAAGTTATGGTATTAGACTTATTTCTCATGTTTTAAATAGTTATGAACTATAAATAAATAATTATTTTAGTTGTATGAAGTAAGTTCATGTAGACTAAATATTTGTTCCTCTAGCAATGCTTATGTAGACAATAACATTTTGGCTAGCTAGATTAGGTCATGTTGTGTAAGATATGGTGAACTGACTTGTGATAGAAAGACTAGGATGTCTGTCTTTAAAAGTCGAGTTATCCAATTGTGGAAATTGTCTTGCTCACAAGTGAATAGAAAATCTTTATAAAACAGTTATTGTTGATTCATCATTGTAGTTATTTAATTTTGATAAATGTTATTCTATGAATGTCAATAACAAAACATGGAGCTTATTGTTTCTTCATTACCTTCGTCGATAATTTTTAACGCTTTGGACATGTATATTTTAAATTCACATAAGCCTGAGACATTGATTTATTTTGGACATCACCTAAATCATATGTAATGGAAGACATAACTTTAAAGGTTTTAGGAGCCTATAGAGCACGTGAAAATTTATTCAAACAAGTTCAGAGAACTGTGTAGTGAAAAAAGGCATAATTCCACAATTATCAAAATTTTGTACACCATTGCACAATGGTGTGGCTAATAGAAGTTTTTTTAACATTTTTTGATGTGATGAGATGCAACTAAACTCTGGACACGTGAATTGCCTTAAGTAACCTTGGAATCTTTGGATTAACAACATGTGTACATAACTCTGTGAGTTAGTACTAAAAGTTGGGTCTAATAATAAATGTATCTTTACAAGATATTTCGTTAAATATAAGGGTTACATGATGATTGAAGTTCATTGAGTTGAAAGTATTACATTAGATAGAATCATGCAATATCAATTTTCTTGGAAATTGAATTTTCTAGTACAGGCGGCATTCTATTTATGCTAAAGTGGAAGTGATTTAATGTGATTTTTAATAGATTTTTACCCATTAAAGATGGGATGGATCTTGATAAGAGTAATTATCTTAAGGTGATATCATCTACAGAAGTTTAATCTCTTACAAACACTAGGAAACATGTGTTTGAGAAGCATCATGATCTCCAAAAAATGTGATAAATCTTTATAGAATGAGAAACCTACAGACGTTTGAGAGGTTCTACCTTGTTCTGGTAAAAATTGATGAAAGGAAGCAATAGAAGAAGAAATAGAGTCGATGAAATAAAATCATGTATGGAAACTTGTATGTTTTTCATCGAGAAACAAAATAATTGAGAATGTGGATTCTCAAAAGATAAAGAAAGATCAATGAGTCTCTCATGAGGTGACAAAATTCACATTGTAGAAAAGGATAATACTCTAAAAGGGGGTGTATAAACTTTTTGTATGATGTGGGTTGTACCTCGATTCGTCACAACTCTAGCTAAAATAAATTTTGATTTTGAATTACATAAAGATAGGCGTTAAACATTATATTTTCTCAATGGAAAATTAGAAGAAGAAATCTACATGTAAAGTAATAAGATTATTTCTTCAAGTAGGATAATATTTGTAAATGGAGGACGTCATCTTACGGACTTAAACAATACTCAAAGATTGTGGAACTGAGACTTTATTAAATAATTATCTCATTAACTTTGTTATGGTAGACAAAAACCACTGTGTTTATGGTAGACAAAAACACAGTCGTGTAATCCTATTGCTTGTATGTTGATACAATGTTAACTAGTATAATAACAATGAGTATGTTTTTGGTGAAAAGATTCATTGAATTCGTTCAAAGAAGTTACTTAGATTATCTTAAAAGACATACATAAAGAGTCTTTCAAGATGATTCAGAATGAACTTTTAGAACGAGTAGATACTCATGCTATAAAAGGATGAGTCATTTATTTATGATTAATGTTTGATAACTCTAAATATGATATATTTAGTACCATATGATTGTGCAGTTAGAAGTCTGATGTATGCTAAGCTATATGCACACTGAGACAGTTGTTGAGTTGTTTGTCTTGGTTAGCAGATATCAATTAATCAAGGAAAACACACTAAAAGATAGTGTGAGAGATTTTGAGATATTTGAAGGGCACTGCATATTATTATCCCAATGAGATAATCTATAATCTAAAATTGAAAGAATATACAAATATCAATTGGAATTGTGATTAAGATTGAAGTAAAATAAATTAAAATTATGCCTTCTTGCTTAAGTAAGAAACAATCTCAAGGCATAACTTGTACTAGGTTTGTATAGAGCTGTCCACTATGGAAGTCGAGTTTGTGGCATGTGCATTTGCAATCCAAAATGTAGTTTTGTTGAGAGATTTATTGATTTTTTTTTTTAAATAGAAAGCACTTTAAAGGGATCTTTAACGATTCATCGAGGAATCAAACAATAGAGTGAGAGTTGTAATGATTCATTGTGATATCAACCACTCAAATCAGAACATTAGTGTTCTATTCTAGAATCAAACACTCTAATGGGAGTTGCAGTGATTAAATGTAATATCAAACACTCCAGTGGGAGCTGTAATTGTTCATTATGGAATCAAACACTCTAGTGGGAATTGTAGTGATTCATTGTAAATTCAAACACTCCGGTGGGAGTTTTAACTATTTATTATGGAATAAAATACTCTAGTGGGAGTTGTTCCAATTGATTAAACAGCTAAAGCTCACACAAAGTCTTTCAAGTATCAAGAAAACCAAATATCTCAATATAAAGTTTGACTTTGTAAGAATGCTACAAAGAAAAAACGAATAATTTTAAAAATATTTTCTACTCGTTTGATATTTAGCATATCCGCTTGACAAACCTACCCAAGAGATGTTTTGAACATCTAAGGTTAAATTTCTTGCGTGGGTTTGAACACGGTACGATGTAGATGTTAATGTTCCTGAAAAGTTTATGTATTGTGAATTATATGAAAGGTTCATATAATAGTATATCAACAACTAAAGATTAGCTCTCTCATATGAGTAGTCGCCTCTTACATCAGAGTATGTGAAGAGATGAAATTATTTCAAGAATAATTGTAATAGATTTTACCAAAAATCTATTTGACTTGTTATAAAGGTAAATCAGTGGATTCCTGGACGAATGTGGTAAAATTCCAAGTTAAGTGTCGAGGATACACTTGAACTGATATTTATACGATGTTAGATAAATTAATAATTTAGATGATATACACTTCCATTCTTGAAAATTTAGACATCGTGACATGTGTTTCATACCACATGTGTTAAGTTGACCATATAGTATATCCCCATTTTCTCATTGCGTGAGGCATTAAGGTTTGAATAAGCCTCTTAGAAGTACCCTTAAGACTTTCTACATTATTTATAAGTCTTCACTTTAGTGTTGCTACTTTAGCATGTTACCAATAGTTATGAATAATAATGGTTATGCGGTGCATGTCTAGGAAAACAGCTATAGTGAGAGTCTGTAGATATTTCTTGTGAAAGGAAGGACATCTTTATTAACACATTCTATTGTGTTAATTAACCTGTCAATCAAATTAAAAACTTGATTATGAACAAATTGATTTAATAAAGGTTGAATATGCTCTAATAATTTTAGGGGATTGAAAGAGATATGTGAACTTGTGTTAATCAATAAGAGTTCTGAGGTATAACGAGAATTGAATTCTTCATATAAATTAATTTGTTTGAGTTGCTATGTATCCTTAACAAGTGTATTGCGAAATAATTAATATGCTCGAGGGTCACACCATATATTTGTCTGTATGAATAAGTATTATGTGATGGTATAAAGATGTGAAGTAGATGAGTGCAAGACTCAAACTTCATGTGTGAGTGAGAGATGAAAGTTAATAAAATAATAATACCCTACGATTTGGACTCTCTCTCTCCCTCCCTCCCTCCTAAACTGTAGAATACATAGAACAGAAGAATTCTCCCAGAGAATTCTTCCTAAGACAAAAACATACGTATCAAATATATACTCAAACAAAAGGGCACGCATATTGTGGGTTAAGAATCAATTCGTGAAGCAATTCTAGTAATTGTGTTCTGATAATGAGAATCACGGATTGTACATAGAATTCAACCGGTTCATTTTCTTCAACTGCAGATACAAGATCGGTCGTTCTAATCCCCTTGGTAATTAAATTTCCAACAACTTTGAATTACACCAAGCATCCAATGTACTTGAAAAATATATTCACATTGACCAAATATCTTAAGGGGGTGAACATAATTGGATTCACATATTTGAGTTAAAAATATATTTTTGTCTCATAATTTGTTTAGTGTTCGATTTTGATCATAAGAAAATTAATTTATGTTTTAGTCTCAATATAATAAAAGAATGTTTAATTTTTGCAAAAAATCACTAGAAAAATGAAAATAATACTGTTTTAATCATGTGAATATCTAATGTTGACCCAATAACTTATTCCCTATTCAAGTTTGACCCTTTAACATGCCACTTGTTCAATTTTAGCTCCAAATTAAATCCTTACATAATATTTGTGTGACATATAATATCGCTTTCAATTTTCTGACAACTCTTTGCCAAAATTGAACAAATTTTTTAATAGTGGGATTAATAAAAAATTAGGCATCAAAATTGAACTGTAAACAAATTATAAAACTAATTTTTTTACTCAAAATTGTATTCAAATAATTAAACAAGTTAAGCTCGAGTTAACATGTTCATGCAAATACATCGTCTCAACTCAAACCCGACTTGTTTTGGCCCCACCAAACACAATGTATGTTCAACTGATGTACATTTGGAGGGAGAAGTGATCCACAGAAGTAAAAGATGATGCACCCTTTTAAAAAAAAATCATACATGAATCATTGAAGGGTATTAGTTGTTTTCACTGAAGGGTATTAGTTATTTTCACTGAAAAGTCTTAATTTGTTTTCACTGAACAACTAAGAATCTTCAGTGTAAATTAATAATACTCTTCAGTGAAAACAATTAATATCATTTAGTGAAAACAACTAATACTCTTTAATAATTTATATATGAACCAATTTCACATTATACGTTGTCATGATATCTAAGCTAGGCTGTCCTGGGCTATACTTGTTTTTCAATATTATCCCACGACTGAGCTCTAACTAACAGAAGCATTTATCATAGCAGTGGAAGTCTCTAACCACACATTCATTAACCATACTTGTTTCCATTGCCTAAGCTACTATCACTTCACCGACACTTAGTCTATAGCTAAACAAAACCACTGGTTAACAAAAATTTCAGACACCCACACGTGGGTTGTGTGACAAACAATTCATTGTGCATTTACTTAAACTATTGAGATATCACACATAATAATTGATGAGAGAATGATCTATATATGACCAGTTTAATATATTGCATTTACTTATATAATGTCATTCTTTATAATCCATAAGTCAATAAAAATTATCAGCAAAGAAAGTGTAACGTTTTAGTCACAATTTTAGTCAACTCTAATGTGTCAGGTTTAAACTAAAACTAAATAATATCATGTTTTAATCAAAGTTTATGTCATGACATGATGCAACTAGTGTACATGATGCCGAGAGCTTGTTTGGCTAAACTTATTTGAAACATTTTATAAACTCTAACATCTTATAAGTTCTTTTAAGCTTATAAGATGTAATTTTTAAGTAGTTTAAAAGTTGTTAAAGTGTTTGACTGATACAACTTATAAGATTTTTTAGAATTTATAATAAATATTAAATAAATTTTAATTTTAATATAAAACAATTTTTTTTTTATACTGAGGTAGAGGTGAGTGGGGGTGGGGGAGGAGTGGGGTGGTTCTAGGGTGGGGTTGGAGGTGGTTATGAAAATAAGTTGAGAAATTTCAACTTATTTTTTTTACAATTTATAAATTGTTTAGAGCTTATTTTATGATCTTATAAGTTAACCATCTTATTTATCAAACACATTGATAAAACTTATAAGCCCTTAAACATCTCCTAAACTGTTTTAAAGAGCTTATACGCTTGGCCAAACACGCTCTAACTCTTAAATATGAGAAGTTAGAAAAGGCAGAGGAACGTGATCCCTTTTGAAATCACGTGGAGTCCTGATTCTTGAATAAGCATAGATATGAGAAGTTGAAAGGGCAACAACTTATGCAACCCCAGTATTTTAAATCTTGACTTTGAGTTGCATCCTAGTCCGATTGGCGTAGAGGATTAATTCTGCAAAACAACCTTTAAGAAGAAAAAGGTAACATGAAAGAGGAAACCTAAAAGAAATTTGTGATGTGGCATAATGGGATATATGTTGAACTAAACTTTAATAAATGCTGAATTAAAGTTCAAATATTATAACCTTCAATAAATTATGTAGTCTACTCTGTTGGCATTGAAAGAGGAGTATGTATAGGGTGAAATTAATTAATACATAAATCATTGAAGTGTATTAGTTGCTTTCACTAAAAAATATTAGTTGTTTTCATTGAAGAGTGTTAATTTATTTTCACTGAACAACTAAGACTCTTCAATAATAATAACTAATATTTTTCAGTTAAAATTATTAATATTATTTAGTAAAAACAACTAATACCCTTCATTGGTGTATATATAAACCATTTTCACTCTATAGTTTGTCTGGAAAGAAAAGTCCCCCTTAAGGAAAAAAAAAAACATGGACGACGATGGGAGAACAAGAAACGATAACTCCGCAGCAACAACAATAATAGGACTCTTATGTTTATTTTTAGATTAACAAAGCAAGATTTTTTACATTCAAAATTATATTGCATATGTTTGTTTAAAGGACTATGCTTTTAAAATTCATTAAAATCCTAACCCATAATAATATATTAATACATATACTCTCTCACACTTTCTCTCGTAATTTCTTTTCTTCTAAAAACAAGCAAATTTATTTTTTACAATATATAATCTCCCCGTCACGTATATTTTTTTTATTATAATTTTCTCAATCTACCTCATAAATCTTATTGACCTAATATAGACAAAAATCACTTTTGTCCTTTTACTATTCTTGAATTTTTCAGTTAGAATTTTTCCAATTCTCCACAAAATTGAAACAAACATACATGCTTAAAAAAAAAAAAACCCTTCCGTTGCGAAAAAAGTTTCTCATTAAACATTCATGCTAAAAAAAATCACCTTTTCGTTGCGAAAAAAGTTTCTCATTTTCCTTTCGGGTTGTCCCATAATTTTTTTTTTCAGTAGGTCTATTGTGCAATATTGCACGGTGCAATTTCACACAAATAAAGAAGGATTCTAAAAATTCGCGGGTCAACATTGAGATCCAGGTCAGTATAATAAAATTCGCGGGTCAAACGGATTTTCCCAAAAAAATTGTGCAAAAGCAAACATAAAAAAATCGCTCTCAGGTCTGTGTTACTTTAAAGTTAAGTGAATGTTACTGTAAAAGTATGTATGTGTTACTAAACGTAGGGTGGAATCGCAAAAAAACAGAGGTTTAAATCATCAAGAAGAAAAACTTGATAAACACCAAAAAAAACTTTAACATAATTCTTATTCATGTGTCACCATATGAAATTAGAAGAATCTGAACGATAAAAAGACTATATGATTAAGTAATTCATGTGTTACTACATGAACAAATGAGTGTTACTACAAGAACTAATCAGTGCTACGATATGAGCTAGTAACACACTTTTGCTCATGTAGTCACACTCGTTTATTCATACAGTAACACAATTTATCAGCAGTATGAAAAATGGGCGATCGTTTGACTCGCGAATTTTGGAATTTTCTATTTAAAGCAGTAACACACATTTGTTCATGTGTTACTACATGAATAAATGAGTGTATACATTTGTTCATGTGTTACTACATGAACAAATGAGTGTTACTACAAGAACTAATCAGTTTTACGATAAGAGTTAGTAACACACTTTTGCTCATGCAGTAACACTCGTTTGTTCACAAAGTAACATAATTTTCAGCAGTATGAAAATTGGGAGATCGTTTGACCCACCTTTGACCCGCGAATTTTAGAATTTTCTATTTAAAGTAGTAACACACTTTTGCTCATACAGTAACACTCGTTTGTTCATACAGTAACACAATTTCCAGCAGTATAAAAAATGGGCGATCCGTTTGACCCCCCTTTGACTCGCGAATTTTGAGTTAATTTATATGGAAAGCAACCGGGTAGGGTTTGGGCATATTGCACGGATCAGACTTTGTGCAATATTGCATATTAGACTTTGGCTAATTTTTTTATTCTGTAAATAACTAAAACAACACTTTACCACACATAATTTTTAAGCTTCAAATTCACAAAATATTAAATTTCACTCATTTCATTCATTTTTTAGCATTATTTATTATTTTATCATTTACTAATAAAATAAATATATTTTATGAGAAATTTATTGTAAGAGGGAGAGAATGGTAAGTACTAATCTAGGAAGCCCAGAAAAACAATACTTTTGGAAAATGCATTTGAGATATGAATAGATGAGTACTATACAGTTATGCCAACACATTGACACATGAAACAAATAAGAGTCTCTTGACTGTGTGTTATGTGAAACGTATTTATACATAAATAATTTTGTAATTATTTTTAATAGAACAATTCATACTTTTCAGCGTAAATATTCGTAACTTTTAGTGAAACAACTCATGCACCTTCATACCCTTAACTAATAGTAATTTTTAAAGAAAATAACTTTTACCATTCAAAATAATACATTTTAGTAAAAACAACTAATTCTATTTAATAAAAAAAACCATACCCTTCAACAGAGTCTGTTTCGTTGAGTATAAATTGTTTTAAAAAGCATATAAGTTCGGTTCTCCAAACATTTTTTTTTCTTTTTAAACTTATAAACGTAAATAGCTTAATTTTAGGATCTTTTAAGTTGTTACACATTTTATTTTATCAAACACTTTGAGAGAGCTTATAAGTTTTTAGTACAACTTATTAGGGCAATTGTAATTTTAGGAGATTATTAATTTATGAGTAGTTTTAGTGTGCACTTGAGTGCATGTCATGCATTTGAATTTTGAAAAAAATAACCCAAGTAGAAATCAATAATACCCCAAGAGTTAATCAGCGATACCCCAAGAAGTAGTCACTAATACACCAAGAAATAATCAATAATACCCCAACTAAAAGAAATACATTGTTCAGTGTGTTTGTGTTGTTTTTGAAAAAAATCAAAATTGAACTAAAATTCAAGTGCATTCTATGCACTTGAGTGCATTCTAGAATTTGTGTTAATTTATAATATTGATGGGATCATATGTTTATATAGGGATTTTTCTAAAAAATATTATTTTATAATTTTATAGAAATTATTAATCTACATTAAAGGGTCGTGACGGAATCAGAGAAGATTATTCTTTTAGAGAGGTTATTAATTTATGTAGTATAAATTATTGAGATAGATTATTCTTTTAGAGAGGTTATTAATTTATCGAGTATTAATTATTGAGATTCTACTATATAACTTTAATAATAGTATATTAATGACAACAAAGAAATTAAATGGAATATATTATAGCTACTATGCTGCACAGTGTAAAACGAGTATTTTTGTTTAATATTATGAGTTAGAGAAAAATATGAGTGGCACTTGGTTTGCAACTATTCAATGGTAATGAGAATGAGAGTGAAAATTAGTGTACGAGCTCGAGAGCCTCGAGGGCAACCCGACCCAATATCCTTGGAACGCCTCCCTCCTAAAAAAATACTACCAATGACTGTTGAATTTATAGGCACGTAATCACATAATACATGCGCAGCGGAATAATCGTTCACCAACAATGAACATCTAATTGCATAATTAAATACGCAAAATCTTAAACAAGAATTTTTACAGCGCTTCGTACACGGAATCCTCTATTATGGTATCCACGCAACAACTATTCACTAACTCGCACCGACTTGCCAGCGTTGAATCTCGATACGAACTTGCTAGGATCGAGCTAGTGATTTTATGAAGAAATTATATTTCTATTGTGTTTAGGAATTCCCAGAGGACTCATATTTATAAAGATTATCTTGGCTTAATTCCCCAGCAAGATAACAGGTCAAACTATAATCTCTATGAATTATATTTCCCATAGATATTTTCCTACGAATAATATCTTGACCATATATTATTCTTGTATAATAATATTTCAAATATTATTATTGAAATTTCATAATTAATTAAATCTAATTTAATTAAATAATAATAATAATAATTAATTCCAAATATAATTATTACTATATTCTCCATAAATTAAATATTATATTTAATATAATACTTAATCAACCAACTATAATTGGTGAACTGTCATTGCTTGTTGTGTGACCCATAAACCCTCGTATATTGAGCGATTAGTCAAATAAACGGTCTTAATTGAACCATAGACAATAAATTAGACATTCTCATTATACGAGGTACGTAGCGAGGAAATCTGCAACTATATATAATATTGTAGGCTATTGTGATATCTTCTTTTCATTCGCGAATACTCGATTAAGCCTTGAACATGATGAAGTGTCTATTCAAATAACCTAATCATATTATCTCGAATCACAAATAGATCACTCGTGTCGCACTTGGCCACAAAGTCCAAGTCGACGTGCATCGACTGATGTCTTAGATTCAATTATGATGAGAAGATAAGTACCCTCTCTAAATCCACTTTGAGGAATGAATTATATTCTTGGCTCAACTACCACGCACATGCACTTCATGATGAACCTAATCCATGCCATATCTACCCTTGGAGGGTGCAAGCATTGGTCATGGTCAAAGTCCATCACTTCGCACATGTCATGCGTATTGACCTCAAGTTAGAGGAGTATCACATCTATCCCACTAACCGAGACACCCATAGATACATTATGTGGAATTACATCAAACGGTTTCTCGTATGGGTATACCAATACCCTCTAAGGTATTTGTGCATCCATTATGAGATACCAAGTATCTCGTAGTAAGTGAGATCTTACTACACTCTCCTATAGAATATAATGCAGATCGCACACCAATCTCCATTGCATCATCAATATCTCATTCTTGATGATCCTCGATCGGGGATATTTGAGAATCATACTTAAGTCATCTAAGTTCTCACTCACTCAATGATATTATCGATTCATGGGAACACAGATATGAATAATGCAAACAATCAAACATAATATTCAGATAAGTGTAATGTCATATACTTAATATTAAATTATTCAATAATATTAAACCATAAACTGAATATTATCTTAGTATTATGTTCTCTCAAAGGATTGTCTCTAGGACACTAACACTAACAATCTCACACTTGGACTAGAGCCAATCACCTACATGTCTAACCCCTAGACCATCAAAATATCTAGTGTGTACATGAACACTCAAAGCCTTGGTGAATGGTGTTGGGAAAATGTATAAGACTTGTTTTGATTAGATGCCAACATGTCCCTCCCTAAGTTGTTTGTAAGTAAATTATTCAGTAGAGTTAGAGTTTAAATTAAACAGTTCTAAGTGTTAAGAACTGAAGTGCAGTTAGTAAAAACTAGAGTGTATTTTAGTATGAAGTCTGCTGAAGTGAAGTCCGCTGCAGTTGAAGTCCGCTGAAGACTAAGTGATCTGAGAAGAAGTCTAAGTCTTGAATGTTTTCTAAGTACATTCTCACTAAGACTAAATCTATCAGTAGAGGACGAAGGTCCACTGATGGGAAGTAACAAAGTACATTTAATGCTAAACATATTTAAAGCTGTTAGTTAATCTGGTTGGAACAAGGCAAAATGAATTTCAGTGAAGCTTACAATAAATGAAGGAATAAGAAGGTTCTCATCAGAGGAGTTCCACCTAAAGCAAGACAAGAATCTGGGCATGCAGACTTAAGGTCCAATGAGAAGATGACACGTCAGTGTACCTTACTGACAGCCGACCTGTCCCAGCCTGACAAGTACCAAAAGTCTTTCACCTAGCAATCTACAGAAAGTTGGTGAACAAGCATGGTTTTGCAGCCGTTTCTTGACAAGACTTAAAGCTTCAAATAGAGCCGTTTGAACCAATCAGATACAAGAAGACTTACTTGAGAAGATTCAAATCCAACGGGAAGATTTTCAAGGAAGCCTATAAATACAGAAGGACGTGCACATTTTACAAGCACGGGAAACTCACAAGATCAAAGCTATCTCTACATTCATAACTATCTAGAAACACTCGAAATTATCATTGTTTCCCAAGTGTTTCACAATTGTAGAGAAACTAACAAACCTTCTGTAACCAAGCTTAAAGCTATATCCAAACCTTAGAAAGAGATAATCCAATCCTAAGCCCAGAGCTAAACTTGTAAGGATTATCTCAAAATAGTTGGAACCAAAACCCTACTCAAAACCCTACTCAGTGTTTAGGTTGAGAGCTAGTGTTAAGTGGTGTTAGTAAGCTGATTGTTGTATCAGTCTGAAAGCTGGTTTGTTTTGGGAACTAGGACCTGGAATTTCCTAGTGATCAATCATCCTAAGAGAGGAAAAGTTGATCAGTGCACCTTGGCACTATAACACAAGGAATTCCAAGTGAAAGGAATTCTCCTGTTTGATCAGGCCAGTGGACGTAGGAGATTTATCTCTGAACCACTTTACATCTTGTGTACTTACATTCTGCTTTTTCATAAGTGTGTGTTAATCTCAAAGTTTATCAAAGTAAAACGAGTTTTCTAAAAGGGCTCACTAATCCGCATCTGAAAGCTAATTAGATAGTAGTTCAACTGAAAGTCTTGTGCTTTCAGTGGAGGTATTATCTCAGTAAGCTTTCACAGAGTAACTCTCAGCAGACCTCAAGTCCACTGACGAGCTACTGTCTTAAGTAACCTGATAAGTTTTAAAGAAGTTTAAATTTGTAACCACAGGTGTATTCCCCCCCCCCCCATACACCTGTTTACTCGTTTCGGGACCATCAATTGGTATCAGAGCAGTGGTTCAAAAGACCATTGTTCTAAGTATACCTTGTGCTCAAAGGTATTTTTATAAGGTCACCTGAATTGATCTTTTGATAAACTTGTTTTTATTCTATGGCTGACAACACAGCTAGGGTTGCACCACCTGCAGAGAACAACATGGGAGTTAATCCCTTGAACCATATGTCTCATCACAAGCTTCCACAATTCTCAGTGGAAAACTATGACTTCTGGAAAATCAGAATGAGAGCTCATCTTGCCTGTGTGCATGATGAAATGTTAAGGGTTATTACTAAAGGTCCATTTGTGTTTATGACACCTAACCCTAGAACTACAGCTGAAACTATTGCAGATCCTAGAGAAGAATGGCCCAAAGATGAAGATAATTTCACTGCAGATGAGAGGAGGAGAAACAACCTCAACTTCATTGCCATGAACATTCTCTACACCACTATTCCAGACTCTGTAATGGGAAGAGTGATCCACTGCAAGACAGCAAAGGAACTATGGGACACTCTTGCTCTCATGTGTGAAGGAACTGACAAAATAAAAGAGAACAAGCTTTCAGTAGCTGTTCAAAAGTATGAGCAGTTCACCATGGAGTCCACTGAGACCATAGACCAGCTTGATGGGAGGTTCACTGACATCATGAATGAGATTAATTCTCTGGGAAAGGTCTACACCAAAAGAGAAGTTGCCTTAAAGATCCTGAGAGGTCTAACCTCAAGATGGGATGTGTACTCTGTGATGATGCAGAATACCAAGGATCTATCCAGCATGTCTATGCAACAGGTATTCTCTGAACTTAAGGCTTATGAGTTTGATCTGAACAGGAAAAGGGCTCCTGATGAGACCTCAGCTGAGAAGGAAGTTGCCTTCAAAGCTAAGGAGCCTGAGCCAAAATCCCCAAAGCCTCAGAAGAGTTCAAAGGCAAGTAAGTCTCAAAGCAAGGCTGAGATGCAGGAGGAACTCAGCCTGATGGCTAGAAGGTTTGAACAACTTAACAGCCGCTTTGGCAAATATAAGAGATTTTACAGGGATAACAGAGAAGGTAGAAGTTATCCACAAAAGACTACCAGAGAAGGAGAGAAAAGCTCATCTGAGCTGGAAAAGAAGAAGGAATACAAGAATTACACCAAGGCTGAAGGTTCATCATCAAAGACCAGAGAGTCCACTGAAGAAAAGAATGATGATGCCAACAGGTGTTTTCAGTGCAAGAAGATTGGGCACTTTCAATATGATTGTCCTCAACTGAGCACTAAAGAAAGAAGAGAAAGGCAAGCCAAAAGAGACAGAAGATATGGAGAAAGAAAAGCCATGATGGCTGGGGATGTTGATGAAAACCTGGAGTCACCTGATGAACTGTTCTCTGACAGCAGTGAAGATGACATGTGCCTCATGGCAAGAGAAGAACCAGAGGTACAATCTAAACCATCCATTTCTCTAGGACACACACCTGAGCTAAGCTCAGAGTCAACTGAGGAACTCAATCTTCAGTCCGCCTTGGAACAATTGATGATTGATTTCTCAAGGTTGCAAGAAGCAAGTTTCTGTCTTCAAGATGAGAACAAACAACTCTTGAGTGAAAACTCCAAGTTAATCGAGTCTGGGAATCAAAAAGATCTGAACTCAGCCAAATCTACCATTGAACTGACAAAAGAGGTGGAAACCCTCAGGAGTCAAGGAAATGGTAGAGATCAACTGATAAAAGATCTCAATGAATCTAAAACAAAGTTAACTGAAGAGAATTTAAAATTGGTAAGCCAAATAAAGGATTCTCTCCTGAAAATTGATGTCTTACAAAAATCTGAAGAGACCTTGTTAAAAAGGATTGATGCTCTAAACAAACCCTCTCTTGCCATAGAGGAGATCCAAAGTTTTCAAACCAATCCAAATAACAAGTGTGGGATAGGCTTTATTCCAAAACCTTCAGAAGGTCCTCTGAGTGTTGCTTCTTCAAGTGGCACAAAGAGAGTTTTTGTTAAGTCTGTGACATTTCAACCACAGACTGTAGATAAAGGAAAAAGACCAGCTGAGATCACACAAAAGAAAAGTCAATCTAAGCCAAAACCAAATGGAAAGGCTCAGGTGACTTATCAAAATAGATCTCAGCAGAGGTACTATCAGCCGAGGTCTTCACAGATGAAGCAACCTCAGCTGAGAACACCCAGGCATGAGCAGTCCTCAAGGAATGACTCATATGGAAGACCTAGTCCTTTTGTGCCTAAAGGAAAAGGTCCTTCATACCTTTATCAACAAAAACCAAGACCAGGTGCACCCAAGCCAAAGAGAAAGAATGTGAAGAAGGTTCCTGTTCCTTCAAAGGCTGACACCCATAGAAAGTTTACTCCCAAGGCACCCAGGGAGATAACAATCTATGTAGATGTTTATGGAAGACAAATTAGCCAATCTAAAATAATTAGAACTGTGAGGCAAATTTGGATTCCAAAAGGTACAGCTAACCTTGTAGGACCCAACACCAAATGGGTACCTAAAGCTTGATCTGTGATTGCAGGGCTCAGTGGACCTCAACAAAGGAGAAGCTCTTAAATCATCAGTCTGGTACTTGGACAGTGGATGTTCTAGGCACATGACTGGCAACAAAAATCTCCTAACAGAATTTGTTGAGAAGGAAGGTCCACAAGTCACCTTTGGTGACAACTCTCAAGGAGCCACTAGAGGTTATGGTACTTTAATAATTGGCTCAGTAAGAGTAAGCAATGTATCCTTTGTCAGTGGACTTAAGCATAATCTTCTGTCCATAAGTCAATTCTGTGATAAGGGATACAGTGTTGAATTTTCATGTAACCTGTGTTTTGTTAAGAATATATCTTCACAACAGGTATTACTAACTGGGTCAAGAAAGGGAAATATTTATCTTGCAGATTGGAAGTCTTGCACACCAAATGCATGTCTTATTGCCAAAAGCTCAACTGACACTAATTGGTTGTGGCACAAAAGGCTAAGTCATCTGAACTTCAAGATGATGAACAGGATAGCAAGACATGGACTGGTAGAAGGAATGCCAAATGAAGTATACAATAAAGAACATATCTGTAAAGCCTGTCAGGAAGGGAAGCAAGTAAAGGCATCTTTCAAAAGCAAAGTAGCAACCTCTACTGACAGAGTACTTCAACTATTACATATGGATCTTTTTGGTCCAGTAACCCCTGTAAGTATAAATGGGAGAAAATATACACTTGTTGTTGTTGATGATTTCTCCAGGTACACATGGGTGATATTCCTTGCAAGCAAAAAGGAGACTCAACTGAGACTGCCAGAGCTCCTGAAGAAAGTTAGCAATGAAAAGAGCCTGAACATTGTAAAGATAAGATCAGATAAGGGCACTGAATTCATAAATTCTATCATATCTGATTATTGTAAAGAATTAGGTATCTTTCATGAGACATCAGCTGCAAGGACTCCACAACAAAATGGAGTAGCTGAAAGAAGAAATAGGACTCTCAAGGAGGCAGCAAGGACAATGTTAGCTGAAGCTCAGGTTCCTAAAAGATTCTGGGCTGAAGCTATTAATACTGCCTGCCACACTCAAAACAGATCCATGGTAACCAAACATCAAGGAAAAACTCCATATGAGTTATGGAATGGCAGAAAGCCACAGGTATCTTACTTTCATATTTTTGGTTGCAAGTGTTTCATTCACAACAATGGGAAAACTCAACTGAAAGCTTTTGATAGCAAAGCTGATGAAGGAATTTTCTTAGGATATTCCCAAATCAGTAGAGCTTTCAGAGTTTACAACTATAGAACTCTTGTTGTGGAAGAAACACCTCATGTGGTATTTGATGAATCTACTTTTGAGTCCAGAAGTAAGGAGACTGAGGATGTGATAAGCAAAAGGCTAACTAGACTGAGTATCAAATCAAAAGGATATCCTGAGAATTCTGTTGATACATTCATCCCAACCTGGGACAACCTCAATGATCAACAATTCAAAGAGGACACTCAAAATCAGACCACTCCTCAAAGCTCACCTGAGAGCTCTCCTGAAGATGTAACTGAACTGATGAACACCATCCCAGTTCAAGAGGTAACCAATGTCAATGAAGATGTGGTCACAGCTGAGACATTCACTGAAACTATCATTCAAGGGGGAACCAATGAAATTACCATTGAGAATGAAAATACCTTGAATGATGACTCAGGACTTCAACCCTCTGTCTTATTTCCTGAATTCGATTTCATTCCAATATCTAGTGACTCAACTTCAGAAGAGTTAAACTCAACTGAAGGGCATCAGCCTAGGAGGACTTGGCTCTCAGATCACCCTGTTGAGCAAATCCTAGGTGATCCTTCCTCAGGAGTCAAAACTAGAAGTTTTCATGGTGAAAGTGCTTTGTTTTGTTGTTTCTTATCAAACCAGGAACCAAGTTCCATAGCAGAAGCACTTCAAGATTCCAACTGGATTATTGCCATGCAAGAAGAGCTCAACCAGTTCACAAGGAATCAAGTATGGGAGTTGGTGGACAGACCATATCACTGCAATGTGATAGGAACCAAGTGGGTATTCAAAAACAAGAAGGATGAGAATGATATCATAGTCAGAAACAAGGCCAGGCTAGTTGCAAAGGGCTACTCTCAAGTTGAAGGATTTGACTATGATGAAACATTTGCTCCAGTAGCCAGACTGGAGGCAATAAGGTTATTTCTTGCATATGCTGCTCACAAGAAATTCAAGGTGTACCAGATGGATGTTAAAAGTGCCTTCTTAAATGGAGTACTCAATGAAGAAGTCTATGTGGAGCAACCCCCAGGTTTTGAAGAAAGTCACAAAGTATATAGACTGAGGAAAGCTCTATATGGACTGAAACAGGCTCCAAGAGCTTGGTATGATACTTTGTCTCAATTCCTTTTGGATCATGGTTTTATCAAAGGGAGAGTTGATAGAACACTTTTCAGAATCACAAAAGGAGAGGACACATTGCTGGTTCAAATCTATGTGGATGATATCATCTTTGGTTGTCCTAACCAAGTCCTCTGTGAGAAGTTCTCTCAACTGATGAAGGGAAAGTTTGAGATGTCTATGATGGGAGAAATGAATTTCTTCCTAGGACTTCAAGTCAAGCAGTCCACTGAAGGAATCTTCATCAACCAAGCCAAATACACAAGGGAGCTGATCAACAAGTTTGGATGCCAGACCAGCAAGGTTGCAAGAGTTCCACTCAACACCAACACCAAAATGGAACCAGATGAGGATGGAGAATCAGTAGACCAGACTTCCTACAGAGCCATTATTGGATCTCTACTGTATCTCACAGCAAGCCGGCCTGATATCACATTTGCAGTTGGCATTTGTGCTAGATATCAAGCCAATCCCAAGAAAAGTCACCTGGAAGCTGCCAAGAGGATTCTCAAATATCTTAAGGGTACTGTGAATATGGGATTGTGGTATCCCTCAGATGACAATCTAGAACTCACAGGATACTCAGATGCTGACTATGGAGGATGCAGAATTGATAGAAAATCAACCTCAGGCACTTGTCAATTCTTGGGAAGTAAACTGATTTCTTGGTTCTCCAAGAAACAAAATTCAGTAGCCACAAGCACTACTGAAGCTGAGTATATGGCAGCTGGAAGTTGTTGTGCTCAAATTCTTTGGCTAAGACAACAACTGAGAGATTACAACATCTTTGCCAATGAAGTCCCTATTTTCTGTGACAACAATAGTGCAATTGCTATTTCAGAAAATCCAGTTCTCCACACAAGATGCAAACATGTGGATATAAGGCATCACTTCATCAGAGATCATGTGGAGAAGAAGGACATCAAGATGCTCAAAATCCACACTGACAAGCAGAAGGCAGATATCTTCACTAAACCTTTGGCTGAAGCAAGGTTTCAAGAGTTGTCAGTGGAGCTTGGACTCCTAGATCCAGGAGAGTAAAGAAAGGATTGAATCTCAGTAGAGTTACCTTCAACTCAGTGGAGGTTCGTACTCAGAAGAGGATCTTCTCTCAGAAGAAGCTCCCCATCTCAGAAGAGATCTATATATCAGACGAGGTCGAACCTCAGTAGAGGTCAAATATACTTATGTTATTTTCAAAGATAAAGCCTCTTAGTGTTATATATATTTTAATTGGTTTCAATATATTTACTAATGAGTGCTTTCTGGAAAATTAAATCTCTTTCCACTGTTCCGAAGAGATTTTGGTATGACAAGCATTTAATGCGCGTGGTACAAGTCAGACATGCTTTTTCAATTACCTATCTCACGCGCCCTAAAAGCCGGATGATGTGACCTTCCGGTTACCAACCTTTTCAATCCATACCATTCAATTAGGCGGTTCTTTTCTAAACCGTCAAGATTTCTTAAAACCCCCCACTAAACCCTGTAACTATCCACGATCTCAAAATCATTCAATCTCAAACGTTGATTGTGAAATTAGATCTAACCGTTTATTTCTAATATAAAATCCCCAACCTTAAGCTTGTAAACCTTTTCGAATACACTTCCAAGCAAACACTTACTATCCTACTCTGTAATCTGTTCTCTCAAACCCTCTTGTTCAAATGGCGAAACTAAATCTCAGTTTCCTTACCCATAAAGATAACTTCTGGTATGAACCCATTGTGGTTTTTGATAACCCAGAAATTGAGTCCAAACCAGAGTATGCTCACATCAAAGAAGCCCTAGTTATGCTCAAAAGTGCTGGGTTAGAGAAATTCCTATCTGTTCATCCAGAGAACTGTTTTGACAGACAGGTTCTTAATTTCTACAACAATGTCTCCAACTCAGATACAAAGATCAGGTCTCATCTGATCTTGCAAAGGAAGAAGAAAGTTATGAGGGATGACATGGAGGTCATTGAACACCAGAAGATAAAGAAGGAGATTCGTGTAAGCGGAGATGTCCTGAAGGAGCTTTTTGATCTTCCTTCTGAAGGTCCCAATCCAGACACGTGCATTGTGGAGAAGGAGGAAGAATGGGTCAAAACCATAATGCAGAGGAAGGTACCATACACTCCAATAATGAACAGAAGTGAACTCCTGCCAGTTTACAATGTTCTCTGTGAAATTGTGAGTAAGTGTATTTTGGGAAACCAAGGGAGTACTGAGCAAGTGAGCAAGCCAAAGCTCAGGCTGATGAAGGCGATAGTTGAGGGCAAGGAAAAGCCATACAATTGGCAGCAGTTCTTTCTGAGGGCCTTGAATAAGGAGCACTCAAAGTTTCAACCCGACAAATCTCCCCAACTATCAAGTAAGCTGAACTATGCAACAAAGATCTCTTACTTGATAGAGAATGTAGATTTGGGCGTGGATTGGATCCCTGACAGGAAATGGAGTATCCTAAAGATCTTATTCAAGTCTGGAAAGACTCTGGAGGCTAGGATGATTAAGCCTGCTGTGGAAAGCCCAGAGGCAGTAGAGGAGGAGGAAGATACCCCTGCTGAGGGGAAGAAAACTAAACTGAAGAGGAGGCTGGTAAAGATAAGCGACAAAATGGCTCAACACAAGGAGGCTGTGGCAGAGAAGGCCTCAAGGAAGGAGAAGAAGAGGTCTTCTGAAGCAGAGAAGGAGGCTGCTTCGAAGAAAGTCAGAGTCACAGACTCTACTGATGAGTCTTCATCAGGTAACCCTACCTCTTCCCCCAACACTATCTCAACTGAGTCTGACTCAGATGTTCCTACTCCTACTCCTATTAAACCCAAGACCAAACCTCGCACCCCTGTAGCCAAAACCAAACGCATCTCCAAAATAACTCACACTCAAACCCCCACTGATGGCTCTCAAAAGCCAGCCAGTGGATCTCAAACTCAAACCCCCACTGAACTCATCTCCACCCCAACTGAAACCACCCCATCAAATCCTACTGAACCAATTCCCTCAACCCCCACTGACCAAAACCCAACCTCACCTGACACTCAAACCTCTTCTGAAACTATCCCTAACCCTCCTGAAACCCAAACCTCAACTCACCTGGAATCTATTCCAGAAGAACCCACTGATATCAGATCCCCTACCCCTTCCCTTCCTTCAGACGATGAAGAAGAGTACTCATTCTTAGACACCCTTAAGGATGAGGTTGCTTACTCTTTGGAGTCTAAGTACCCTGAACTTGACAACTTCCCCACTCTCAAGGCTTTATTCTTGAGGCTGAGACTCCTTGTCCAGCTCAAAGATAGGAGGCTAGGAGAAATTCTATTGGCAGTCAGAGGCAGCAATGCCGATGATTGGAAGAAGGAGGAGATGGAGGTGTTGCAGTTTGCAGGGATGACCAAATCCAGACTTCTCTGTGATGAGAAAATTTTTGAGAGTCTGGTGATGGAAAAGATAGCTGAGGCTAAGAAGTCAGCTGATGTGGTTGCTGAAGCAGAGGAGGAGAAGGAGAAAGAGATGGAGGAAAGTGTACAAGAAGGAGGGACCTCACCAAGGCAAGGTGATGGTGAGGTAGCCAAGGATGTATCCAAGGCAAGGGATACTGAGGCTCAAAATTTGCCACAGGAGAGTCCAGTAGAGGTGTCTACTGAGATTCTCCCACAACAGCCCTCAGTGGTGGCTTCAGAGTCAACTGAGGTGACTGGATCAGAAGGAGTTGAAAAGACTGAGGGTGTTGAAAAGGAAGTTGAAATCACAGGAGTTGTGAGTGGCCAAATAAAAGCAATCATTCCTGTAAAGGATGCATTGGCTGAAAAAATCTTAGTTGAAAATAAGAGTGATGAAAGAAGTAAGCTGAGTGAGGAGGAGGGAGTTCCAATGGAGTTAGAAACCTCAGGAGATATAGGTTGTGAGATTGAGGGAGCAAGAACTAACATTGTTTTAAATGCAGGCACTCAAACTGATGAGATCCCCTCAGTCCAGGTCAACCTAACTCCCCTGAAGGATGAAGTGCTTAAACTTCAAGAAGAAAGGCTCCCTGCCCTTGAAGCTCAACTGAAAGAAGTCCAAGAATTGTCCAAGAGGAGGTGGACGAGATGATCATACTCTCAGACCACATTGACGAACTCATGGAGTCCACAACTACATCACTTCAAAATCTCACACTGAAAGTTGAAGACTCACAACAGATGGTGATTGATGTAGTTGAGGGACAAAGTGTGCTAGTCATTGAGGCTCTGAAAGATCTGGAGAAGAAGGAGGAAGAAGCCAGAACTCAATTCCTGAAGGACTCAGTGGAGAATGTGTCCATCAACCTGAAGTCTTCTGTCGAAGCTTTCTCAGCTGACCTTGTTGGGAAAGTTGAAGGGTTGTGGAACCAGAAGATACAGGAATTCGAGGCAAAGCATGAAGAACTCGGAGCCAAGCTTGGTGAAGTACTCAAAAAGGCTGTTGAGGACTTCCCAACTCAAGAAAAGACCAACGTGCTTATTAATGAGAAATTGGCACAATTTGTGCAATTTGGTCAAACTGCTGGAGCTGCACTGGAAAGGATGGAAGATGAAGTTGACCACTGCTCGACTGAACTGAAGGCCATCGCTCACGATCAGATGAAGTTAAACATCACTGTGGCTGAGTGCATGATTAATGCCGGAAAGGGGGAAAGATTGATATCTTCTAAAGAGCTGAAGGCTGATCCAAGGAACAAAATGCAAATCATCTTTGAAACCCCGGAGTTCGAGAAAGGTCAACAAATCAAAAGCACCATAAAGAAAGTTGATGCTGAGGCCCAGAAGCTGGCTGAGGAAAAGAAGGGAAAGGAGACCGCATCAGTGGACCTCTCAAAGTTCAAGGAAGCTCATCTGAAGGAGAAGGAAGAGAGAGCTGCAAAGAAGGGGGAACCTGCCAAGAGGAAGGCAACTGATGCACTCTCAGCAGAGGTTGCTAAAAAGACAAGAACCTCAGGGAGGTTGACTGCTAAGTCCACAACCTCTACTGACGATGTTGAGGTACTTCCCATTCTTAACCCTGATCCCTTATCTTCTGAAATTCCCAAGTCTGCACCCACACGAGTTACGGAGCTCACTGAGCTAATCAAGGAGGCTGGGGGAATGAACGAGAGAGCAAGGAAGCTATCTGCCCAGCAGCAGGAGAGGAAGGATAAGGTGGTTGGGAAGATAGAGACCATTGCAGAATTGGCTGAGAGGAAAAGGAAGGAGAGGTTAGCCACATTTGATAAAACTACTTCTAAGAAATTCAGAAGTGGTTATCTCAAGTGGGCTGCCAAACTAAAGAAGGACAAGATCACACCTTCTCAGAACAGATTCCCTCACCATGATGCTTGGGTTCCCAAAAAGCTCAATGATGTCTGGGAGACTGCAAAAAGGGAATTCGTTTATTCCTTTTATGTCAGTGGAGAGTTAGGCAGGGACAATGCTCAAGAAGTCTTCAACTCATGGTTGTTTGATGCCTATCCCAAACTCTATCCCGATATCAGTGGAGCTTGGAATGATGCCTTCCCTGATCAAGCTTTGAAGGCCCCTGAGCCAATCACATACTGGCCCCCTCAAGATGCAACTGGTGCAGTTGATAGAGAAAGGATCACTGAAGAGTGGATATCCTTATGTGAACACCTTGGTCTCAGAGGACACTCGAAGGAGGTGATGGAAAGGAAGAATGAGCTGAAGATCAGAGTCTTCAAACAATATGGACTTGAACCTTTGTCTGAGTCCATCTGAGAAAGATGTATCTTTTGCTGGGCATTTGTTTATAAGTCCCAGATGTTTTTAAGTTTGAAACTTCTTAAGAGTTGACTTCATGTAATTTGTACTTCATATTTTTCAATGAAAGGAACTCTGCTGATGTTTGCCCAAGATAATATCTCATTATCATTTAGGCTTATGTACTTGAATGTTTTACTTACAAAAACTGTGAACTTTGAATGTCATCTGAAGAACCTCATCTAGAAGAAGATATGTAATAAGATAGGTTCCGGCATAATCAAAAAGGGGGAAATTGTTGGGAAAATGTATAAGACTTGTTTTGATTAGATGCCAACATGTCCCTCCCTAAGTTGTTTGTAAGTAAATTATTCAGTAGAGTTAGAGTTTAAATTAAACAGTTCTAAGTGTTAAGAACTGAAGTGCAGTTAGTAAAAACTAGAGTGTATTTTAGTATGAAGTCTGCTGAAGTGAAGTCCGCTGCAGTTGAAGTCCGCTGAAGACTAAGTGATCTGAGAAGAAGTCTATGTCTTGAATGTTTTCTAAGTACATTCTCACTAAGACTAAATCTATCAGTAGAGGACGAAGGTCCACTGATGGGAACTAACAAAGTACATTTAATGCTAAACATATTTAAAGCTGTTAGTTAATCTGGTTGGAACAAGGCAAAATGAATTTCAGTGAAGCTTACAATAAATGAAGGAATAAGAAGGTTCTCATCAGAGGAGTTCCACCTAAAGCAAGACAAGAATCTGGGCATGCAGACTTAAGGTCCAATGAGAAGATGACACGTCAGTGTACCTTACTGACAGCCGACCTGTCCCAGCCTGACAAGTACCAAAAGTCTTTCACCTAGCAATCTACAGAAAGTTGGTGAACAAGCATGGTTTTGCAGCCGTTTCTTGACAAGACTTAAAGCTTCAAATAGAGCCGTTTGAACCAATCAGATACAAGAAGACTTACTTGAGAAGATTCAAATCCAACGGGAAGATTTTCAAGGAAGCCTATAAATACAGAAGGACGTGCACATTTTACAAGCACGGGAAACTCACAAGATCAAAGCTATCTCTACATTCATAACTATCTAGAAACACTCGAAATTATCATTGTTTCCCAAGTGTTTCACAATTGTAGAGAAACTAACAAACCTTCTGTAACCAAGCTTAAAGCTATATCCAAACCTTAGAAAGAGATAATCCAATCCTAAGCCCAGAGCTAAACTTGTAAGGATTATCTCAAAATAGTTGGAACCAAAACCCTACTCAAAACCCTACTCCGTGTTTAGGTTGAGAGCTAGTGTTAAGTGGTGTTAGTAAGCTGATTGTTGTATCAGTCTGAAAGCTGGTTTGTTTTGGGAACTAGGACCTGGAATTTCCTAGTGATCAATCATCCTAAGAGAGGAAAAGTTGATCAGTGCACCTTGGCACTATAACACAAGGAATTCCAAGTGAAAGGAATTCTCCTGTTTGATCAGGCCAGTGGACGTAGGAGATTTATCTCTGAACCACTTTACATCTTGTGTACTTACATTCTGCTTTTTCATAAGTGTGTGTTAATCTCAAAGTTTATCAAAGTAAAACGAGTTTTCTAAAAGGGCTCACTAATCCGCATCTGAAAGCTAATTAGATAGTAGTTCAACTGAAAGTCTTGTGCTTTCAGTGGAGGTATTATCTCAGTAAGCTTTCACAGAGTAACTCTCAGCAGACCTCAAGTCCACTGACGAGCTACTGTCTTAAGTAACCTGATAAGTTTTAAAGAAGTTTAAATTTGTAACCACAGGTGTATTCCCCCCCCCCCATACACCTGTTTACTCGTTTCGGGACCATCAAATGGATTAACCAAATTATCTTCCGTGGGAACACGTTCTAACTCTATTTCATTTCTAGCGATTATCTCTCTTATCAAGTGATAGCGCCTCGGTACATGTTTGTTTCTGTTGTTGTATCTCGGTTCATTTGCTTGTGCAACTGCACAAGTGTTGTCATAATACAACTTTATAGGACTACTGACGCTCGGAACTACCCCTAGTTCACTTAAGAACTGTTTTATCCAGACAACCTCTTTCTCGGCTTCTGCCGCAACAATGTACTCAGCTTCAGTTTTTGAATCCGCGGTTATCTCTTGTTTGGAACTATTCCAACAAACCACCCCACCATTGAGAGTGAAGACACACCCTGACTGCAATTTGTAATCATCACAGTCAGACGGCTTTTTTTATCAAAATATTATACTTTTAAAAACAACTCATTAATCTATGGTGTTTTTTGAAGTTGTTATCAAAATAAGCAAGAGCGTCATTCTTGACGGCGCTCACACTGTATAAATAGGAAGCACGCCGTCTACAACGGCACTCCATGAAATTTCCGTTCAATATTCCGACGATGGCGAATAAACAGAAGGGGCGCCGTCCTCAACGGCGCCCATCAACATTTTCTTACGCCAACGTTTGACTGCCGGGTAGTGGGCCATCTTGGACGCCAACGTGAATGGCGCTCATTACATTAACCCTGCTCCAACCCTAACAGTGAGTTCAATTAATTTTTTCAGAGCAACATGCGAGATATGAACAAAGTGACTTAAATATTTGCAGAGCGGTGGATGAGAGTTGTGAGAGGAAGAAATGACTTCAGTAAATTTTTTAAGAGTGGTAGGTGAATTCATTTATAATATGGTTGAGGGGTATTATTAGACTTGTTATTTTCCCCCCTCAAACATATCCACGGGCGCTGCTGTTGCTGCTAAGGAGGAAGAACTCGGGAGCTGCTGCTAGGTCGCCGGTACTGCTGGTTTAAAGGAGGAAAGTCGCCGGCGCGCGCTGCTGCTAGGTCGTCGGCGCTGCTGGTTTGGAGGAGGAAGAAGGTCGCCGGCGCAAAGGAGGAAGAAGGTCGCCGGCGCAAAGGAGGAAGAAGGTCGCCGACGCAAAGGGGGAAAAAGGTCACCGACGCGCACTACTGCTGAGGAGGACGAGGTCGCCGTGATAAGGTCGAATTTTATTTATTGGTAAGAATTGAAGCAATATATATTTAGTTTCTTCTTAGGCGAAAATCACGTAACAATTTGACCGTGTTAATTTAGGAATATTGAATAGGATAATATTTCGTTTAATTTTCCGTTAATTTAGGAATTAAATTTACAAAATTAGGATAATATATTAATTAAGTTTAAATGATAAGTTTCCGTATGCATTAGGTTTACATGATTTTAACCGTGTCAAATAATCTAATTAGGATGATATATTATTTGTTAATTACTTTAGTAAGATAATTTCTTAATTGTTAATTATTTGAAAAGGTCAATTTGACCATGATAAATATGAAAGGATAATCTATTAAATTAATTGATAATTTTAATTTTAATTTAATTAATGAAAGGACAAGAATAATCTATTTCATAAATTGAAGATATTGTGAGTAAAAGTGAGGAATATGTTACATTCGTTATATTAAAACTAATATGTGTTGAATGTTACACGGGAACTTAATTTAACATATAAAATAAAGTTGAAAAATAGTATATTATGTTTATTATTACACAATACAATTTTTTTAATATATAAATTCATGTAAGACAATTTATTTGTATTAGTAATTTTAGAAACTATATAAACTCATTTTACAATGCAACAAAGAGGTGGTATAATTTTCCGAACTACTTCAATTTGTAACTGAATTACAATTAAACCTCCAAATAAAGCTAATAATAATACTTTTTATGAAACAATGAATATCTTTATTTAATGAGGTAAGAGTGAATGATGGTATATTATTATATAATAATTCTAGTGTGCATTTGAGTGAATTGTATGCATTTAAATTAAAAAAAAAAAGATCCAAAAGAAATTAGTAATACCTAAAACTAAGATATAAAAAACCTAAGACTTACAAGTTAACAACATCTTATATAAAATATTTAATAATTTATGGTAAATAATTTTCAATAATTAATAAATATAACGATGCATGATTTAGTGATTACCATGCATGATTTAGTGATTTATAATATTATATGGGTTGAGGAAAATATGTAGTCATACTCCTTCAGATAGTCTCATTTTTTTATATAATAGCAGGATGACTTCGTATACAGAGTTGTATGGACCAGAGGATCCGTCTGTCTTGACCTCACAAAATACACATCGTTCAGAATCACTTTTTAGGGAAAAAATTAAAGAGGATGATACTTTAAGGGCCACTCACGCGACATCACATATTTTTTGGAGTTTTAAGATAGGTGAACAAGATATGGACAGTTTGCACCCTCGTGTTCTTGATGCTCTACAAAGTATGGGTTTTTATGGTGTTGCTCGATGTGGACCGATTATAATTGATAATCATCTTATTACTGCGTTGGTAGAAAGATGGCGCCCAGAGACACACACATTCCACTTTCCCATTGGAGAGACTACTGTAACATTACAGGATGTGGCGATCATTTGGGGATTGCCTGTACAGGGTCGACCAGTTATTTGTGCTGATCCTAATTTTACAAAAGACCAGTGGATGAATTATTGTGATGACTTGTTAGGTTTCCTTCAACTGGATGTTCTTGAAGCGATTATTGAAATTTGAAGCAATATGTCTTAAGCAGAAACGATGTACACCATTTGGTTCATGAAAATCTGGGATCTCCTTTACTGCTTTCACCAACCCTTTATGGCGGTCTGAAATGAGACAAACACCACTAATGCCCCGAACCACGTGTGTCGCCAACATGCGTAGAAACCAGCGCCAGGAGTTGAAACTCTCTTCATCGACAATGGCATAAGCTAAAGGAAGGACATTCTGATTGGCATCAACGGTGACTGCAATCAACAACTTGTGCTTATATTTGGTGTAGAGGTGTGTGCCGTCCACAGAAATGATTTTACGGCAATGCTGAAATGCGTCGATGCATGGTTTAAATGCCCAGAACACATAGTTCAATGTATAGACACCTCTGGTTGGTTCACGTTCCATATGACGCCACTCGACAACTGTTCCAGGATTGTATTTCTGCAATGCTCTCATGAACTTGGGCAAATACTGACATGAGCTCTCCCAGGTCCCATACACATTCTCCACCGCACGTTTAATTGCATCCCATGCCAAATGGTACGAAATATCATAATTATATCGATCCTTCACCATTACTTTTGCACATTCAGCTTTATATGCAGGATTTACCTTCACCATACTCTCTAACATACCCGCAATCAAATTCTTACCCAAATTGTTGTGACGCAGGTTAGAGCCCCTGATAAGACAAGTGTGATGCGGTCCCAACTGAGTAATTTTCCAACTTGTAGTCTTCTTCGAACAATTCACCCGCAAGTACCAATTACATTGTTGAAAGGAAGAGTTGCCTTCAGCTCCCCTTGCATTTTGTTTGCATACAACCTTCCAAATGGTTGGGGTACTCTCCTTGACTGCAAACTCACGCATGGAATGTCGAATTGAATAATTCTTAACAGCAGTCTGCAATTGGTTTTTATTTGTGAAGATCATTCCCACCTTCAAAATTCCCACATCATCATCATATGTGAATTCACCATCTGGGATGCCTATTGAATCAATATGCACATCCTCGTATGATGAGTCGAAAAAAGAAGCTCTCGATAAACTAGGATGTGGTGCAAATTGTTGTGTCATATGTACAATTGAATGAACTGCATCATCCATAACACATTCATCGTCATTTTCTTGTGCTTCTGCACACGGAACAGTATGCCCCAAACTATCAGAAGGTACCTGTCTTGTGTGTCCACCATGATCATTCACATTACGAGTTGGAACGTAATTGGTGAAATGAGGCATTTCAGATTCACCGGCAATGTAAGATGCGTATTGATTGTACGTATCTTCCATTGGATCATGAGATGACCGTGATGGAAATATCATTTCCGCGTCAACAAATAGCTCAACTGATCCGAAACCAGCATTCGGATAAAAAAAGAAACGGAGGTCGCAGTTACACGTAATCGGAAAAATTTGTGACATGTTATTAATGTCATATTTTGCAGATACCTTCAACGAATATTGCTTCAAGTCAAAACCAGTCATCTCAGATAATAAAAGTAGTAGATCATTATAACCAATCCAACGATCAACTCGTTGTAATCCAATAACTACTTCATCACATCGTACAATTATTCCAATATCATTTGAATTTGCCATACCTACAAGCTCCGTTCAAAATCCCAAAATTTAAATTTAGTTTATACGAATTGAACTTTTCTTTAACCAATGGAATCAATCATTTATGATAAACATTTAAAAAAAACACCAGTATACATATAAGGTTTATAAATATTAAAGTATAGCATTTCTTTCCTAGGGCATATTTAATTTTCAAGGAAAAAAATGTAGTCTTTCATTCCTAGGATTAAATCTTAATTTAAATAAAATAACAATGCCTAAATTAATTTTTTTAAAATCTAAAATAATAAATGTTTCTTTAATTATTTTTATTTAACTAAAAAATACAACATTCTGTTATAAAAGTTTTTGATATAGTACCCACATTGTGAAAAAAAAAATATTAGTACTTAAAGTTCAAAGAATCTTTCACACTCATTTATTAATAATTTAAAAAAATACCTTTCAAATATATTTATATGGATTTTAATTTTCAATCCATTATAGTTTATAATAATCACTTTTAGATAATGATAATAGATAACATTCAAAATATTATTTTATTAATATACCTATATATTTAAGGATTAAGATTCAAGATAAATATCAACAAAATAAAAATAATCGTTTTCAACCGATTCTAGCTAATAATAAACTCGAATTTTTAAAATTGACTATCTATTGATTATGATAAATTTATTTATTTTCAATTAGTGATTTAATTGTTTTATTTAATATTAAATATAATAAATTGACTAAACAACATATTCAAAATATATATACGGTTAAGATGTCAATTACTAGCAGAAATCCATTACAATTACTTGGAAAGATAGTTTCAAAACCCATGTCTTGGATTAACTTGAAATCAATCATGATAAATCCAATATCATTTATTTCAATTTTTACAATACAAATTATAACCATAATATTTAATTACGAATAAAATCATCATTTTTTTTTCTGTAAACTGCAGTATAATCTCTAACTCATGCAATACAATTTTTTAGTACTCCCTCCATTCTCAGTAATTAAATGGTCTCTACTTATTTAATTAAACCTAAAGTATGTCTTAAGACATTAAAAATGGAAAACTTAAACATGGACATAAAAATTTCATGCAATATTATAACATATGATATTTATCGATTGAGAATAAACACATCATAAAACAATTTTTATCATCTTCAATAAACACATCATAAAAAATACAATATACTTGCAGTTTAAAATAATTTCAGTGAATGTAAATACTTACAATAATAAAATAAATAAAATTACCTCAAGATGTGTAATCCTTCCAAAATTTACTCCTCTTTATAGTCTTGTGATTATTGCAAACATCAACTCAAGAACATAATAACCTAAGAACAATAATATAACAAGTTTTATTAGATATACTATACATAAACAAACAACTTGTACTTAAAATATTTTTTTGAACTTACTTGGTTCTCTGAAAATTTTGTTATAGAGATGTTGAAATAGAGGAATACACTTGTATTTAACAAGAGGCAAAACTCATTTACTGTATGCATGTGAACTCTCTACTTTCAAACCTGAATTCAAATGTACTAGATTTTCCATCAGCATTTGAAAGCATGCATGAGAATATATTCGCATAGCTCTGTATGCTTGCCAACAAATATATTTGCATAACTTTGCATGCGGACTGCCGAGGAGTATAGGCTGGAACCCTTGGGCGCCGTTGCCAATGGCGCCCCTCTTCTTTATTATCCACAACACTATTCGGCAGTCAAACGTTGGCGTCAGAAATTGTCGATGGGGGCCGTTGGGGACGGCGCCCCTTCTGTTTATTCGCCACCACCTTGCCATCGTCGGAATATTGAACGAAAATTTCATGGAGCGCCGTTGTAGACGGCGTCCTTCCTATTTGTACAGTGTGAGCGCCGTCAAGAACGGCGCTCTTGCTTATTTTGATAACTACTTCAAAAACCACCATAGATTAATGAGTTGTTTTGAAAAGTATAATATTTTGATAAAAAAGCCAAGTACTGGAAACTCGCATCAGCATAGCTCGTAACGATTAGCTCTGTCTGCCCACCATACACAAGAAAATGTTCTTTAGTACGCATGAGGTACTTCAAAATATTCTTGACAGAAATCCAGTGAGGCTCACCTAGATTCTGCTGGTATCTACCAGTGATGCTGTCAGCGTAGGCCACATCTGGCCTAGTGCAAGTCATGGCGTACATGATTGATCCAATTGCAGATGCATATGGAACGTCCTTCACGTGCTCGATATCAGCTTTGCTAGAAGGACAATCCTTCTTTGACAGCTTTATCCCATGATTTGCCGGCAGAGACCCTCTCTTAGAGTTCTCCATCGCAAAACGCTTCAACACCTTATCTACGTAGGTAGATTGTGACAGCCCTAACATGCTTCACCAAGATCCTTCATCATGAAGGTCTTTGATAACCAATCTTTCATGAGCTGCATTAGTGGGATGTTATCTCCTATAATGAATATATCATCGACATATACGACTATAAAGATAATACTCTTCCCGCTTTATTTACAATAAACGTAAGGATCTTCCGGATTTTTGATAAAGCCAAAAGATTTGACCGCTTCATTAAATCGGATATTCCAACTCCTAGAAGCTTGCTTCAATCCATATATGGATCGTTTAATCTTGCACACAAGATTAGACTTTGACTTAGATATGAAACCCTCCAGTTGAGTCATAAACACGTCCTTATCAATGTTACCATTGAGGAAAACTATTTTGACGTCCATCTGCCAAATCTCATAATTGTAGTGTGCCACTATCACAAGTAAAATACGAATGGACTTGATCTTTGCAACTGGCGAGAAGGTCTCGTCATAGTCAATGCCTTCGCATTGATTATGCCCTTTCGCCACCAACCTTGCCTTGTAGGTTTGTACTTTGCCATTTGCATCTGTGTTCCGCTTGAAGACCCATTTGCAACCTATGGGTTTTACCCCATTTGGCAATTCAACCAAGTCCCAAACTTGATTGATGTACATCGAGTCCATCTTGGATTTTATGGCTTCATGTCACTTCTCTGAGTCAATATCTAATGTTGCGTCAGTGTAAGTCTTAGGTTCGCCTTTATCTGGTATTTCCACGTCATCATGTTCCTCCACGAGGAAACCATAATATCTATTGGGTGGATTACAAATCCTATTCGACTTATGGAGTTGTGGTTGTGCAGGCTGTACATTCTGATCGTGAAAATTTTATGGTGCAGCAACTTCATCGTTGACCGGAGAGTCCTCAAGAGCGACACTTTCAGATGCCTCTTGGGCGGGAGTTTGAACTATGCTATTCACATTCAGCCTACTTGGAAGTTGTTGTGAAGGCAAAGCAACTCTAATTACGCTCCCACTGGCTGAAAGAAGATCACCTAGTGATAAAATTCCACCATGAGAGTCGCTGAATGATCCCACTGATTCTTTGTCATGTTGCTTTGAAAAATCATTAGTATCTATGTTAATTCGTGGTTCTTGAATCTCTTCAAGTTCTATCTTCTTACGACTTTATTCCTTAAAGACGTGCTCATCTTCTAGAAACTTAAGGAACTTAGCTTGCCTAGAAACTGTTGGATTTTATAGGCACAAACACCATGTTCGGCGCAACGGAAGAAATCGATTCCCCAACAACGAATCTGCATATGGTTGTGTAACATAAAACAGAAAGGATAAATAATAACATATAAGTCCTTACAATGATTTGTACGCGGAATCCTCAACTATGGTATCCACACAATAGCTATTCACCAGCCCGCACCGACTTGCCAGCGTTGAATCTTGAGATGAACTTGCTAGAAAAATTCAAACTAGAGATTTTATGGAGATGTTGGTCCCACTAGTCGGATTACTGCGAATGCGGAAGCTTGACTTAAATAAACCTTTTTAGATTTCAAATGAAAGATGCAGAAAGTAAAGAAAAGCAATAAATAACACACGATATATAGTGGTTCGGATGTTAAAATCCTACGTCCACTCTCCCTTATCAAAGGGGCCTTACTACTAACCAACCAACTTACGAACACTGGAATTTCACAAGTACCAGCTCCTTGATACAATCTTTAGATCTGCTCGATCTAAAGCTTCTCAATACTACAACCTTATCTTTAGAGATGAACGGGTTTAGTATCTAAATTCCAACTACAAGAACTCCTTATAGAGTAAATAGGTATTAAGTGCCTAGAGTGCTTAATTTCTTGAGTGTAATGTAAAGCTTGAGAGTTTTTCTTCGTGCGTGTAACTAGAGCTTTTCTTCATACCAGGACTCTTGTTTTTATAGAGGTGATTAGGGTTTAGCCATTGGAGAGCTAATCTAATCAGATCTCTATGTATGGAAGTCTTCAATCAATCAATTCCCTAATTGATTGATTGGGGTTGGTGAGATCCTTTGGATTGATTCTTCTTTGACTTTCCAATCCGATCTTCAATCAACATTAAATGCACCAACGGTAAAGAGCTTCCTTGGTCAAACTCTGATTCTTCCAGAGTAGACATACCAGGTACCAGATGACCCAGAGGTCCTCTGGTCCAGAGTCGGCTTCGAAACATTTGTTCCCTTATATTCAGGAGATGATTCTAAGGTACTTTTATTTCACCAGACTCGTCTGGTCTTCTGGACTCGTCTGGTTCTGGGGAAAGTCTTCTGCCTCTGATCTGATCTACTCTGATGAAGTCTTCTGGCGGAGTCCTCTGATGAAGTCTTCTGGTGACTCTTCTGGTCTGGCAGTTCCCCCTAGATTAAGTCCTAATCTAGATCCTCATCTGGCTAACAGGTCCAGATGGTCCTATTACATCTTCTGGTTTGTTTCTAACTCATCAAAACTAATTATTTTTTATCCTAACAATTTCTCCCTTTTTGATGAAGTTAAAACAAAACCAGAACTGAATTTAAAAAAGCAAGAAAATAATAAAGACAAGATCTTAGAATAGATCTTATCTGGCAAACAATTTAGACCACAAGAAGTTGTCTTTCAAACAAGCAGAGATAGGAATATATCATTAAGCAAGATAATGATGTTTACAAATTACATGAAATATCCTAAGCAATATCTCCTTCCTTCTTTAGGAACCAGGAACCAGTCCAGGAACCTATCTCGAATGACTCTGAGCTCTGACTGGCTAGGAGGGTCGAAGTTTGCCATCACCTTAGTCTTGAACAGCTTCTTTAGCTCTGCCCAATCAATCTGGTCGCCAACCAGAGGAGTGTTGAGGTAGTGAAACTCTGGAGCAGTTACTTCAATGTTGAACTGAATAGTTGACTGCATCAGCTGCTCATAGAGGTTTTTGTCATAGGCCTTCATCCAGGCATGAAAGGTTCTATTGATAAGAGTCTCGTCCTCTGGTGGAGGCTTGTGAATGTAATGCTGAATAAACCACAAGGTCTTAGCTTCCTTCCACTGGTTGATCAGAGAAACATACACAGTAAAGTCAAAAGACAATTCTGTCCCGAGTGGCAACTGCTCCATAATCTCTATATGGCCTTTCTTCTTCCTTGAGCTGCCACTGCTGCTACCACCAGCTTCCTTAGCCTTCTTGTTCTACCTCCTAACATATCTCAGTCTCTGCTCTTCATTGATGTTCCTGGTAATCCAAGCTCTCTTCTCTTCCTTTGTCTCCTCTTTGTACCTCTTCTCAGCTTCTTCAACAACCTCCTCCAGAAAGGTTTTCTTGACCTTTCTGATTTTCCTCCTGGCAGGGCCAGACACAACAGCTGGTTCTTGGTCTGACTCTGGAGCTTCCTCTTCTGCAGTCAGCTGCTTTGCTTTAGCCAGGGACTTCAGCTCATCCTTCTTCTTCTGGTTTAGCTCTGCCTGTGCCATAGTGCTCTCCAAAAGATCCAATCTTCCAGAATGCATGAAGAGGGTTTCATTTGTGCTCTTTGCCAATTCAGTTCTGGCACCTTCTTCCCCCTTTTTGACTTCATCAAGAAGGGGTTCAACAACCTGCCTGATGAGAACAGGAAGCTCAGGATTGGAAGAGTGCAACTCCCTTAACTTCTTGGCTTCTGCAACATAGGCCCGAGCTTCAGCAACCAGAATTTCTTGTTTGTCCTGCATCTGGCAAAAGTCATCTTTCATCTTGGCTAGATCAATCATCTGAGTAGCCAGAGAGGTCTTGAGGACTGAGACAGATCTCATCTGCTCCATCACATACTTCTGGAGCTCATTCTGGCTTTTAATCACATTCATCTTCAAGAAAAGTCCATTTGCCTTGAAGGCAGCTTTAGCAGAGGCGAAAGTGGACTAAATCTGCTTGAGAAGCCTCTTCCTTTCCTCCTTGATCTGGTGCTCAATCATATTAGGGCCAAAATGCTGCATGGCCTTGCAGAATCGGCCAACTTGTTGAATCTGCTCATTGAAGAAGAGCTTCATCTTCATCATCATTACGGGTGTGACATTAAAATCTTCCTCCTCTGAATAAAGCTCTAGAGGAAAAGAAAAGTGAGGCCCAAAGGAGTAAGAGGGGCCAGCAGGGGAGATCGTTACCCCTCTCTAGATCATAAGAGTTTTGATCACGACCCTGGCAGAGTCAACTGATAACATCTCTACCGAATGCTGAATATTCAGCTTTTTCTTCAGCTCAATCTCCCAGTTTGAAAAGTTGGAGGCACCCATCTCTTCCAAGAGAAGAACAAAATCCTCCACATCTTCTTCTCTGGCCGTGCTCCAAACTTTGCCATCAGTGAGGTCTGCCAACAAGGGGAGGTGCTCCAGCAGAACAGGGAAATGTTCTCTGAGCCAGAGCTGAGCATCTTTGCTCATACTTTACCGAATGGGACCCATGTCTGGATCATTGAATGAGAAAGGGATGGGCCCACGGGCAAAGAAGGATGCGGCAAGGCCGGAAGGCTCCAGTGAAGCATCCTCATCTTCACTATCATTGCCACTTTGGCTCGCAGGGGAGCCAGGGGGAGCAACAAAACCCTAAGCCATGCACGGGGCAGAGGGGGTTTGAGAAGAGAGGACAGGGGGGTTTTATGAGGATGAAGGGTAAGTATGGTGTGAGGTGGAAGGAGGAATGTGAGATGTTGTGGGCTGTTCTGTACCAGGTGAGGTAGTAGGCAAAGAAGCCTCCTCTGGTACAGAGGGTATAATCTGAGGTAGAGGTTTGGGGTACTTGTGGTAAGGTAGAATGTGATAATGAGGGTTCTGCACCAGGTGAGAGATTAGGCAAGGATATATGTTGGTCCCGAAACGAGCAAACAGGTGTATGGGGGGGGGGGGAATACACCTGTTATTACAAATTAAAACTTCTTGTCTCTTATCAGGTTACTTAAGACAGTAACACGTCAGTGGACTTGAAGGTCTGCTGAGAGTTACTTAGTGAAAGCTTACTGAGATAATAACTCCACTGAAAGCCCAAGACTTTCAGTTGAACAACTATCTAATTAGCTTTCAGGTGCGGATTAGTGAGCCCTTTAGAAAACTCGTTTTACTTTGATAAACTTTGAGTGATAACACACACTTATGAAATAGCAGAATGTAAGTACACAAGATATAAAGTGGTTCAGAGATGAATCTCCTACGTCCACTGTCCTGATCAAACAGGAGAATTCCTTTCACTGGAATTCCTTGTGTTATAGTGCCAAGGTGCACTAATCAACTTCTCCTCTCTTAGGATAATTGATCACTAGGAAATTCCAGGTCCTAGTTCCCAAAACAAACCAGCTTTCAGACTGATACAACAATCAGCTTACTTGCACCACTTAACACTAGCTCTCAACCTAAACACTGAGTAGGGTTTTGAGTAGGGTTTTGGTTCTAACTGTTGTGAGATAATCCTTACAATGTAGCTCAAGGCTTAGGATGGATTATCTCTTTCTAAGGTTTGGATATAGCTTTTAAGCTTGGTTATAGAAGGTTTGTTAGGCTCTCTACAATTGTGAAACACTTGGGAAACAATGATGATTTCGAGTGCTTCTAAGTAGTTATGAAAGTAGAGATAGCTTTGATCTTGTGAGTTTCTCGTACTTGGAAATGTGCACGTCCTTCTGTATTTATAGGCTTCCTTGAAAATCTTCCCGTTGGATTTGAATCTTCTCAAGTAAGTCTTCTTGTATCTGATTGGTTCAAACGGCTCTATTTGAAGCTTTAGGTCTTGTCAAGAAGCGGCTGAAAGACCATGCCTATTCACCAACTTTCTGGGGAAAGCTAGGGAAAGACTTTTTGGTACATGTCAGACTGGGACATGTCGGCTGTCAGTAAAGTACACTGACGTGTCATCTTCTCATTGGACCTTCAGTCTGCTTGCCCAGATTCTTGTCTTGTTTTAAGGTGGAACTCCTCTGAGAGAACCTTCTTATTCCTTCACTTATTACAAGCTTCACTGAAATTCATATTGCCTTGTTTCAACCAGATTTAACTAACAACTTTTAATGTGTTTAGCATTGAATGTGATTCGTTAGTTCTTATCAGTGGACCTTGATCCTCTACTGATGATTTTAGTCTTAGTGAGAATGCACTTAGAAAACATTTAAGACTTAGACTATATCTCAGATCACTTTGTCTTCAGCGGACTTCATCTTCAGCAGACTTTCTTCAGTGGACTTCGTCTTTCAACACACTCAAGATTTTACTAACTGCACTTCAGTTCTTAACACTTAGAACTGTTTTAACTAAACTCTAACTCTACTGAATTTTTAACTTACAACCAACTTAAAGAGGAACATTTTGGCATCTAATCAAAACATAAGTCTTATACATTTTCCCAACAATTTCCCCCTTTTTAATTATGCCGGAACCTATCTTATTACATATCTTCATTCAGATGAGGTTCTTCAGATGACATAAAAGTTCAAGGATTTTTTTTTGTAAGTAAAAACATTCAGGTACAAAAGCCTAAATGATAATGAGATATTATCTTGGGCAAAACATCAGTAGAGTTCATTTCATGGTAAATAGTGAAGTACAGATTACATGAAGTCTACTAACAAAAGTTCAAACTTAAGAACATCTGGGGCTTATAAACAAATGCCCAGCAAAAGAACACTTAACTTCTCAGATGGATTCGAAAATGGGTTCAAGACCATACTGCTTGAACACTCTGACCTTTAGCTCGTTCTTCCTCTCCATCATTTCCTTCGAATGTCCTCTGAGTCCAAGATGTTCACACAAGGATGTCCACTCTTCAGTGATCCTTTCTCTATCAACAACACCAGTTGCATCTTGAGGAGGCCAGTAAATGATTGGTTCAGGAGCCTTCAAGGCATGATCTGGGAAGGCATCATTCCAAGCATCACTGATCTCAGGATAGATTAATGGATAGGCTTCAAAAAACCATGAGTTAAAAACCTCTTGAGCATTATCTTTTCCTAACTCTCCACTGACATAAAAGGAATACACAAATTCCCTTTTAGCAGTCTCCCATGTATCATTGAGCTTTTTAGGAACCCAAGAATCAAGATGAGGATATTTGGCTTTTGAGAAAGTCAATTTTTCCTTTTTAAGCTTAGCAGCCCATCTTTGATAACCACTCCTGAACTTCTTGGATGTTGTCTTGTCAAAAGTGACTAGCCTCTCCTTCCTTTTCCTTTCGGCCATCTCAGCTATGGTCTCCATCTTTCCAACCACCTTATCCCTCCTTTCTTGTTGTTGAGCAGCAAGCTTCTGTGCTCTTTCATTCATTCCTCCAGCCTCTTTGATAAGCTCAGTGAGCTCTGTTACTTTTGTGGGGGCAGACTTAGGAGGTTCAGATGAGAGGGGTTTTGGGTTAAGGATAAGAAGTACCTCAACTGACTCAGTTGAGCCAGTGGACTTAGCAGCCAACCTCCTTGAGGTTCTGGTCTTCTTGGCTACCTCATCTGAGAGGACATCAGTGGCCTTCCTCTTGGCTGGTTCCCCCTTCTTTGCAGCTCTCTCTTCCTTCTCTTTCAGATGAGCTTCCTTGAACTTTGAGTAGTCCACTGATGCAGTCTCCTTGCCTTTCTTTTCCTCAGCAAGTTTCTGGGCCTCAGCATCAATTTTCTTCAAAGTGCTCTTGATTTGTTGGCCTCTCTCGAACTCCGGGGTTTCGAGAATAAGTTGCATCTTGTTCTTTGGGTCAGCCTTTAAGTCCTTTGCAGATATTCTTCTTTCCCCCTTTCCGGCACTAATCATACACTCAGCCACAGTTATGTTTAACTTCAACTGATCGTGAGCAATGGCCTTTAGTTCTGTTGAGCAGTGGTCAACTTCATCTTCCATCCTCTCCAAAGCAGCTCCAGCTGTTTGTCCAAACTTCACGAATTGGGCCAGCTTCTTATCTATGAGCACATTTGTCTTCTCCTGAGTTGGGAAGTCCTCAGCAGCTTTCTTCAGTACTTCACCAAGCTTGGTTCCCAGCTCCTCGTGCTTAGCTTCGAACTCCTGCATCTTCTGGTTCCATAACCCTTCAACCTTCCCAATAAGGTCAGCTGAGAAAGCTTCAACAGAAGACTTTAGGTTAATGGACACGTTCTCTACTGAGTCCTTCAGGAATTTAGTTCTGGCCTCTTCTTCTTTTTGTTCCAGCTTCTTCAGGCCTTCAAGAACCAGCACACTTTGACCTTCTACCACGTCCAGCACCATCTGCTGCGAGTGTTCCACTTTGAGGGTCAGATTACTGAGGGATGTGGTGGTAGATTCCATGAGTTCATCCACATGGTCTGAGAGGATGACCATCTCATCCACTTCTTCTTGTACCACCTCTTGAACATCTCTCAGTTGAGCTTGAAGAACAGGAAGCCTTTCATTTTGGAGTTTAAGTACTGCATCACTCAGAGGAGTTAGGTTGACCTCTACTGGGGAAATTTCAACAGTTTGAGTACCTGCATGAAAGATAAGGTTAGCTTTATCTCCCTCAGTCTCACAACCTAAGTCACCTGAAGCTTCTATCTCCATTGGGACTCCCTCCTCCGCACTCATCTTACTTCTCTCTTCACTCTCCTTTTCAACTGATATTTTTTCAGCCAATTCATCCTTTACAGGAATGATTGCTCTAATTTGTCCACTCACTATACCAGTTATTTCCACCTCTTTCTCAGCTCCCTCAGCTTTTTCTTTTTCTTTTTCAACTCCTTCATTTCCAGACACCTCAGTTGACTCCTTAGTCACCACTGAGGGCTGTTGTGGGGGAACCTCAGTAGACACCTCTACTGGGCTCTCCTGTGGCAAATTTTGCACCTCAGTATCCCTTGCCTTGGATACATCCTCGGCTACCTCACCATCACCTTGCCTTGGTGAGGTACCTCCTTCTTGGACAATCTCTTTCTCCTTCTCCTCCTCCATTTCTTTTTCTCCTTCTACTTCAGCTATCACCTCAGCTGACTTCTCAATCTCACCACCATCAGCCTTCTCCAGCTCATCTCCCTTCTTAGCCTCAGCAAGCTTCTCCATCACTAGACTTTCAAAAATTTTCTCATCATAGAGAAGTCTAGATTTGGTCATCCCAGCAAATTGCATCACCTCCATCTCCTCTTTTTTCCAGTCATCAGCATTGCTGCCTCTGACAGCCAGTAAAATCTCATCCAGTCTTCTATCTTTGAGCTGGACAAGGAGTCTCAGTCTCAAGAATAATGCTTTTAGGGTGGGGTACCCATCAAGATCAGGGTACTTAGACTCTAAAGAGTATGCAACCTCATCCTTAAGAGTGTCTAGGAATGAGTACTCTTCTTCATCGTCTGAAGGTAGGAAAGGTGTAGGGGATCTGATATCTGAGGGTTCTTCTGGAATAGATTCTAGGAGAGTTGAGGTTTGGGTTTCAGGAGGATTAGGTTCAGAAGAGGTTTGGGGTTGAGTATCAGGTGAGGTTGGGTTTTGTTCAGTAGAGGTTGAGGGAATGGGTTCAGAGGGGGTTGAGGTTGCCTCAGCAGATGCCTCAGGAGGGGTGGTAATTTGGGATTCACTTTCAGGCTGTTGAGAGCCTTCAGTGGGGGTTTTTGCCACTTTTGAAATTTTCTTTGTTCTGGCAGGGGTTCTGGGCTTAGTTGTTTTTGGTTTGATGAGGGTAGGGGTAGGTATATTTGAGTCAGACTCAGTTGAGATCATATTCGGAGAAGAGTCAGGGTTACCTGATGAAGATTCATCAGTAGAGTTTGTGACTCTGACTTTCTTGGAGGCACTCTCCTTCTCAGCCTCAGCAGACCTCATCTTCTCTTCTGTGTGAAGGGCCATCTTATCACTCATCTTGATGAGCCTTCTCTTTAGTTTGGTACCCTTCTTTTCAACAGTACCAGCTTCCACCTCCTCTGCTGCTGCCTCTGGGCTCTCCTCAGCGGGCTTTATCATCCTTGATTCCAGATTCTTTCCAGACTTGAACAGAGTCTTTAGATTACTCCACCTCCTGTCTGAAACCCAATCCACTCGCAGATCTATATTCTCTATCAAGTAAGAGATTTTTGTTGCAAAGTTTAGCTTACTTGATAGTTGAGGAGATTTGTCAGGTTGGAACTTTGAGTGCTCTTTATTCAACGCCCTCAGAAAAAACTGTTGCCAGTTGAATGTCTTTTCCTTACTTTCCACAATCGCCTTCATTAATCTTAGCTTGGGCTTGCTCACTTGCTCCGTGCTTCCCTGGTTTCCCAGTATACATTTCCCAACAACTTCACAGAGAACATTGTAAACCGGCAGGAGTTCACTTCTGTTCATTGTTGGACTGTATTTCATTTCCCTTTGCATAATGGAATAAACCCATTCTTCTTCCTTGTCCGCAATACAAGTATCTGGATTCGGACCTTCAGAGGGAAGATCGAACAACTCCTTCAAGTCATCTCCACTTATGCGAATTTCCTTTTTAATCTTCTGGTGTTCAATGACCTCCATGTCGTCTCTCATCACCCTCTTCTTTCTTTGTAATATGAGATGAGACCTGATTCTTGAATTAGAGTTGGATATATTATTGAAAAAGTCAAGAACCTGCCTGTCAAAGCAATTCTTAGGGTGAATAGATAAAAACTTCTCTAACCCAGCAGTTTTGATCATTTCTAGGGCCTCTTTGATGTGAGCATACTCTGATCTGGACTCAATTTCTGGGTTATCAAAAACAACGACGGGTTCATACCAGAAATTTTCTTTATTGGTAAGAAAGTCTAGATTTAAACTTGCCATTTGAGATATTGGATTTGAGAGAAAAAATGGAGAGTGTATTTGGACAGATAGGTTGAGTTTGCTTGAAAGTGTATTCGAAAAGGTTCTTAGGCTGAGATTTGAGGTTTTTATATGAGAAAAGAATGGTTAGATTTAATCCCGCAATCAACGTCTGAGATTATTTTGAGTGAAAGGCCGTGGATAGTTGAAAAGGGGGTGGGGAGGTTTTAAGAGATCTTAAAGGTTAGGGAGTAACCGTCTAAAATGAATAGTATGGATTAAAAGAGTTGGTAGCCGGAAAGTCACATCATACGGCTTTTAGGGCGCGTGAGATAGGTAATTGAAAAAGCATGTCTGACTTGTACCACGCGCATTAAATGCTTGCCATACCAAAATCTTTTCGGAACAGTGGAAAAAGATTTAATTTCCCAAAAAGCACTCATTAGTAAGTTTTATTGAAACCAAATATATATTTTAAAAACTAAGAGGCTTTAAATTTGAAAATAACATAAGTATAAAACTTTTGACCTCTACTGAGGTTTGACCTCGTCTGATATTCAAAACTCTTCTGAGATGAGGAGACTCTACTGAGATAGATCCTCCTCTGAATATGAACCTCCACTGAGTTGAAAAGAACTCTTCTGAGGTGGAATCCTTTCTTTACTCTCCTGGATCTAGGAGTCCAAGCTCTACTGACAACTCTTGAAACCTTGCTTCAGCCAAAGGTTTAGTGAAGATATCTGCCTTCTGTTTGTCAGTATGGATTTTGAGCATTTTGATGTCCTTCTCCACATGGTCTCTGATAAAATGATGCCTTATATCCACATGTTTGCATCTTGTGTGGAGAACTGGATTTTCTGAAATAGCAATTGCACTATTGTTGTCACAGAAAATAGGAACTTCATTGGCAAAGATGTTGTAATCTCTCAGTTGTTGTCTTAGCCAAAGAATTTGAGCACAACAACTTCAAGCTGCCATATACTCATCTTCAGTAGTGCTTGTGGCTACTGAGTTTTGTTTCTTGGAAAACAAAGAAATCAGCTTACTTCCCAAGAATTGACAAGTGCCTGAGGTGGATTTTCTATCAATTCTGCATCCACCATAGTCAGCATCTGAGTATCCTGTGAGTTCCAGATTGTCATCTGAGGGATACCATAACCCCATATTCACAGTACCCTTAAGATATTTGAGAATCCTCTTGGCAGCTTCCAGATGACTCTTCTTGGGATTTGCTTGATATCTAGCACAAATGCCAACTGCAAATGTGATATCAGGCCTACTTGCTGTGAGATACAGTAGAGACCCAATAATGGCTCTGTAGTGAGTCTGGTCTACTGATTCACCATCTTCATCAGGTTCCATCTTGGTGTTGGTGTTGAGTGGAACCCTTGCAACCTTGCTGGTCTGGCATCCAAATTTGTTGATCAGCTCCCTTGTGTATTTGGCCTGGTTGATGAAGATTCCTTCAGTGGACTGTTTGACTTGAAGTCCTAGGAAGAAATTCATTTCTCCCATCATTGACATCTCAAACTTCCCTTTCATCAGTTGAGAGAACTTTTCACAGAGGACTTGGTTAGGACAACCAAATATGATATCATCCACATAGATTTGAACAAGCAAAGTGTCCTCTCCTTTTGTGATTCTGAAAAGTGTTCTATCAACTCTTCCCTTAATGAATCCATGATCCAATAAGAATTGTGACAAAGTATCATACCAAGCTCTTAGAGCTTGTTTCAGTCCATATAGAGCTTTTCTCAGCCTATATACTTTGTGACTTTCTTCAAAACCTGGGGGTTGCTCCACATAAACTTCTTCATTGAGTACTCCATTCAAGAAAGCACTCTTGACATCCATTTGATACACCTTGAATTTCTTGTGTGCAGCATAAGCAAGAAATAACCTTATTGCCTCCAATCTGGCTACCGGGGCAAAAGTTTCATCATAGTCAAAACCTTCAACTTGAGAGTAGCCCTTTGCAACTAGCCTGGCTTTGTTTCTGACTATGATATCATTCTCATCCTTCTTGTTCTTGAATATCCACTTGGTTCCTATTATATTGCAGTGATATGGTCTGTCTACCAACTCCCAAACTTGATTCCTCGTAAACTGGTTGAGCTCTTCTTGCATGGCAATGATCCAGTTGGAATCTTGAAGTGCTTCTGCAATGGAACTAGGTTCCTAGTTTGATAAGAAACAACAAAACAAAGCACTTTCACCATGAAAACTTCTAGTTTTGACTCCCGAGGTAGGATCACCTAGGATTTGCTCAACAGGGTGATCTGAGAGCCAAGTCCTCCTAGGCTGATGCCCTTCAGTAGAGTTTAACTCTTCTGAAGTTGAGTCACTAGATATTGGGATAAATTCAAATTCAGGAAATAAGATAGAGGGTAGAAGTCCTGAGTCATCATTCAAGGCATTTTCATTCTCAATGGTAATCTCATTGGTTCCCCCTTGAATGATAAGCTCAGTGGATGTCTCAGCTGTGACCACATCTTCATCGACATTAGTTACCTCTTGAACTGGGATAGTGTTCATCAGTTCAGTTTCATCTTCAGGAGAGCTCTCGGGTGAGCTTTGAGAATTTGTCTGATTTTGAGTATCCTCTTTGAATTGTTGGTCCCTGAGATTATCCCAGGTTGGGATGTATGTATCAACACAATTCTCAGGATTTCCTTTTGACTTGATACTCAGTCTAGTTAGCCTTTGGCTAATCACTTCCTCTTTCTCCTTACTTATGGACTCGAAGGTAGATTCATCAAATACCACATGAGGTGTTTCTTCCACAACAAGAGTTCTACAGTTGTAAACTCTGAAAGCTCTACTGATTTGGGAATATCCTAAGAAAATTCCTTCATCGGCTTTGCTATCAAAAGCTTTCAGCTGAGTTTTCCCATTGTTGTGAATGAAACACTTGCAACCAAAAATATGAAAGTAAGATACCTGTGGCTTTCTACCATTCCATAGCTCATATGGAGTTTTTCCTTGATGTTTGGTTACCATGGATCTGTTTTGTGTATGGCAGGCAGTATTAATAACTTCAGCCCAAAATCTTTTAGGAACCTGAGCTTCAGCTAACATTGTCCTTGCTGCCTCCTTGAGAGTCCTATTTCTTCTTTCAGCTACTCCATTTTGTTGTGGAGTTCTTGTAGCTGATGTTTTATGAGCAATACCCAACTCTTTGCAAAAGTCAGATATAATAGAGTTAATGAATTCAGTGCCCTTATCCGATCTTATCTTTATGATGTTCAGGCTCTTTTCATTGCTAACTCTTTTCAGGAGCTCTGGTAACTTCAGTTGAGTCTCCTTTTTGCTTGCAAGAAATACCACCCAAGTGTACCTGGAGAAGTCATCAACAATAACAAGTGTATATTTTCTCCCATTGATACTTACAGGGGTTACTGGACCAATGAGATCCATATGTAACAATTGAAGTACTCTGTCAGTAGAGGTTGCTACTTTGCTTTTGAAGGATGCTTTTACTTGCTTCCCTTCCTGACAGGCTTTGCAAACATGTTCTTGTTGTATACTTCATTTGGCATTCCTTCTACTAGTCCATGTCTTGCTATCCTGTTCATCATCTTGAAGTTCAGATGACTTAGTCTTTTATGCCATAGCCAGTTAGTGTCAGTTGAGCTCTTAGCAATTAGACATGCATTTGGTGTGCAAGACTTCCAATCTGCAAGATAGATATTTCCCTTCCTTGACCCAGTTAGTAGTACCTGTTGTGAAGATATATTCTTGACAAAACACAGGTTACATGAAAATTCAACACTGTATCCTTTATCACAGAATTGACTTATGGACAGAAGATTATGCTTAAGTCCACTGACAAAGGATACATTGCTTACTCTTACTGAGCCAATAATTAAAGTACCATAACCTTTAGTAGCTCCTTGTGAATTATCACCAAAGGTGACTTGTGGACCTTCTTTCTCAACAAATTCTGTCAGGAGATCTTTGTTGCCTGTCATGTGCCTGGAACATCCACTGTCCAAGTACCAGACTGAAGTTTTAAGAACATCTCCTCTGTTGAGGTCCACTGAGCCCTGCAATCAAAATCAAGCTTTAGGTACCCATTTTGTGTTGGGTCCTACCAGGTTAGCTGTACCTTTCGGAATCCAAATTTGCCTCACAGTTCTAATTACTTTAGAATGACTAATTTGTCTTCCATAAACATCTACATAGATTGTTATCTCCCTTGGTGCCTTGGGAGTAAACTTTCTATGGGTGTCAGCCCTTGAAGGAACAGAAACCTTCTTTACATTCTTTCTTTTAGGCTTGGGTGCACCAGGTCTTGGTCTTTGTTGATAAAGGTATGAAAGACCTTTTCCTTTAGGCACAAAAGGAATAGGTCTTCCATATGAGTCAGTCTTTGAGGGCTGCTCATGCCTGGGTGCTTTCAGCTGAGATTGCTTCATCTGAGAAGACCTCGGCTGATAGTACCTCTGCTGAGATCTGGTCTGATTAGTCAACTGAGCCTTTCCATTTGGTTTTGGCTATGATTGACTTTTCTTTTGTTTGACCTCAGCTGGTCTTTTTCCTTTATCCATAGTCTGTTGTTGAAATGTCACAGACTTAACAAAAACTCTCTTTGTGCCACTTGAAGAAGCAACACCCAGAGGACCTTCTGAAGGTTTTGGAATAAAGCCTATCCCACACTTGTTATTAGGATTGATTTGAAAGTTTTGAATCTCCTCTATGGCAAGAGAGGGTTTGTTTAGAGCATCAATCCTTTTTAACAAGGTCTCTTCAGAATTTTGTAAGACATCAATTTTCAGGAGAGGATCCTTTATTTAGCTTACCAATTTTAAATTTTCTTCAGTTAACTTTGTCTTAGATTCATTGAGATCTTTTACCAGTTGATCTTTGCCATTTCCTTGACTCTTGAGGTTTTCAACCTCTTTTGTCAATTCAATGGCAGATTGTGCTGAGTTAAGATCTGCTTGATTCCCAGACTCAATTAACTTAGAGTTTTCCTTCAGGAGACTTTTGTTTTCATCTTGGAGATAAAAACTTGCTTCTTGCAACCTTGAGAAGTCAATCATCAATTGTTCCAAAGCGGACTGAAGATTGAGTTCCTCATTTGACTCTGAGCTTAGCTCAGGTGTGTGTTCTAGAGAAATGGATGGTTTAGATTGTACCTCTAGTTCTTCTGTAGCCATGAGGCACATGTCATCATCACTGCTGTCAGAGAACAGTCCATCAGATGACTCCAGATTTTCATCAACATCCTCAGCCACCATGGCTTTCTTTTCTCCATATCTCCTGTCTCTTTTGGCTTGCCTTTCCTTTCTTTCTTTTGTGCTCAGTTGAGGACAATCATATTGAAAGTGCCCAACCTTCTTGCACTGGAAACATCTATTGGCATCATCATCCCTTTCCTCAGTAGACTCTCTGGTCTTTGATGATGATCCTTCAGCCTTGGTGTAATTTTTGTACTCTTTCTTCTTTTCCAGCTCAGATGAGCTTTTCTCTCCTTCTCTGGTGGTCTTTTGTGGATAACTTCTGCCTTTCCTGTTATCCCTGTAAAATCTTTTATATTTGCCAAAGCGGCTGTTAAGTTGTTCAAACCTTCTAGCCATTAGGCTGAGTTCCTATTGCATCACAGCTTTGCTTTGTGGCTTGGTTGCCTTTGAACTCTTCTGAGGCTTTGGGGACTTGGGCTCAGTCTCCTTTGCCTTGAAGGCAACTCCCTTCTCAATTGAGGTTTCCTCAGGAGCCCTTTTCCTGTTAAGATCAAACTCATAAGCCTTAAGTTCAGAGAATACCTGTTGCATAGGTATTCTGTATCATCACAGAGTACACATCCCATCTTGAGGTTAAACCTCTCAGGATCTTTAAGGCAACTTCTCTTTTGGTGTAGACCTTTCCCAGAGAATTTATCTCATTCATGATGTCAGTGAACCTCCCATCTAGTTGATCAATGGTCTCAGTGGACTCCATTGTGAACTGCTCATATTTTTGAACTGCTACTGAAAGCTTGTTCTCTTTTATTTTGTCAGTTCCTTCACACATGAGAGCAAGAGTGTCCCATAGTTCTTTTGCAGTCTTGCAATGGATCACTCTTCCCATTACAGAATCTGGAATGGTGGTGTAGAGAATGTTCATGGCTATGAAGTTGAGGTTGTTTCTTCTCCTCTCATCTGCAGTGAAATTATCTTCATCCTTGGGCCATTCTTCTCTTGGATCTGCAATAGTCTCAGCTGTAGTTCTAGGGTTAGGTGTCATAAAAATAAATGGACCTTTAGTAATAACCCTTAACATTTCATCATGCACGCAGACAAGATGTGCTCTCATTCTAATCTTCCAGAAGTCATAGTTTTCCACTGAGAACTGTGGAAGCTTGTGATGAGACATATGGTTCAAGGGATTAACTTCCATGTTGTTTTCTGCTGGTGGTGCTACCCTAGCTGCATTGTCAGCCATAATATATAAACAAGTTTATCAAAAGATCAATTCAGATGACCTATAAAAATACCTTTGAGCACAAGGTATACTTAGAACAATGGTCTTTTGAACCACTGCTCTGATACCAATTGTTGGTCCCGAAATGAGCAAACAGGTGTATGGGGGGGGGGGGGGGGGAAACACCTGTTATTACAAATTAAAACTTCTTATCTCTTATCAGGTTACTTAAGACAGTAACACGTCAGTGGACTTGAAGGTATGCTGAGAGTTACTTAGTGAAAGCTTACTGAGATAATAACTCCACTGAAAGCCCAAGACTTTCAGTTGAACTACTATCTAATTAGCTTTCAGGTGCGGATTAGTGAGCCCTTTAGAAAACTCGTTTTACTTTGATAAACTTTGAGTGATAACACACACTTATGAAATAGCAGAATGTAAGTACACAAGATATAAAGTGGTTCAGAGATGAATCTCCTACGTCCACTGTCCTGATCAAACAGGAGAATTCCTTTCACTGGAATTCCTTGTGTTATAGTGCCAAGGTGCACTGATCAACTTCTCCTCTCTTAGGATGATTGATCACTAGGAAATTCCAGGTCCTAGTTCCTAAAACAAACCAGCTTTCAGACTGATACAACAATCAGCTTACTTGCACCACTTAACACTAGCTCTCAACCTAAACACTGAGTAGGGTTTTGAGTAGGGTTTTGGTTCCAACTGTTGTGAGATAATCCTTACAATGTAGGTCAAGGCTTATTATGGATTATCTCTTTCTAAGGTTTGGATATAACTTTTAAGCTTGGTTACAGAAGGTTTGTTAGGCTCTCTACAATTGTGAAACACTTGGGAAACAATGATGATTTCGAGTGCTTCTAAGTAGTTATGAAAGTAGAGATAGCTTTGATCTTGTGAGTTTCCCGTACTTGGAAATGTGCACGTCCTTCTGTATTTATAGGATTCCTTGAAAATCTTCCCGTTGGATTTGAATCTTCTCAAGTAAGTCTTCTTGTATCTGATTGGTTCAAACGGCTCTATTTGAAGCTTTAGGTCTTGTCAAGAAGCGGCTGAAAGACCATGCCTATTCACCAACTTTCTGGGGAAAGCTAGGGAAAGACTTTTTGGTACATGTCAGACTGGGACAGGTCGGCTGTCAGTAAAGTACACTGACGTGTCATCTTCTCATTGGACCTTCAGTTTGCTTGCCCAGATTCTTGTCTTGTTTTAAGATGGAACTCCTCTGAGAGAACCTTCTTATTCCTTCACTTATTACAAGCTTCACTGAAATTCATATTGCCTTGTTTCAACCAGATTTAACTAACAGCTTTTAATGTGTTTAGCATTGAATGTGCTTCGTTAGTTCTTATCAGTGGACCTTGATCCTCTACCGATGATTTTAGTCTTAGTGAGAATGCACTTAGAAAACATTCAAGACTTAGACTATATCTCAGATCACTTTGTCTTCAGCGGACTTCATCTTCAGCAGACTTCATCTTCAGTGGACTTCGTCTTTCAACACACTCAAGATTTTACTAACTGCACTTCAGTTCTTAACACTTAGAACTGTTTTAACTAAACTCTATCTCTACTGAATTTTTAACTTACAACCAACTTAAAGAGGAACATTTTGGCATCTAATCAAAACATAAGTCTTATACATTTTCCCAACAATATCTCCTCTGGTACAGAGGTTGTTGCTGAGGTTGCGGGAGGGTTAAGTGTTTGAGTTGGGGAAGAGAGTAAGATAGAGGGGGTCTGGTCGGGAGTAAATGCAGAAATGTATGCATCCAAACCAGAGGCTTGGTTTTGGGGTTCTGTGGGAGAAAGGGAAGGGGAGATAAGATTTATTGAGGGAGAGGGAGAAGGGTTTACCTCAGCTGAGTCAACATCAGCTGGAATACTGGCAGGTGCAGTCAAAGGGGCATCTGCACCTGGAATACTGGAGATGTCCTTAGTCACCTCCTGAGCAGCCTCATCTACTGCTTGATCCAGAGAAGTCCCCAGAGAAGAGCTAGAATCTTGATCCTGAAGAATGGCTCTTCTGGCTCTGGGGTTCTTTTGAAGAGGAACCTCCTCCTCTACAGCTTCACAATCATCTTCTTGTTCTGTGGGTTCATCGACCAGAAGAGACTGTTTCTGAGTCTTCTTCTGCTCCTACCTCTTAGGAGCAGAAGGCTTTCCAACATCTCCTCCTTCTTGCATGCTTCTTTTCTTTTTCAGACCACCCTTAGAAGCCTTATGAGAAGAAACTTGACCTTCCTCGTTTCTCTTCTGTTTCTCCAAGGAAGAGGAAATAGGCATCTGGTCATCCTCTGAAGAGGCAGAAAGCACAATCTTCTTGGGGGCACTAACACTTACTTTCTTCTTCTTCTCTGCCTTCTTGCCTTTGGGAGGAGAAGACACTGCCTGGAGAGGCTGTGCAGGAATGGCTTCCTCACCATCAGAGTCAGGATGGCCAAGAAGAAGACCATCCTTAGAGAGTAGAAATTTGGTCTTGCCAAATTTCCTGCAGGCTTCCACATCCCATGCCATCTGTGGGAAATAAGAATCTAGCATAAGGTTGATCTTGGTAGCCACAGAGACATTTGCATTGAACACAAACTGTCTCACTCCTTCTCTATCTGGGCAGGGCTCCTTCTGAACTTTCACCCTATTCTTCTTCATAACACTCCAGAAAAAATCCACCCAATTACACTTTACACCATCCAAAATGGCCCTCATAACATTCATCCTTCCTGTGAAAATAGTGTCTGTGTTGTGATTTTCGCACATAAGAACCTTCACCACAATGTAAAAAAGTAACTTTTACTTTTGACGAAGATACTTATCTGTGAAACCCTTGGTCAAGTTCTGGCAAGAAGCGCGAGCGAACAGCTTGAAGGATTCCACTTGCTCTGCCTCCTTGTACGTCAAAGGATCCACTGCTTCCAAGGGTAAATTCCCAAACAGCTTGCTGATGTCATACTTGGTGAATTCCACTGGCTCACCATCAATCTTCGAAGCCAAAACATGGTCTCCTACCTTCAATCGAACCAGAAATTGCACAACATATGAATCCAAGGTTCTGAAGCATTTAGGGACAGAGGAATGATATGTCTCCAGCCCAGATGCGCAAAGAAGAGACAAAATTTCCAGGGCTCCAGAGTTACGTGTGGAGTAGAAATCTACCACCATCTTGGATTTCAGCTTCTCACAGATACGGGCAGCGTTGAAGTTGCAAGTGGCAGCCATTTCTGGAAAGAGATTGAGAGAGAAAAGAGAGAAAAAATTTGCAGAGAATTAGGGTTTGAGAGATTTGAAAATGTGAAGAGACAAAGTGATGAAAATTGATTTATAAGAGAAGAATACGCGTGGATTTTGAAAATTGATTTAGGGGACATGATCAATTTATCAATTGATTGACATATTGCACTTTAATTAAATCTGGCGGCCAAGATTAAAATAGGTAAGATATAGATTTAATTGTGTGCGTGGGGCAGTCATTGGATCTAGGGAGGTTTGTGGCTGTCAAGAGAAAAGTGAAATGATTGCCTAGGCTCAAGACCCAAGTCTAAATACACTCTAAATATGAAACGTTTTGGGTGTATTTAGTAATTTAAATAGTGCATCCCAATGACCAGGTGCAGAAGAGTAAAAACTTACCTGTCATCTGATATAGTAACCAAATGATACCACAAGTTTTCTGATGTTTCATCTCATCTGGAGGTAATTCCTCTGGCATAACTCGTCTATCATCTGAAGTAAGATCCAGGAACATTGCAAGTTATATGGTATTCAAGCTCATCTGGAGATGTAACACCTCTGGTATATCTGATCTGCAGGCATGTTAGTACATATATATTAAAATAATTAATTATTATAGAAATGAAGGATACTCTTCTGATGTTCCCCCTAAATCAAACCTGTCTCTGGATCTAACAATCCCAACTCAAAAGCTAACTCTCTAAATCTGGTCTCTGCCAATGGCTTAGTGAGAATATCTGCTCTCTGCTTCTCTGTTGCAATCTTTTCCATCCTTATATCACCTTTCTCAACATGGTCTCTGATAAAATGATGCCTTATATCAACTTGCTTGCATCTGGTGTGTAGAACTGGATTCTGGGTAATGGCAATTGCACTATTGCTATCACAAAATATTGGAATATTCTTAGCTCTAATCTGGTAGTCCCTAAGCCGCTGACTAATCCAGAGTAGTTGTGAACAACAGCTCCTGGCTGCCATGTACTCTGCCTCTGTAGTTGATGTAGCAACTGAAGTCTGCTTCTTAGAAAACCAAGATACCAACTTATTCCCAATAAATTGGCATGTACCACTAGTAGACTTCCTATCTATTCTGCAACCACCATAATCTGAATCTGAATATCCACTTAATTCAAAATTGTCATCTGCAGGATACCATAATCCCAAATTAACTGTTCCCTTAAGATACTTCAATATCTTCCTAGCTGCTTCCAGGTGACTCCTCTTAGGATTAGCTTGAAATCTGGCACAAAAACCTACGGCAAAAGTGATATATGGTCTGCTTGCAGTTAGGTACAGAAGAGAACCAATAAGAGCTCTGTACTGAGTCTGGTCCACACTCTCTCCAGACTCATCTGGGTCCATGTTAAAATTTGTCATCATAGGAATCTTGGCAGCTTTGCTAGATCCTACTCCAAATTTATCTAACATGTTTTTGATGTACTTTACCTGGTTGATGAAGATTCCCTTCTCTGATTGCTTAACCTGCAAACCTAAGAAATAATTCATCTCACCCATCATGGACATCTCAAACTGACTCTGCATGAGATTTCCAAATTTCTCACACAGCTTCTTGTTAGGGGATCCAAATATAATGTCATCCACATATATTTGAACCAGAAGGATGTTCTTTCCTAAACAAGGTCCTGTCTATCTTGCCCTTAGTAAAACCATTGTCCAGAAGAAATCGAGATAGAGTGTCATACCATGCTCTTGGTGCCTGCTTAAGCCCATAAAGAGCCTTCTTAAGCTTATACACCTTGTCACCTTGTTCAAAGGCAGGGGGTTGTTCCACATACACTTCCTCAATGAGAATCCCATTAAGGAAGGTAGATTTCACATCTATCTGGTAAACTTTGAACTTCATATGAGCTGCATATGCTAGAAATAATCTAATGACTTCTAGTCTGGCAACATGGGCAAATGTCTCGTCATAGTCTATTCCTTCAGACTGAGAATAGCCTTGTGCCACTAGCCTTACCTTGTTTCTAGTAATGGCATCATTCTCATCTTTTTTGTTCTTGAAAACCCACTTAGTGCCAATCACCTTTTGATGTCTTGGTCTGTCAACCAGCTCCCAAACATCCTGTCTGGTGAATTGATTCAACTCCTCCTGTATAGCAATTATCCAGTTTGAATCTGTCAGTGCCTCCTTGATGTTCTTAGGCTCAATCGAGGATTCATAGCAACTGAATAAGGCATCTAAGGTCAAGGTTCTCCTTGTTTGGACACCCTTAGTTGGATCACCTGTAATCAACTCTTTGGGGTGATCAACCAGACTTTTCCTTTCCTTGGACTTGCCTAATTGACCTTCTTCTGCAGTACCTTGGTGATTATCACCAACTGCAGGAGAGCTTCCCCCTACAGGAGTTCCAACCTCTTCTGGTTCAGCTCCTTGTGGATGCTTCTGCTCCAGAGAACCAGGAGATGGGTCACCATCTGAATCTGAATATGACTTTTAATCAACAACAGATGGCTTGACTTTAATGGCTTTGGAAGTATTCAGATCCTGTGTCTCTTCTAGAAACAGATTCCTTAAGTCCACCTTGCACTCAAGAGTAGATTTATAAAAAACAACATGAGGTGTTTCTTCCACACAAAGAGAATTCCTATTAAAGACTCTGTATGCCTTACTAGTGCTGGAATATCCTAAAAATATTCCATCTGCCACTTTAGCATCAAAAGTCTTTAATTTAGACTTCCCATTGTCATGGATGAAACACTTACATCCAAAAATATGAAAGAATTAAATAGATGGGGTTTTACCTTTCCATACCTTAAACGGTGTCTTACCATGTCTCTGAGCAATGAGACATCTGTTCTGAGTGAAACAGGCTGTGTTGATGGCTTCTGCCCAAAACCTTTGAGGTGTGTTGTATTCTGCTAGAAGAGTTCTGGCAGCTTCTTTGAGTGTTCTGTTCCTCCACTCTGCCACTCCATTCTGTTGAGGTGTTCTGGCAGATGATGTCTCATGAAAGATACCATTGTCCTTACAGTACTCTGCAATGTGTGAATTCAAAAACTCTGTCCCTTTGTCAGTTCTGATTCTCACTATGCTCTAGTTCTGCTCATTCTGAATCTGCTTGAAGAACTTTGGCAGCTTAGTGATAGTTTCATTTTTCTTAAACAAGAACACTACTCAAGTGTATCTTAAAAAGTCATCTACTATCACCAAGGTGTACTTCCTTCCACTAAAGTTAAGTGGTGAAACAGGTCCAAATAGGTCCATGTGAAGTAGCTGAAGAACTCTGGTTGTGGTTGTGCTCTGGACATCTTTGAAAGAGGCCTTGGGTTGCTTACCCTTCTGGCAGGAACCATAAGTCCGATTCTTCTTAAACACTTCATTTGGAAGACCTCGAACTAGACCCTTTCTGGCAATCTTGTTGAGTCTTTGAAGTTCAGGTGACTCAATCTCTTGTGCCAAAGCCAGCTGTTCTCTGCAGATCCTTTTGCTACCAGGCAAGTGTTTCTTGGACAGCTATTGAAATCTGAAAGATAAATATTACCTTTCCTCAAGCCAATAAGCAAAATATCATCATATTTAGAGGAAAATATAGTGCAACAATCACTAGAAAACTTCACTGAGTATCCCTTGTCACAGAATTGGGATACAGAAAGCAGATTATATTTGAGTCCTTCCACATAGTAGACTTCATCTACAGATACGTCATTGATGATCAACCTTCCAACTCCTCTGGTGACTCCAAAGTTATTGTCGCCAAACATCACTCTTAGCCCATTCAATGGCTTGAAATCCTGGAGATGATCTTTCACAAATGTCATTTGCTTGGAGCATCCACTATCAATGTACCAAACACCATTGCTTGAAAATCCTTTCTCCAATGGGCTCTTGTCCTCCTGCAGAGAGATAAATTAGGTCCCCTACTGGTGCTGGGTCCTGATTGGTTAGTTACTTTCTTTGTAGGAATCTAAAGATAAAGATCATCCCTTGCTGGATGAGGAGATCTTATCTTCCTCCAAATCTATCTACCAGCACATGTCCTCTGACAATAACATATTGAGCTGCTGGGCTAATGCATATACCTTTCCTATAAATAGGTCTGGTATATCTCTTCTCAAATTTGGCCTTAGGGATGGCCTATCTCAAGGACATGGTCTTAAAGGTCTGGTTGTAAGGGTACATCCTAGAAGAACCATCCCTGGTGTCATAGACACCAAGATCAACTGGTCTTCTGTAGATAGGTTTCTGGTTCTGATGAAAATTAGACTTTCTCTGGTGATTATAATCCTTCTGAGTGTATCTGTTCTGGAAATGTCTCTTCTGAGTAAACTTCCTTTGGGGTCCCTGGTTTTGATTAAAGTTCTTTTGTCCATTATATCTCCTCTGAGATTCCCTATTCTGATTAAAGTTTCCTCTTCTAGAGTGTCTCCTCTGAGGTCCCCTATTTTGCTTAGGTTCCACTCTTTGAGGATTCCCCTGAGGTCCTTTAATCTGTTTAGGTCTTACTCTTTGAGATTTAATCTGAACAGAACTATCAATCTTCATAGGTTCCCCATTTTGAAGTTTAGTCTCTAAGATATTCTCTTCTAGTTCAGTTAACTCTTCAGGTTCATGGTCTACATGGTCAGCAGAACAGTCCTTGTTCCAACTAGGATTGTGGACTACTCTGTAACCATTCCCATTAGGATCTTTTTCATCCCAGATTTCTACCAATTCACCAGCTCTTACAGACTTGTCTTTGTTATAGGCATATTTATGAGATCTTGTAGTAATTCCAGAATATTCTAAACCACTCTTATCATGAATGTGTTGAGAAGACTTTGATATAATAGATACAATAGTTGGTATCTTTGGAGCTTCTCTGGGCATAGGTACTTCCTCAATAGTCTGCACAACTTGCTTTCCCTTGAGAAGAGTTTGGTGTTTTGCTCTAAGTTCATTGAACTCTTTTTCCTGAGAGTCTCTTTCTCTCAAGAGTTGATCCACCAGAGCATCTCTTTCTGTGACCTTATCCTGAAGTGTAGAGACTTCTTTGGAATGATCACACATGAGTTCTCTTGTAGACTTTTTCTCATGAGATAAAGATTGAACTTCTGCTCTGAGCCTACCATTCACTTTTTCAAGTTTCTGGCAGAGTTGAACACAATTTTGAAAATCTGATAGCATTGGCTGCATATCAGACTCACTGGAAGCACCAGATGATTGAGAGGATTGAGTATATTTGGAATTAGAATGACATAAGATAGATTCTTGTACCTCAGTGATGTCAGCCATGAGGCATACATCATCATCTGATCCAAAGTCAGAAGAAGAAGATAAACTTGAACTAGTATCCTCCTCCTCTGCTTCTGCCAGCAATGCTCTCTAGTTTGCATACCTCCTATCTCTCTTGAGTCTTTTCTCTTCTCTTTCTCTAGGAGTGAGTTGAGGACAATCATAACTGTATTGGCCTGGCTTGTTACAGTTGTAACAAGTGTTATCTCCTGCTCTGGGACTTGGACTGGAGTCTCTTCTCCTGTAGTTGTGATCTGATCTACCATAGCTGCTATCTTTCCTCTTATAGTCAAATCTGCCAGAGCTGCTATCTCTCCTCCTGGGGCTGAATTCTCTTCTCTTCTCTGGTGACTGGAACCTTGTCTCTCTAGAGTCTCCAGATGATCTTTCCTTACCTGCAGATTTGAAGGAACTCCTTCTGTCTCTGGTAGTATCCTGCTTTTTGTACCTGCCATACTTAGAGCTCATTTTATCATGTTTTCTAGTTAAGAGTGTTACTTGAGACTCAGGTTATCTGCAACAGATTCTTTCACAGGTTCTTCAGCCTTCACAGTGGAAGAGAATGCAACTCCTTTCTAACCAGATGAGGTAGAGATCTCATCTGAATGATCTTCCTCTTGTAGGTCATACTCATAGGCTTTCAAATCAGAGAACAACAAGTGATGATCTAGAGTATTGAGGTCCTTGCTATCCTTGATGACAGTGACTTTGATCCTTCACCTGCTAGTTAGTGATCTCAAGATTTTATTATTAATTTCTTTTTTCAGAGTAAGTTTTACCTAAGGCACTATCCTTGTTGAGGAGATTAGTGAGGCGCAAGCCCAACTGATCAATGGTCTCATCTGGCTTCATCTTGAAGGTGTCAAAAGAATGTTGAACAATCTGGAGTTTGTTGTCCTTAATCCTTCCTGTTCCTTCACAAAGTAATGCTAGCTTGTCTCACATCTCCTTAGCTGTACCACAGGTTCTGACTTTCTCTATCACTGTTCTGGAAACTTGATCCAGATTGTAGAGCTTCCTTTCATCATTGTTCAACTCATCCTTTTTCTTGAGGATTCTCTGCCTAGGTACTCTACCATCAGTGGGTGTTCTCTCTTCTGTAGTCCTTTCATCTGCTGCTCTGCTGGACTCTTCTCTGGCTTCAGACCTGCCATCATCAATAGGAGTCCAGTAAAATTGGATAGGGCCACTTTCAACCAAATCAAGCACTGCTTCAGACCTTATCTTTAGAGATGAACAAGTTTAGTATCTAAATTCCAACTACAAGAACTCCTTAAAGAGTAAATAGGTATTAAGAGCCTAGAGTGCTTAATTGCTTGATTGTAATGTAAAGCTTGAGAGTTTTTCTTCGTGCGCGTAACTAGAGCTTTTCTTCATACCAGCACTCTTGTATTTATAGAGGTGATTAGGGTTTAGCCATTGGAGAGCTAATCTAATTAGATCTCTATGTATGGAAGTCTTCAATCAATCAATTCCCTAATTGATTGATTGGGGTTGGTGAGATCCTTTGGATTGATTCTTATTTGACTTTCCAATCCGATCTTCAATCAACATTAAATACACCAACGGTAAAGAGCTTCCTTGGTCAAACTCTGATTCTTCCAGAGTACGCATACGAGGTACCAGATGACCCAGAGGTCCTCTCATCCAGAGTCGGCTGTGAAACATTTGTTCCCTTATATTCAGGAGATGATTCTAAGGTACTTTTATTTCACCAGACTCATCTGGTCTTCTGGACTTGTCTGGTTCTGGGGAAAGTTGTCTCTGATCTGATCTACTCTGATGAAGTCTTCTGGCGGAGTCCTCTGATGAAGTCTTCTGGTGACTCTTCTGGCGATGTCTTCTGGTCTGACAGTTCCTCCTAGACTAAGTCCTAATCTAGATCCTCATCTGGCTAACAGGGTCAGATGATCCTATTATATATTTTGGTTTGTTTCTAACTCATCAAAACTAACAATTTTAATCCTAACAGGAGAAATTATATTTCTTGTGTATTTCTGGAATTCCCATATGACACATATTTATAGGGATTAACTTGACTTAATTCCTAAGCAAGATATCGAGTCTAGCCCGTAAATATAATCTCTACGGATTATATTTCCCTAGATATCTTCCCTACGAATCATATCTTGACCATATATTATTCTTGTATAATAATATTCCAAATATTATTATTTGGATTTCATATTTAATTAAATCCAATTTAATTAAATATTAAAAATAATTAATTCCAAATATAATTATTATTATTCTCCATAAATTAAATATTATATCTAATATAATACTTAATCAACCAACTACAATTGGTGAACTACCATTGCTTGTTGCGTGACCCATAGGCCCTCGTATATCGAGCGATTAGTCAAACTAACGGTCTTAATTGAACCCTAGATAATAAATCAGACATTCTCAATATATGAGGTACGTTGCAAAGAAATCTGCAACTACCTGTAATACTGTAGGCTATTGTGATATCTTCCTTTCATTCTCGAATACCCGATTAAGTCTTGAACATGATGAAGTGTCTATTCAAATAACTTAATCATATTATCTCAAATCACTAATTGATCAAGTATATCACACTTAGCCACAAAGTCTAAGTTGATGCGTGTCGGCCGACGACTTATATCTAATTATGATGAGAAGATGAGTATTCTCTCTAAATCCACATTGAGGAATGAATCCTATTCTTGTCTCAACTACTACGCACATGCATTTCGTGATGAACCCAATCCATGCCATATCTACCCGTGGAAGGGTGCAAGCATCGTTCATGGTCAAAGTTCATCACTCCCCACATGTCGTGCGTATTGACTTCAAGTCAGAGGAGTATCACATCGCTCCCACTAACTGAGACACCCATAGACACATAATTTGGAATTACATCAAACGGTTTCTTGGATGGGTATACCAATACCCTTTAAGGTATTTGTGCATCCATTATGAGATACCTACTATCTCGTAGTAAGTGAGACCTTACTACACTCCCCCATAGAGTATAATGCAGATCGCACACCAATCTCAATTGCATCATCAATATCCCATTCTTGATGATCCTTGATCGAGTCTATTTGAGAATCATACTTAAGTCATCTGAGTTCTCACTCACTCAATGACAGTAGTGATTCATGGGAACACAAAGAAGAATATATGCAATCAATCAAACATCATATTCAAATTAGTGCAACACCATACATTTAATATTAAATCAACAATAATATTAAACCAAATCTGAATATTATCTTAGTATTATGTCCTTGCAATGGATTGTCTCTAGGACACTAACATTAACAGTCTACCACTTGGACTAGAGCTAATCACCTACATGTCTAACCCCTAGACCATCAAATGTCTAGTGTTTACATGAATAATCAGTGAAAAGGATTTGCAAGATTATCCTTTATGGGAACTATTTTAATTTCATTTCTCCTATCGTTATGATCTCTTGGATCAAATGATAATGCCTCAATACATGCTTATTTCTGTTATTAGATCTCAGTTCCTTTGCTCATGCAGTCGCACCAATGTTGTCATAATACAACTCTATTTGACAACTGGCACTCAGAACTACCCCAAGTTCTCTCAAGAACCTCAAAATCCAAACAGCCTCGAAGGCTTCTGATACAACAATGTACTTAGCTTCGGTTGTTGAATCTGCGGTCAGATCTTACTTGGAACTATTCTAACTTACAGCCTCAACATTGAGAGTGAAAACATAATTTGTCTGTGATTTGTTATCTTCACAGTCGGACTGAAAACTTGCATCAGCATAGCCCGTAGTGACTAGCCCTGACTGTCTACCGTAGACAAGAAAGTGTTCTTTAGTACGTTTGAGGTACTTCAGAATATTCCTGACAACAATCCAGTGATGTTCACCTGGATTCTGCTAGTATCTACCAGTAATGTTAACAGCGTAGGCCACATCCGGCATGGTACAAATCATGGCGTACATGATGGATCCAATTACAAATGCATATGAAACATCCTTCATGTCCTCGATATTAACTTCGCTAGAAGGACAATCCTTCTTCGATAACTTTATCCCATGATATGCCGGTAGAGACCTGTTGGTCCCGGTACAAGACTGAGGAATACGTGTATGGGGGGGGAATACACGTATACCAATTTTCAAACTTAAAACCTTACTGAGTCCCCTTTACTCAGAGTAGTAAAGAACTAGGAGCTGATAACACACCTACTAACTACACTTAGTGCGGGTCAGTTGGCTAACTATCAGTTCGAGTTCAGTGCGGAAATGCGTGAGCCCTGATAGTTTAAAGTCTTGTTTAGATTGCTTTCTGAAAAACATGTTTACTCAATTCTGAATATTGATTAGTAGGGCAGTGCTCTTCTTGAAGATCAGGCTGATTGATTCAGACCTGATAAAACTGAATGCTTATGAATGAATAGGGAAAATAGCAAGTATGTACAATATCAAAGCAGTAAGAACACAAGGAGTTTAACGTGGTTCGGAGACTCAAGCTCCTACGTCCATGACCTGATTTAACAGGAAATCCACTAAAGGGATTCTTGTTTTTAACGTGCCAAGGTGCACCAAGACCAGCTAACCTCACTGATCTATACAACTCCTCTTACTAACTCACTAACTGAACTTACTACCAACAAACCTAACTTAGGGTTTTGGTTTCAGTTTGGATTCCAACTAAGTTGAGATTATCCTTACAAGGCAAAGCTATGCTAAGGATTAGATAATCTCACTAAGCTTAAGATAATGTTAGTTCGCTCTTGGAATACAGAATAACTCTCAGTGACTAAGAAACACTTGGGAAATTTAGATGGTTTCGAGTGCTTCTTCTAAAGACTGAATGCCTGAATGCTTGAGAGTTTGAGTAATTTCTGGCTTGGAAATTTCCCGTAACCTTGAATAGGTTCAAGGCCTTCTGTATTTATAGGTGATTTGAAAAACTATCCGTTGGAGAATAGCCTTCTAGTCATCTATGTAGAGTGGCTTCAAATGGACATATCTTTATGCAGCAGCCGTCCTTGCATGGATTTGGTAGTTGCATTAAATGCACATTAAATGCTTGCCCGTTGAATATGCAGTCTGAAGTCAGTCTTCTGTCAGGTTCCGTACATGCGTGTCCTTCCCGGATTGGTCCACGTCACCAGGTTGGTGAGAATGTCAGAACTTATTCCAGGGCTTCAGGCTTGTCTTATTAAGTTCTTTTTATCTCGAGCACAACGGTCTTCATCTGACGCTGACATTCCTTTTGCATTGCTTGGCTCTACTCCAAGTCTTCCCATAAACTCAGTATCATCCTGTTCCCTTCAGGACTGAGTTAGTAATGACCTCAGGGTCATACTCTTCATCACTGACACTTACTCAGCCAGCTTAGAAGACTGCCATAAGTTCAGGATGGTATTCTTTGTCTTCAGGCTCTGAGTCTTGATTGTCATCAGTAAGTGCTCCTCTTACTGAGTACCTGTGAAATGTAAAATGACAGTACCAATCCTAACCAAAACTAGCCTGACAAACTAAAGCAAATCATCTTTTCAGGGGCTTTGGGATCTTAATCAAAACTGACAATGTCCCAACAAGACCCTCTATTAGAGTTCTCCATCGCAAAATGCTTCAACACCTTATCTACGTAGGTGGATTGTGACAGCCCTATCATCTTCTTAGATCTATCCCTATGGATCTTAATCCCTAAGATGTAGCATGCTTCACCAAGAACAAGATCCTTCATCATTAAAGTCTTTGATAACCAATCTTTCACAGACTGCATTGATGGGCTATTTCCTATAATCAATATGTCATCGACATATACGACTATAAAGATAATACTCTTCCCGCTGCATTTATAATAAACGCAAGGATCTTCCGACATCTTCATCAAATTGGATATTTTAACTCCTAGAAGCTTGCTTCAATCTATAAATGGATCGTTTAAGCTTGCACATAAGATTAGATTTTGACTTAGATATAAAACCCTCCGGTTGAGTTACAAACACTTCCTTACCAATGTTACCATTGAGAAAAGCTGTTTTGATGTCCATCTACCAAAACTCATAATCGTGGTGTGCTGCTATCGCAAATAAAATTCGAATGAACTTGATCTTAGCAACTGGTGACAAAGTCTCATCATAGTCAATACCTTCGCGTTGGCTATAACCTTTCGCCATCAACCTATCTTTATAGGTTTGTACTTTGCCATTTGCATCAGTTTTATGCTTAAAGACTCACGTGCAATCTATGGGTCTAACCCCTTTTTGGCAACTCAATTAAGTCCTAGACTTAATTGGTGTACATCAAGTCCATCTCGAATTTCATGGCTTCATGCCACTTCTCTGAGTCAACATCTAATGTTGCTTCAGTGTAAGTTCTAGGTTCGTCTTTATTCGGGATCTCCATGTCATCGTGTTCCTCCATGAGGAACCCATAATACCTAGTGGGTGGATTATGAATCCTAGTCTACTTACGAAGTTATGGTTGTGCAGGCTATACATTCTGATCATGAAAATTTTGTGGTACAGCGGCTTCGTCGTGTTGGGAAAATAGGGGTGTCCAGATCTATTCGGGATAAAATTTAAATACAAATTTAAACCTAATTATTACTAGCATGAATTAATCCTAATTAATTCAAATAATAATTCCAACAACTAATTTTATCATCATGCATGCAGAATTAATTCACATAAAAACCTAAAGCGGAATAACTAGGAATTCATGTAATCACGTACCTCTTGTAGACATGGCCTTTGATAACGATGGGACTATCACGATCGTGCTATCAACCAAAATACCTTCACAAGTATGTCCCTTTTGCCTTGCTTGTTCACCTGTGGGAAGTGCTCACAAACAATTAGGAATAACAAGGGAGAAAGAAAAATATTTTTGCTCTGATTTTTCCAACACATGGAATAGTGAAACTGTAAACTGGAGATGAAATAATCACCTCCTATTTATAATAGGGGATGGTCAAAATTTTCATATATTTTAGGGGAGAGAAAATATTTTTCTTAGTCTCTAAGAAATCTTGAATATATCCCATATATTCTTTTCTCCGTGATAAAATATTCCACAAAAATCTCATCCACCTTATTATAAGGTATTTTTCAAAAAATATAGATTGAAATAACAAGATTTGGATCTTCTTGAATTTATGAGATAATCTTGTATTCCAAGAATACATATCTTCCATAATATCTTTCCAATAAAATTAACAAAAATCTTTTCTCTCTCAATATATGCCTTTTTCAAAAATTAAGGAAAAAATCAGCAATAATATTTTCTTTTATTTTAATCATTTTATTACTATCGGGCTACTTAATGGGCTACTTGAGGGGCCTTTAGGAGAATTAAGATTGGACCTCCAATGGGCAACTGAATTACAATATTGAGCCCCAATATTATTCAACCCATTAATATTAATTAGTAACACTAATAAATTATTATTGCACTATCCATCTTAATCCATATTACGATAATATGGGTTCCCGGTTATTATTTCCCGCGTTTAAGATTATCTAGTCCATTAATTAATTAAGCTTCTGAATAGCTCTAAATTAATTAATATCTTTCACCTTGGAGTAAAGACATCTCAAGATTATTATCCGTACCGAAGAAACTAATTCTTCACTTGCAAGATTTGGTACGATAAAACTTCCAAGCCCACCAAGGGGACATATCACACGAGCCGTACTCGCACACGTTTCTCCGTATTAAATCTTAGCAACCGTCGTATGATTAATATTACTGCCCAAAATACAAGGTTCAAAGTCACGATGATTCTCACCCAACATGAATCAAAACAGTAACTATTAACCACACACGGTCCTATTTAAGTGACGGTGATTAAGAAATCAATAACCACTGAGGTCTAATTCTTCACATTTCAGAACAGAAGAATTTATCCTCGCTGTAGGTCCTCTTCAACACATACTAAATGTGCTAGTGAAATCTCTTTGTCAAGACAGACCAATCTGAGATATACACATCGACCTTTTGCGGTGGATTGTTCAATTCCACCTAGGTCGTGAATTTGTACGTTTAGTTACAAGGAAACCGTTGATATGATCTTCTGTGATCTGATATCACCACATTAACTACAATGTAACACATAGTACTTATAATGAACTGATTGCAATAAACATTCAACATTCATTCATATCTAAAGCAAATGCGATAAAAGAATTATTCTCATAAATAAGTGATTAATACATAAGTTATACAAAGTAAAAGTATACTTTCACGTATAACTCCAACAATCTCCCACTTATACTTAAAGTCTGCTTTTTAGTATACACCATGCATGTCTAGTGTAGTAGTTCTACGTGACATCTCATGTCAACCTACACTAACCTAATAATTCCTCCCACTTATACTTAAAGAAGATTAGCAATAGTTTTGACTCCCATTCCATCCACATGTCTCTCGAATGTACTCTGAGGCAGATCCTTTGTGAATGGATATACTAGGTTGTCCTCCGACGTTTATCTTTACCACCTCTTTATCTCCTCTCTTGACGATTTCTCGTATAAGATGGTGTTTTCTTTCAATGTGTTTGCTGGCCTTGTTGGCTCTCGGTTCCCTTGAATTTGCAACTGCTCCGGCATTATCACAATAGACAGTGATTTTGCTGGGCAAATTCGGAACAACGTCCAAGTCCACTTAGAAGTACTTGAGCCAAACATCTTCTTTCGCTGCTTCACAAGCAGTTACTTATTCGGCTTTCATGGTCGAATCGGCGATGCATTTCTGCTAATTGCTTCTCCATGTCATGGCTCCTTCTCCCATGCAAAACACACTACCTGAGGTAGATATTTTGGATTCTATATCTGATTGGAAATTTGAGTCCGTGCATCCCATGGGAATTAGACTGTCTGACTATTAAATCAGCATTCCATCTCTAGTTCTTTTCAGAAACTACATAATGCATTTAATTGCAGTCCAATGAGCTTTCCCAGGGTTACTTTGATATCTTGCCATCATGCCCAAGGCAGAAGCAGATATCCGGTCTCGTATACAACATTGCATACATAAGACTTCCTACGCCCGAAGCGTATGGAACATCTTTCATGTCATCTATCTCCACATGCGTTTTAAGGCCTATTTCTTTTGATAGATGGATTTTATGCCTAAAAGGTACAAAACCTTTCTTGGTATCTTGCATGCTGAAACGCTTCAAAACAGTGTCTTTGTATGAAACTTGCGATAAGCCCAACATCCTTCTCTTGCGATCTCGAGTGATCTTGATCCCAAGGATGTGACCGTAATTCCGTCACACTTTTTATACACACAACTTTCGAACTCGTTCTTGATCAAAACCCATAAAACTTAATAACTTGATCAAAACACTGGTTCCAAGTACGTGATACTTGCTTAAGTCCATAGATGGACCGCTTGAGCTTACATATGAGATGCTCTTGGCCTTTCGCAATAAAACCTTCGGGTTGTCGCATATAGATATCTAAACCGTCAAGACTTCCGTTAAGGAAAGCTGTCTTAACATTCATTTGCCAGATCTAGTAATCTAGATGTGCAGCGATCGACAAGAGAATTCAGATGGACTTAAGCATAGCTACAAGCGAAAAGGTTTCCTTATAATCGATCCCTTCTCTTTGAGTATATTCTTTAGCCACTAGCCTTACCTTGAAGGTCTCAACCCTTCCGTCCGTTCCTCTTTTCCTCTTGTATACCCACTTACATCCAATGGGTTCTACCCCAATGGGTGGTTCGACCAACTCCCACACTTGATTATGATCCATCAAACCCATCTCGGCTTCCATTGCCGTTTGCCAAGATTCTGCATCTTTGTATTGGATTGCCTCATCGTATGTCCATGGGTCTAATTCATCTCCAGGAATCAAATCCGAAGATTCTCCTATTTCCATGAATCTCTCAGGTTGTCTAACAAACCTCCCACTACGACGGGGTTTCGGCTGTGAAGGTGTGACGATTGGTATATCATCTTAGTATACTTGGTATATCACTTCTGGGCTTTCTTTTGTTCATATAGTCTTCCTCCAAGAATTTAAAGTGTGTGCCAAATACAGTCTTTTAAACTTTGGGACTATAGAACATACACCCTTTCGTTCCCATGAGATATCCTTTAAACAACCTTAATTCTAAACGTGGATCCAATTTACCGCCTTCCTTGTCTAGCACGTATGCCGGACACCCCCAGATTCTCATGCATCTTAAACTGGGCTTACGCCCGGTCCACAATTCTGTCGGGACTTGAGGAATCGATTTGGATGGCACCAAGTTTAGAATGTAAGCCGCCGTTTCCAAGGCATTATCCCAAAATAATTTGGGTAAATCTGAATAACTCATCATGGATCTGACCATTTCTAAAAGAGTCTGGTTCCTTCATACAGCTACACCGTTGTGTTGAGGGGTTCCCGGTGCGGTCAACTGGGATACAATCCTTCGTCCGATATGTAGTTCAAGAATTCATCGCTGAGGTATTCGCCTCCACGATCAGATCGTAGAAATTTGATACTTCTTCCCCTATGCAAGATAAGGTAGATGATCCATATCCCGAGTAATCGTCAACTATAGTGACAAAATACTCATACCCCCTCCTTGCTATGATCGTCATTGGACCACACATATTGGTATGAACGAGTTCCAACACTTCCATGGCTCTATTCCCCTTGGCTCCAAATGCCCTCTTGGTCATTTTATCTTCTAAACAGGATTCACAAGTTGGAAACGACTCAACTTTGAAGAGACTCCAAGGATCCATCTTTCACCAATCTTTGTATCCACATTAGATTAATATGACCTAATCTAAGATGCCATAGAAGTGTTTCGTTCATATCAGAAAGAACGCTCCCTTTTATAACTTGAAACAGTCGATGTGTTATTAGATTCAATTTGTGAGTGGTGTTCCCAATTAATGGTATAAACATCATCCAACAATGTTCCGGAACAGATAAACTCATCATTTCAAGAAATAATAACATCCTTATTAAAAGAAACTGAGTATCTATTCAAAACAGTTTAGAAATAGAAGGTTGAGTTCTTTCTAAACTAGGAACATGAAGAATGTCTCTCAAGACCATAACTCTATCTTCAAAAGATAGGCGCACTTCTCCCACTGCTTCAGCCGCCACTCTCGTAGCAATTGCCCGGTGTGATGGGGATCTCACTTCCGCTAAGTCGTCGGGTTAGCTTGAACCCATACAAAATGAAACAAATGTGATCAGTGGCTCTCGTATCCACTATCCATGAATGGACAGCATACGCCACTTCACAAGTTTCGACGACTAGGGCGTGTGAATTACCTAACTTTCCTAGCCTCTTAGGCTTGGAACAGGCAGACCTCCAATGTCCTCTCTTACCGCAGTTAAAATACTTCCCCTTCGATGCTAGCCTTGGCCTTTGCCTTTCTCAACAATTGGATTTGCTTGGGTCCGACATTTGGTTCTCTTCCTCTTCTTTCCTCCCTTGGGACCATAAGCGGTAGACAGACCATTAGCCACCACAGCAGTGGACTGGTGCCCCAAACATTATCGGGTACAAACATGACATTTGCGGACAATCATATATAGGTGCCATCTACCCAAACATTTAATACGATCCGAAAAATATTGGGTGCCACCTACCCAAAAAATTTAATGCGGGCTATATAACTAACAATGTAATTATCGATTCACATAAGCAGTTATACAAGTGGGGAGCAACTAATCAAGTTCTCATGCTTTATTTCAAAATTTAAACTGCATAAATAAAGCATTTATTAAATATTTAGCACATAAATTAAATAAACATGCAAAAATATTTAATAACACGTAAATCAAATAAACGTGCTTAACAATTAATTATCCGTAGGTAAAATATTGCTAAAATTAGAAACATCTACAAGCTCTAAGCTTTTGATAAATTTCTAAAGTGATTTTCAAAATTATTTTGCCCAAAATATCATTTTATTAAATTTCTTAAATTTGGTCCAACTAAACGTATTTTATTTTAATTTCCAGAAATTTTATTATTATTTGGTCTAACCAAACAGACCCATATTTTATTTTCAGAGTTTCTAAAATTCCTCGAACCAAACAAAGCTTTATTTTAGTTTATAGAATTCAAAATAAAGTTCTAATCTAACCAAACATTCCCTTACTAAAATTTCAGAATTTACAAAATCACTCTATGGAGCAAATTGCAATTTGCCAAAAGATCAGAAATTGCAGAAAGGCCCAAGTCCCAAATTACAATTTCCATGCTTATATTATTTTGCAAAAAGGTCCCTGAAGAGTTTTAAATTTCCAAAATTCAGTCCCTGGGACTTGAACGGCTAATTTGGGCGTGAGTGAAATTGAACAATCATGTAATCTACAGTTACCAACCGCCTCCCAACGGCGGGGTGACCTCAACGGTAGTTCCAAATCAGGCAGCCGGGACAGAAATTGCATAACCCCCTCATCGCTGCCAGCGGCCATTCACCGCTTCTGCCCGAGTCATTGCTTGCACAATGACCAATCGATCCACAATTGTTGCTGTCCGATCCATGCCGTCCGGAGGGATTGTGGCATCGGAGTAGATAATACACCTACTAACAACACTGAGTGCAAGTCAGTTGGATAACTATCTACTTATGTTCAGTGCGGAATGTGTGAGCCCTGAAAGTTTATAGTCTTGTTTAGTTTGCTTTCTGAAAACTTGTTTATCTTTTTATGAAGTCGTGGTTAGTAGGGCAGTGCTCAATTTAATGATCAGGCTGATTAGTTCAAGCCTGATTAAAGATGCAATGAATGACTTAATCAAATAAGCAATTAAGAGCAGATATCAAAGCAATAAGAACACATGGAAGTTAACATGGTTCAGAGACTCAAGCTCCTACGTCCACGGTCCTAATTTAACAGGAGAATCCACTAAGGATTGACTTGTTTTTAACGTGCCAAGGTGCACCAAGATCAACTTCACTTACTGACCCTTACTTCCTCCTTCTAACACACTAACTAACTTCCACCAACAAACATGACTACAGGGTTTTGGATTCAGTTTGGATTCCAACTAGGTTGTGATTATCCTTACAAGGCAAACCTATGCTAAGGATTGGATAATCACTCTAAGCTTAATTATTTCTATTTTGCTTAGTGGAATACAGAATAACTCTCTACTCAAGAAACACTTGGGAAATTCTAGGTTTTTCGAGGCTTCTTTGAACGCTATGAGTGCTTTGAATGCTGAGAGTTTGAGTAAATTCTGGCTTCAAAATTTCCCGTAACCCTAATTGGGTCCAAGGTCTTCTGTATTTATAGGCAACTTTGAAAAACTATCTGTTAGAAGAGATAACCTTCTAGGTTGTCTTTCTTGTAGGATACTTCAACGGATACAATCTTCATGCAGCAGCCGTCCTTGCATGTATTTGGTAAATGAATTAAATACATGCCCGTTAAACTGTGCAGGGATGTCAGGTTCAAGTCAGTATCCATACATGACTTGGCGCTCTCTGATTCTTCCACGTCATCAGGTAGGTGAGACTGTCAGAACTCATTCTTCAGTTCAGTCTTATCTTTACTGAGTTCGGGTTTGTCCTCATCTACGTACGTGTTGGGATATGGTTTAGTTTTGATGATTTTCCAAAACCTCAAGTAATAGGTTTGAAAGCAGTCAGGATAGTATCTTTAGTTTCAGGTCAGGCTAGGTTATTTCTCAGTAGAATAGGCTGTCAGTTGAGAAGAACTCAGTTGAGGAAGCACTCAATTGAGGGGGAACTCAGCGAGGGGGAACTCAGCAACACAGCCTGAGGAAATCAACATGACATCACAAGAAGAACTGACTGAAGCCATGGCAGAAGACCTGAACCTGAAGAGAAGCCTGAAGGATGTCCCACCGAGTATAAACCTGGCTGATCTAAGCTAAGTCAGTGGACTACTCAGTGAAGAGCATGAGCAGGAGGATCAGTGCTGTACCAAGTAGGCCCTGAAGGAGTCAGGCTACTGTGGTCAGGGAAGTTTGTCATTCAGCCTTATGACAAACTTCTTGGAGAGATCTTCAAAGAGTCCCTGAAGGACAACTACACTGAAGACAGTTGTGTCTACTGAAGATCATCAAGTCAGTGGAAGATAAGCCATCTGAAGTCAGTGCGCCCTGATCAAGCTCACTGAACCAAAGATCCATTGGATTCAGTCCACGTGGACCAATCAAGTCAAGACAGCACATCCGACACTGACAAGGCAGCATTCCAAGAAAAGTAGGCGAACCTATTAATTGTCTGGATTCAAATGTGATTCCCTCCAACGGTTACATTTGAATCCACACTATAAATACAAGCTCATAGCTACGATTTGAAGTGTGTGTGAAGAGAGAAAAATCAACACCTACGAGCTGTGAAGGTGTGAATGTAAAGTGCATTTTCATGGGAGGTATAAGGAGGCACGTTTCACACCTTGTACACTGACCATTAAGGGTCTTCATAGATATAAAGTGAGTGTTCAACTTGTAACTCATAGCTTAGAGAGGTTTTCCCAATCTTAGCTTTAGGCTAACACATTGTAAGGGAAAACCTCACCTAGCTGGAGAAAACCCAACGGAAACCAAAACCCTACATGTCAGGTTTGTTGGTGGAAGTTGTTAGTGGAGTTAGGAAGGAAGTTAGCAAGATCTGAGTTGTATAGATCTAGGTGCACCTTGGCACGTTAAAAACAAGAATCCCAAGTTAGTGGATTTCCTGTTAAATCAAGCCCGTGGATGTAAGAGCTTGAGTCTCTGAACCACGTTAAACTGAGCGTTGTTTATTGTTTAAGCACTTACTAATTATTTGTAGTGTTTGCTCACTGAGAGTACTTCGAAAGGTTGAAAAGAAATTATCCAAGTATTTTAGTCAGGGAGAACCAATCTCACTGACAGGCTTAAGCACGCACTCGAGAGTTCAGTCTCTCGAGTCACTGGTTAAGAGCCTGAGCTCACAAGTCAATTGTCACTGACTTGAGAGCTCTGAGTCTTAGCAATGCAGTGACTTGAGTGTTCTTCACTGAACTCATTCAGGGTGCAATGCAAAGTTTAAAAAAAAAATTGTGTTATCTCCTAAATTCCCATATTTTCAGTATTTGCGAAAGCTTTTCCGGGACCATCAGTACGTTTCCCAGCGGTGACATTCCTTTTGACTTGCTTGGATCCTACTCCAAGTCTTCTCCCAAATACTCAGTGCCGTCCTGTTCCCTTCAGGCTGAGTTTAGCAATGATCTCAGGATCATGCTCTTCATCCTGACACTTACTCAGTCAGCTTAGAAGAACTGCCATAAGCTCAGGATGGTGCTCTTGTATCTTTAGGCTTCAGTCTTGATTGTCATCAATGAGTACTCCTCTCATTGAGTACCCGTGAATGTAAAATAAACTAACTTACACACCTAACCAAGACTAGCCTGACTACTAAGGTAACTCATCTTTTCAGGGGCTTTGGGATCTAATCAAAACTGACATTGTCCCAACAATTTCCCCCCTTTTGATGATGCCAAAACACTGAAAAGATCCTCAAAATACTTAGAGGAAATAAGTCCTAATCTATAAGACAAGATCAGTGTTAGAGAAATTCTTGATAAGTACAGAAGATAAATAACTGCCAAAAAGACAATGAGTTTTTGTCTGTGGGCAAAGTAATAGATTTCATTAATAAATATGAGCATGAGTACAATGAATCATATCTATTACAAATATCAGGGTACAACTAGATCTTTCTCATCTCAGGTCGAAGTCCATAGCCATTGTAGACTCTATCCTTCAGCTCATCAAGCCTATCTAGTTGATTCAGGTACCCCTCAGCCTTGGCAATCTTGAATACTTCAACCATGATAGCCTTTGAGTCATAGCTCTTCCCATTAGGTTGAAGTGGTGGTGGGCGAGTAAGGAACTCAAGGGCCTTGATTTGAACTCTTGCAGTATCAGCCTCCTCTAAGATTCCTTTCAAGAGTTCAGGGTGGTTGTCAGACATAAAGTCGATAAAGTGGGCATTAATGTCATCAGAGTCACCCCACTTCTTCACAATGTACCACAACCTGATAAACTCATCTCGCGCATCCAACCAAAACTCCTTCAGCTTCTCAGAGATAAAGTTTTCAATGAGTACAATCTTCTCAGCTGGCTCCTCAGGCTTCTGTACTTAAAAAAGACTTGTCTTCCTTGTCGTTGGCTTCTTTCTGTACTTCCTTGGTTCAGGCTTCGCCTTCTTCCTCCTCAGCACACTGATCACCGCATCATCAAGTTCTCTCTGCTGCAAATCAGTGATGTCAGTCAGCTTTTCAACCTTCTTTTCCAAAATCCTCATCTTCTCCTTATGGGCAATTTCAGCCCTGCGCTGAGCTTTACTCTTCTCAGGGGCAGATCCCCATGCTTCCGCACACAATTCAGCTACTTTGTCAGCGTCATATGTGATTGGATTCTTCCTTGTGTTCACAGGCGAGCGCTTCGAAGAAGATTCTGGAATGGATGGAAGTTGAGGAATGGGTTCATTAGCCTGAGCCACTGCTGCTAATCTGGCTGACTTCCTGGGCATTCTCAACGCCTCATTCTTCTCAGCCTCCGATGCCTCAGGGAGAGATCTTTTCTTTCCCTTTTCCCCCTTTTTGGCATCATCCTTGACCGGCGGAGGTGGGTGTGCCTCTCTTAATGCTTTCTCACCATTGTTGATAACAAAGGCAGTTAAGGACGGAACTTCCTTAACTCCTTCCTTCAGTATCTCAACTCCGGTGGCAATCTCCGTCCCCGCAAAAGATACACTAGCAATGCTTACATGGAGCTTCTTCTCAAATAATTCCATAGACGTATGTAGGCTTTGATCAGTGCGGGTTAGCCTTGCCTCAACTTTCCCTGACTCTTCGATGAGCTGAGCAGATTTAGAAATAATTCTCTCCGATTCCTGAGCAATCTTGGCAGACTCCCGAGTAATCTTTTCTGACTCCACTGCCATCTTGGCCGCTGAGTCATTAAGCACCCGAGTGAGTAGTTCTGCAGCCTGACTAGCCAAGTGCTCAACCGCCTTCTGCATCCTTGCATCATGCTCATCTTTGAGTTGAGTCAGTGTGTTGGCCATGATCTTCTTCATCGTCTTCCTTTTTGACTTGACGGATTTAATGGTTGACAACATCAACATCTTGAGGCTCTTCACTTCAGAGTTGGCAACCGTCTTGAGAGCAAACTTCACCCATTTAAGCTACTTCTGAATCCCCTTACCAATGTTCTCGGCCTCTGCCTTGATTATTTCAATCTCGCGCTGAAGGTCGGCAAGGTTCTCAGTAGTCTTCTCTTGTTTAACTCGGATGATACTGGTGAAGTTGACATGCTGAGTTCCAGTGATAACTACTTCGTCATCCTCAGCTCTGCCAGTTAGTGGTTGTTCTCCCTGGTCAGCCCCTGCAGCATCAGTCCCCTCGTCAGGGTGCACTGAAGGCAGTTGTTGAGTAGTCATAGCCGCCTGCTCAGGCTCAGCTAAGCTATCTCGAACTTTGGGAATAAGTCCCTCAGAACTAGGAGTCTCCTTGGACGCCTCTACATCATCCTCCTTTGTCTCAGGGCAGGATGTCCCGTCATCGACTGATGTATCATTGGCGGCTGAGATGTTCAAAACATCCTCAGCGTCTGGTCCACCCTTGGCACCAGTCTCCTTTGCACCTTCCCCCTGAGCCTGAGGCTCATAGTTCATCTCATCCAGCTCCTTGGCAGTTTCCTCCACCAAGTCTCCAACAGCTTCACCACCCTGACCATCCTCAGGGCCATCATCACCATCATCATCAGAGTTCTAGTCCTTTTCAGGAGTATCAAGGAAATTAGACTTTTCAACTCTCATGGTAATCATCCTGGCAACCAGCTCCCTGACTGCCTCCATCTCCAGCAGCTCCCGAAGTAGTTGGTCATTCGGGCTTCCTCAGAGCACCATTAATCCCATCCCTTCAACTCTACCAGCATCCGCTGCTCCACCATGTTAGCCTGCTTATACTCCACCCAGACTTTCAGATCAACCATCATTTCTCGCAGCTCCGAATAATTATTTAGTGAAGGGAAACTCCTTACCACCCAATTTTCACCCCTTCCCTTGATAGAATCAAAGAAAAGAAGAGATGTGATATCTTCAGATTCATCATCATCTCCAGCTTCCTCGATGATGAGATCTAGCTCAGGGTCTAGTTCCTTCGGATCCTTGGAAGAGACAGGGAAATCCTCAGGATTGAGTAAGTTGGGTTCTAGCTGGGAGTCAGGCTCAATAGTGTCAGGAATGTTTGGCTCTGACTGGGGTTGGGGTAGGTCGGTGATTGGGTTGGAGGGTTCAGTGGGGTTGGTGGGGATTTCAGGGTTAGGGGTGGGTTCAGTAGGTTCAGATAAAGGTTGGGATTGGGGTTCAACGGGGTTGGGTAGATCAGGCTGGAGGATTTCAGCGGACTCTATCATCTCCCTCACCTGAGCTAAGTCAGAGGCTCTGGGAGAGCTTGACTTTTCTTCTTCCCTTACCGGGCTTACCTCCCTCAGCGCCTTAGCGGGAGATCCCTTTGGTCCTTTCCTCAACCTTTTCAGCGGTCTCATCCCTTTCCTCCCCGACTTCATTGTCAGTCTCCTCAGCCTCAGAAATGGTGCTCTTGGAGACTTTCTCAGTCCCTTTCTTCAAACCCTTTGTTGTGGCCTTAGACTTAAGCACCACCTTCAGCTTTGTCCTCTTCTCCTCCTGGGCATTCTCCTCTGCCTCCCTCTCAACAGCAACCTCGGATTCAGTCTTCTTGCCTTTTTCAAGAAGGTCCTCTACTCTCTCCAGTAGATTGGCGACGACCTTCTTCCCCTTGGCCACTGCATTTTTCTTCTGATCCTTCAGTGGAGCATTAGGGTCAGCCATGCCAAGGATGGCATATGAGTCACCTTCCGTGGTGAACATGACCTTTTTGGAAGAAAGGTCATCCTCCATGTCAAAAGTACATCCTGAGCAGGCGTGGATGATTAACATGGACAGTTTGGTCCCAAAGGGCAGGATGTCACCCACTAAGATGTGCTTCCTGTCCTCGTCCTTCTTCAACTTGTCCTGCGCGGCCTGAGTTAACTAGTCCAAGAAAAGTTGCTCCCAGTTCGCCTCGATCCCATCTACCAAAGCCCCCATTATCCTCAGCTTTGGCAGACTAGCTGCTCGTCGGATCCAACTGTGCCCATCACCAAAGGCTCGATATTTAGGCTTGAGTGTGTCCTTGTACTGCCTCGCCCTGAACTCAGGAGACCCTGACTTCATCCACTTCCTCAGGAGCTCTCCTTCCTTGTTCTCCATATAGGTCTTGAGATTTATCCCTGAGCACGGAAGCCCAAAGACCTCCTTCATGTCCTTGTGAAGGTTGATGTTGCGTGCCTCTTCGTTGTATAGCTTCTCCCCTTCCTCGTTCTTTTCCCCCGAGGGAACCAGAACAGTCACCCTCGTGAATAGTTCACCCTTCCTTGTGAACATGTTCAGATAGGCTTCCACCACCGCCTTCGAAAGCACTACGGAAGGCTTCTTGGAGAAGTATTTGTCAAGATTAGCCTTGGAGATCTATTCAAAGACTGGGAGAATCTCCTCCACCTTCAAGCACGGACCATCCATGGAAATGACGTGCTCCAGGTTGACAAGCTTACTTTTAATAACCTCGTTACTGTTATCAGTGGTCCAAGCATCGTCGAGAAAAGCCATTGAGAGAGTTTGAGAAATTTGCAGAAAAGTGCTTTGAACGAGAGAGAGTTCAGTGTGCAGTGTAATTATTGTGTTTGTATAAATTTCTCAAATGGCCTTTCAAATTGATATGAAATGATCAGTTACCCTGACGTGTGGTTGAGATTAACCCTGAATTCGAAAAGAATTTGAAATGAAGGGCTAGGATTAATCTCACTTTCAATCATTTCCCCACGTCAGTCATATTCCGTATAAAATGGACACATATAAGAAAAGTAACTGTGCGCATTAAATGCTCTGACACACATGGGTTTAAATATCAAAAGACGCATTTTAATGAAAACATAATGCATTTAATGAAGATTTTCAGGATGAGAGATTCAGTGTGACAGTTCAATTTCAAAAAGGTCAGGATTGAGCTCATACCCATCAGGGAGACATTGTAGCACCCTGATACCTCGCTGAGTCGAGTCTGGCCTGAGTTCCCCCTTGAAGTTTGAACCTGAGTTCCCCCTAGATCCTACGCTGACTGCTCTCCCGGATCTAAGAGACCTAACTCCACTGACATTTCCATAAATCTTGCTTCAGCCAAAGGTTTAGTCAAGATGTCAGCTCTCTGCCTGTCAGTGTGAATTTTCTCCATCCTAATTTCCTTTTTCTCCACATGATCTCTTATAAAGTGATGCCTAATATCCACATGCTTGCACCTTGTGTGAAGCACTGGGTTCTGAGTGATTGCTATGGCACTATTGTTGTCACAATAAATTGGTACCTCATTTGCAAACACTTGGTAGTCTCTCAATTGTTGCCTCAACCATAAAATCTGAGCACAACAACTACCTACAACCATATACTCAGCCTCAGTTGTGGATGTAGCCACTGAATTCTGTTTCTTACTAAACCAAGAGATCAACTTACTCCCCAAAAACTGACATGTCCCTGAGGTTGATTTTCAATCAATCCTACAACCTCCATAATCTGCATTCTAAGTTGTCATCTGAAGGATACCATAGTCCCATATTGACTGTCCTTTTCAAATACTTAAGTATCCTCTTAGCAGCCTCCAAATGACTTCTCTTGGGGTTAGACTGAAACCTAGCACACACACCAACTGCAAAAGTGATGTCAGGCCTACTCGCAGTTAGGTACAACAAGGATCCAATCAGCCTTCTGTACTCAGTCTGGTTCACTGAAGCTCCTTCAGTGTCAGGATCTATCTTCCAATTTGTGTTCATTGGGATCCTAGCCGGATTGCAATTCTGAACTCCAAACTTCTGAATCAAGTCTCTTGTATACTTGGCCTGATTAATGTAAATCCCTTGATCAGTCTATTTGACCTGCAATCCTAAAAAGAAGTTCATCTCTCCAATCATAGACATCTCAAATTTACCAGTCATCAAATTAGAGAATTTCTCACAGAGCTGATGATTTGGTGATCCAAATATTATGTCATCCACATAAATCTGGACCAAGAGAATATCATCACCTTCAGTGATCCTGAACAACGTCCTATCCACAGTTCTCTTCCTGAACCCATGGTCAGTCAGGAATTGGGAGAGGGTATCATACCAAGCTCTAGGAGCTTGCTTAAGTCCATAGAGTTCTTTCTTCAAATGGTATACTCTATCTCCAACCTCAAACCCGGGAGGTTGTTCCACATAAACCTCTTCTTTGAGTACACCATTCAGGAAGGCACTCTTGACGTCCATTTAATACACCTTAAACTTCTTATATGTTGCGTAAGCAAGGAACAACCTGATAGCCTCTAGCCTAGCCACTGGAGCAAACGTCTCATCATAGTTTATCCCTTCAGACTGACAATACCCCTTTGCAACCAGCCTTGCCTTATTATGTTGACTCAGTCACCATCTCAGCTGCGACCGCATCTTCATTGACGGTACTTACCTCAGGTTGATCCTGTTCCTCAGTCTGAGGCTCAGCTATCCCTGATATGCTGGGCTTAGGAGTAGCTCTTGTAGTATCATCCTGATCTTCGTCATCATCCCAGCATGGAATTGGCACCGCCTTGACCTTGGGATCAGGTTGATTTTTCAAGCTCAGCCCTGTCACTCTCCTTGTGACCTCCTCAGAGTCAGGATCCAACACTCTTACCCTAGACCCAGTGACAGATTCATCAAATACAACATGTGGTGATTCTTCCACAACAAGGGTCCTATAGTTGTAAACCCTAAATACTTTACTGACTTCAGAATATCCTAAGAATATTCCTTCATCAGATTTGCTATCAAAGGCTTTCAACTGGGTCTTTCCATTGTTGAGGATGAAGTACTTGCAACCAAATATATGGAAATAAGAGATACGAGGCTTCCTCTTATTCCATGTCTCATATGGGGACTGAGCATGTTGTTTGTTCAGCATGGATCTATTCTGAGTGTAGCATGCAGTGTTGATCGCCTCAGCCCAGAACTTCTTGGGCAATCCTAACTAGGCTAGCATGGTCATGACAACTTCCTTCAGTGTCCCGTTCCTCCTCTCAGCGACACCATTTTGTTGTGGGGTTCTAGCTGCAGAAGTCTCATGAGCTATACCAAGTTAATTACAAAAGTCAGAAATATATGAATTTATAAATTCAGTGCCCTTATCAGATCTGATCTTAGTAATGGACTGATTCTTCTCATTGCTGAGTCTCTTGAGCAACTCTGGAAACTTCACCTGTGTCTTCTTCTTATTCAACAGGAAAATAACCCAAGTATATCTAGAATAATCATCAATAACCACAAGGGTATATTTCCTACCATTCATACTTACAGGTGTTACAAGGCCAAACAAATACATGTGCAAGAGCTGAAGAACCCTGTCAGTTGAGAAGGTAGCTTTCTCTTTGAATGTAGCTCTGACCTGATTTCCTTTCTGACAAGCCTTGCACACATGATCCTTGCTAAAAACTTCATTAGGTAAACCTTCTACAAGAGAAAGTCTAGAAATTTTGTTAAGAATCTTGAAGTTCAGATAGTTTAATCTTTTATACCATAACCAACTGAGCACTGGAGAGCTTTTAGCAACAAAGCAAGTATTAGGAACAGTGTTGCTCCAATCAGCTAAATAAATATTTCCTTTCCAAATACCTGATAGAAGCACTTGTGTTGATTTGTCCGTGACTGAACATATATTCAATGAGAACTCAACATTGAAACCTTTGTCACAGAACTGAGTCACTGACAACAGGTTATGCTTCAGTCCTTCAATAAAGGAAACATTTTCCACTCTGACTGTACCTATTTTCAAAACACCAAACCCTTTAGTAAAACCTTTTGAGTTGTCACCAAAGGTTACTTGTGGACCATCCTTAGCTTGAAACTCTTGGAGAAGACTCTTCATTCCAGTCATGTGCCTTGAGCAACCACTGTCTAGGTACTAAACAGCTTTGATTGAGTCTACTCTCCTCTTGTTGTGATCCACTACTGCCTGCAAACAAATCAGGCTTTAGGTACCCATTGGGTGTTGGGTCCTATGGTGTCAGCTGTACCTTTCAGGATCCAGACCTGCTTCACTACCCTGATTGCCTCAGAGTGGTAGATTTGTCTCCCTGAAACATCCACATACACAACTTTCTTCTTCTTAGCCTGAGAAGAAGATGGTGTATGAGTGTCAGGCTTAGGAGTCACAGGGCCTGAGTGGGTGCCTTCTTGCCTAGCTTCTGTTCTTCCTAGGCCTTGGTGCAGCTGGTCTTGGGGCCTGTTCTTGATAAGAGCCCTATTTTCTGTTCCCCCTAGGCAAGTGAGGGAATGAAAAATAGTTAAAGACCTCAGGATGCCAAAACCATGGGGGAGTCATCATGTTTGGCCTTCCCTGTTGGTATTGCTATGCATGATGATACCCTCATTGATCAGTCTGAGGTCTCTTGGCCTGAGTCTTCCTCTGCTGACGCTGAGGTTTCTTCTGGCCTGAGCTCTTAGGGACCTCCCTTGGTTGCTCAGCCTTTCCCTTATATTTTGGCTTCACAACCTTGGGGGTAATCCTGACTGTATCAATAGTTTCTTTGCCCTTATCAGTTTGACGGGCCTCGAATACAACCTTCTTTGTATTCTGGTCTGCCTGAACAAACACCCTCTCAGTGTTGCTCCCTGAAGCAAAATGAGATTGACCTTGTGAGGATTTCTTAGGGACATATCCAAGCCCCTTTTTCTCATTCCTAATCATCTGGCTGCTATTTATTTCCTCTCTGGCCACTAGGATTTATTCATTGCTACAACCTTCTGCTTGAGAGAGTCCTCACTCTTTTTCAGGATTTCATGTCTGGCAAAGAGGTCATCAAACTTACTATTGAGTACTTTCAGCTCCTCCTTCCTGACCAGCTCCTCATCAGCCAGTTCTTTCAGAATCATCTCTCTTGGGAGATGCTCAACATTGATCATGTCAATTTCCTGAGTTAGTCTCACAATTTGAGCTGACTCCTTAAGATCTGACTGAGTTAACTGATCATTCAGGTTTTGAACTTCAGTACTCAGTTTCTAGTTCTCCTCAGCCAGAAAGACATTAGTTTCCTGCAATCTGGAGAAATCAACCATAAATTGATCCAAGCAGATCTGAAGGTTCATTTCTCTGACTGACTCTGAGCTTAGCTCAGGATTTCGACCACTATGTGCACCACACACAAAATTAGATGTTATCTCAGGTTCCTTCCTTGCCATGAGGCACAAATTATCATACCCATCATCGGAAAGAGTTCAAGCGACCTCTCCTCAGGGTCATCCGAGACAGTAGCGTCCTCAGCGAGTATGGCTCTCCGGTCAGCATACCTCTGGTCTCTCTTGGCCATCCTATCCTCTCTTTCCCGTACACTCAGCTCAGGGCAGTCATACTGTTGGTCCCGGTACAAAACTGAGTGATACGTGTATGGGGGGGAATACATATATATAAAATTTTCTGACTTTCAAACTAACTGAGTCCCCTTAACTCAGAGTGATGTAGAACACTGAGTAGATAATTCACCTACTAACAGCATTGAGTGCAAGTCAGGTGGATAACTATCTACTTATGTTCAGTGCGGAATGTGTGAGCCCTGAAAGTTTATAGTCTTGTTTTAGTTTGCTTTCTGAAAACTTGTATTCTTCCTTAAGAAGTCGTGGTTAGAAGGGCAGTGCTCAGTTTAATGATCAAACTGATTGATTCAGGCCTGATGAACAATGCAATGAATGACTTAAACAAATGAGCAGTTAAGAGCAATAATAAAGGCAATAAAGAACACAGGGAAGTAACGTGGTTCAGAGACTCAAGCTCCTACATCCACGGTCCAAATTTAACAGGAGAATCTACTAAGGATTGGCTTATTTTTAACGTGCCAAGGTGCACCAGAATCAACTACACCTACTGACCCTTACTTCCTCCTTCTAACTCACTTACAACCTCAACCAACAAACCTGACTAGAGGGTTTTGGTTTCAGTTTAGTTTCCAACTAAGATAGTGATTATCCTTACAAGACATATGCTATGCTAAGGATGGATAATCACTCTAAGCTTATGATATAACTAGGTTCGCTCAGTGGAATAAAAAATAATAACTCTCTAACTAAGAAACACTTGGGAAATTTTAGGATGTTTTGAGTGCTTCTTTGAATACTGAATACTTTGTATGCTGAGAGTTTGAGTAATTTCTTGGCTTCGAAATTTCCCGTAACCTTGATTGGGTTCAAGGCCTTCTGTATTTATAGGAAACTTTGAAAACTATCCGTTGGAAGAGATAGTCTTCTAGGTCGTCTACATAGGATTTGTTCAATGGATATATCTCCCATGCAGCAGCCGTCCTTGCATGGATTTGGTAATATGCGTTTAGTGCATGCCTGTTAATTTTTGCAGGGATGTCAGGTTCAAGTCAGTGTCCGTACATGACTTGGCGCCCTCTGATTGGTCCACGTCAGCTGGTAGGTAAGGATGTCAGAACTCATTCTTCAGTTCAGTCTTGTCTTTACTAAGTTCAGGTTTGTCCTCATCTACGTACGTTTCCCAGCGCTGACATTCCTTTTGACTTTCTTGGATCCTACTCCAAGTCTTTTCCCAATACTCAGTATGATCCTGTTCCCTACAGGACTGAGTTAGCAATGATCTCAGGATCATGCTCTTCATCTTGACACTCACTCAGCCAGCTTAGATGAACTGCCATAAGCTCAGGATGATGCTCTTGAGTCTTCAGGCTTCAGCCTTGATTATCATCAATGAGTACTCCTCTCATTGAGTTCCTGTGAAATGTAAAATAAACTAACTTACAAATCTAACCAAGACTAGCCTGACTATTACACACTTAGGCAAATCATCTTTTCATGGGCTTTGGGATCAACTCAAAACTGACATTGTCCCAACAATTTCCCCCTTTTTGATGATGCCAAAACACTGAAAAGATCCTCAAAACAGTTAGAGGAAACAAAGTCCTATTCTATAAGACAAAGTCAGTGTTAGAGCAATTCTTGATAAAGTACAGAATTTAAATAACTGCAAAAAAGACAATGAGTTTTTGTCTGTGGGCAAATGTAATAGATTTCATTGATTGATATGAAGTTGAGCACAATGATCTAATTTATTACAACAGGTTGTGAACACCTAAACTAATCTCATTTCAGGCTCGAGTCCATAACCAACATAGACTCTGACCTTCAGTTCTTCAACTCTTTTAGGCTGGTTCACAAATCCTTCACCTTTTGCAATCTTCAAAACTTCAGTCATAATGGCCTTTGTATCATGCTTGTTCAAATCAGGGATTAGCGGTGGTGGTTGTGCAATAAACTCAGGGGCCTTCACTTGGACTTTGGCTGCGTCAGCTTCCTCTAAGATCTTCCCAAGCAGTTCAGGATGATTGTCCATCATGTAGTCAGTGAAGTGGGCATCGATGTCTTCAGTGTCGCCCCATTTCTTCACCACGTACCAAAGTCTGACGAGCTCATCCCTTGCATCAACCCAAAATTCTTTCAGAGTCTCTGAGATGAACTCATCGACAAGAGCTTCCCTCACTGTCACCTCCGGCTTTCTGACCTAAAGAATTGTTTACTTCCTCGCTGTCGGCCTCTTCTTGTACTTCCTTAGCTCCGGCTTCACCTTCTTCCTCCTCAACATGCTTAGGATCCCATCATCCAGCTTCCTTTGCTGAAGTTCAGTCAGCTCTGAAAGTTTTTCAACTTTCCTTTCCAGAATGCGCATCTTCTCCTTCTCGGCGAATTCTGCTCTGTGCTGAGCCACACTTTTCTCATGGGACAAACCCCAAGCCTCTTCATACAAGGATGCCACTTCATTGGTATTTAGGGAAATTGGGTTCTTCCTTGTGCTTAGGGGTGAGCGCTCTGAATTTTTTTCTGGGATGGATGGGAGTTGAGCTTGAACTTACTTTTCTGAAGGCTCTTGAGCCTAAACCGCAGCTGCCAGTCTAGCTGACTTTCGTGGAGTAGTCTGAGCCTCCGATGCCTTGGGGAGGGATCTTTTCTTCATTTCTTCCCCCTTTTTGGCATCATCCTTGGCGGGAGGATGTGGCTGAGCTTTCCCGAGGACCTCCTACCCGTTGTTGACGATGAAGGAAACTAAGGACTGAACCTCCAACACTTCCTCCTTCAATATGTCCACTCCAGTCGCAATCCCAGTTCCTACGAAGGAAACACTGGCGATGCTGGCCGTCAACCTTTTCTCAAAGATCTCCATGTTTGTGTGAAGACTTTGCTTAGCACGAGTAATCCTGGCCTCCACCTTCCCAGTTTCCTCGCAGATCCGATTGGCCTCTGAAGTAATCTTAGCAGACAATTGAGCGGCTTTGGCTAACCCCTGAGTGACGCTCTCAGAGAACTGAGCGATCTTCCCTGACTCCAGTGCCAGCTTGGTCACTGAGTCGTTTAGGACCTGAGTGAAGAGCTCTCCAGCCTGACTCGCCAGACACTCCACTGCCTTAGTTAATCTTTGTTCATGCTTTTCTTCGAGCAAGGCCAGGGTCTGCTTGAATTGCTTCTTCATCTTCCTTCTCTCCTGCTTCACTGACTTCGCAGTACCAACTATCGTCTTCTTTAGCATGATGAGCTCTTTGTTGGCAAGCGTATTGTAGGCTGACTTAGTCCAGCGGATATGCTTCTTGAGAGCCTTGGCTTCTTTCTTTTTTTCCTCCTTGATCCTCCGGATCTCTTTCTGAAACTCAGCCAAGTTCTGGGTTGTCTTTTCTTGCTTTACCTCAATAATGCTGGTAAAGGTACCTCGCTGGGTCCCCGTGATGATCACATCATCATCAGCCTCCTCCTCATCAGTGACTGGCTGTTTTCCCTTGTCAGCCCCTGCAGCCTCAGTCTCCTCATCAGGGTGCACTGAAGGCAATTGTTGAGTGATCGGGATCACCTGCTCAGGCTTAGTCCCATCAGTTCAAACTTTGGGTAAGGTACCCTTAGAACTAGGAGTCTCCTTTGGTGCCTCCACATCATCCTCCTTTGCCTCAGGGCAGGGAATCCCTTCATAGACAGATGTGTCATTGGCAGCTGAACCAACCTTGTTGGTCTCAGCAACTGCTCCACCCTTGGACGCAGTCCCAAATTTACCTTCCCTCTGAGCACTAGGCTTAGAGTTCATTTCGTCCAACTCTTTGGCGGTTTCCTCCGCCATCTTCTCATTGGCCCTACCAGCTGGACCATCCTCTTTATCATCGTCGTCACCCTCAGGCTCATCCTCATAATCCTCCTTTCTGGCCACCTTCATGCTCTCCACCAGCTGCTTTAGATTTTCAAAATTAAGGAGCTGCAGCCAGCTGGTGATATCGAAAAATGAGCATAGTCTTGCCTCCTCCTTCTCCCAATACTCCTAGCCCCTGGCATCAACAAGCATATGTTGCTCTTGCATATTGGAATGCTTAAAATCAAGCCAGACCTTTAGTTCAATCACATTTGTGCACAACACCTTATACTTGTTCAGCTTGGGCCAATATTTTGACACCCAAACACATGCCTTCTCCCTCAGCATCTAGATGTGCTTCAAGTCTGAACTTCCAATAAATAAAGTTAGACACTGAGAATTCAGGTAATGAAGCTTTAAGTCTCCACGAAGTCATGATGATGCAAGTTTTCAAATGAAAAAGCAAACACAGATCTGTACAGTAACCACCAACAATTTCTCCTCTGAAACTATTAGTATTCAAAGTCAGTGGTCTTTTGAACCACTGCTCTGATACCACTTGTTGGTCCCGGCACAAGGCTGAGTGATACGTGTATGGGGGGGAGAATACACGTATACAAATTTTTCTACTTTCAAACTGACTGAGTCCCCTTACTCAGAGTGGTGTATGAACACTGAGTAGATAATACACCTACTAACAGCACTGAGTGCAGGTCAGTTGGCTAACTATCTACTTATGTTCAGTGCGGAATGTGTGAGCCCTGAAAGTTTATAGTCTTGTTTAGTTTGCTTTCTGAAAACTTGTTTATCTTTTTATGAAGCCGTGGTTAGAAGGGTGGTGCTTAGTTTAATGATCAGGCTGATTAATTCAAGCCTGATTAAAGATGCAATGGATGACTTAATCAAATAAGCAATTAAGAGAAGATATCAAAAGTAATAAGAACAAAGGGAAGATAACGTGGTTCAAAGACTCAAGCTCCTACGTCCACGGTCCTGATTTAACAGGAGAATACACTAAGGATTGACTTGTTTTTAACGTGCCAAGGTGCACCAAGTTCAGCTTCACTTACTGACCCTTACTTCCTCCTTCTACAACACTAACTAACTTTCACCAACAAACCTGACTAGAGGGTTTTGGTTTCAGTTTGGATTCCAACTAGGTTGTGATTATCCTTACAAGGCAAACCTATGCTAAGGATTGAATAATCACTCTAAGCTTAAGATATTTCTATTTCGCTCAGTGGAATACAGAATAACTCTCTACTCAAGAAACACTTGGGAAATTCTAGGTTTTTAGAGTGCTTCTTTGAATGCTATGAGTGCTTTAAACGTTGAGAGAGTAATTTCTAGTTTCAAAATTTCCCGTAACATTGATTGGGTCCAAGGTCTTCTGTATTTATAGGCAACTTTGAAAAACTATCCGTTGGAAGAGATAACCTTCTAGTTTGTCTTTCTTGTAGGATACTTCAACGAATATAATCTCCATGCAGCAATCGTCCTTACATGTATTTGGTAAATGCATTAAATGCATGCCCGTTGAACTGTGCAGGGATGTCAGGTTCAAGTTAGTGTTCGTACATGACTTGGCACTCTCTGATGGGTCAACGTCATCAAGTAGGTGAGACTGTCAGAACTCATTCTTCAGTTCAGTCTTATCTTTATTGAGTTCAGGTTTGTCCTCATCTACGTACATTTCCCAGCGCTGAAATTCCTTTTGACTTGCTTGGATCCTACTCCAAGTCTTCTCCCAAATACTCAGTGTCGTCCTGTTCCCTTCAGGCTGAGTTTAGCAATGATCTCAGGATCATGCTCTTCATCCTGACACTTACTCAGTCAGCTTAGAAGAACTGCCATAAGCTCAAGATGGTGCTCTTGTGTCTTCGGGCTTCAGTCTTTATTGTCATCAATGAGTACTCCTCTCATTGAGTACCCATGAATGTAAAATAAACTAACTTACACACCTAACCAAGACTAGCCTGACTACTAAGGCAACTCATCTTTTCAGGGGCTTTGGGATCTAATCAAAATTGACATTGTTCCAATAATATCCCATTCTTGATGATCCTTGATAGGGGCTATTTGAGAATCATAATTAAGTCATCTGAGTTCTCACTCACTCAATGACAGTAGTGATTCATGGGAACACAAAGAAGAATATATGCAAAAAATCAAACATCCTATTCCGATTAGTGCAACGCCATACATTTAATATTAAATCAACAATAATATTAAACCAAATCTGAATATTATCTTAGTATTATATCCTTGCAATGGATTGAATCTAGGACACTAACACTAACAAAAATAATTACCGTTTGTTTCTCATGTAGATAGAAATAATATCCTCTAGTCTCTTTAGAATATTCCACGAAATGACCCTTTTCACCTTTGGATTCCTACTTATCAGTTAGCATTTTTCTTTACAACTGCGGCGCAACCCCACATTCTAATGTGCAGAAAAGATGGCTTCTTGCCATGCCATAGCTCGTATGGTGTTTGCTCAACTGATTTGGATGGAATCCTATTCAGAATGTAGATTGAGGTTTGTAATGCGTATCCCCATAAGAATGTTGGAAGAGAGGAAAAGCTCATCATGGACCTCACCATGTCTAACAAGGTTCGTTTCTCCTTTCGGAGACACCATTCATCTAAGGTATTTCGGGAGGAGTCCATTGAGACTGGATCCTATGAAACATCAAGTAATCCACGAACTCATAGCTAAGGTACTCACCTCCTCGATCCAATCGAAGAGTCTTGATACTCCTTGAATTTCTCGAAGGATTCGAACTTGTATTTCATAAGATATACATATCCGAATCTAGAGTAATCATCGGTAAAGGTGATGAAGTAGCCGAAATGACCCCTAGCTAGAGTGGGCAACGGTCCACAAACATCACTGTGAATCAACTCTAGAACTTCTTTGGCATGTACCCCTTTCCCAGAAAAGAGTTTGTTGATCATTTTGCCATGAGACAAGATTCGCAATCATTATAAGACTCAAAGTCAAATAAGGTTAAGTAGTCTAACCTTCTTAACCTTGCGATTCTATTCTCGTTTTTACATGACCAAGTCTATAATGCCACAAGTAAGTCGGGTTTTCATCATTACTAAGCTTGAGTCTTTTATTTTGTATATTAAGAACACTATACCCACAATGTAACAAGTATAAACCATTCACAAGAGGAGCATTTCCATAAATATCACCATTAAGCAAAAAATAACAAATATTATTTGCAAAACGGAAGGAAAATCACGCAATGTCTAACATAGGAATGGAAATAATGTTACGAGTAATAGACAAAATGAAATAACAATTATTCAATTCAAGTCTAAAACCAGAAGGTAAGTCTAAAACATAAGTCCCGACACGTTCAGTAGCAACTCTTGCTCCATTCCCAACGTGAAGGGCGACTTCACCCGGCTTAACTGCTCTGCTGTCCTTGAGCCCCTGCACATTCGTACAAATGTGTGAGCCACAACCGGTATCCAATACCCAACAGTTAGAATCATTTTTGGACATGTTTATCTCAATAACAAACATACTTGTTCCAGTGGCTGAAGCACCTTGTGCATTCTTTTCAGCTGCTAGAAGCTTACAGTCCTTCTTCCAATGCCCCTTCTGCTTACAGTTGAGGCATACATCCTTATCAACCCGCTCCTTCTTTTAAATCCCACCTTTTGGCTTGAGAAAATTAGGCTTAGAGTCTTTCTTAACCTTGCTTATTCTCATCTTCTTGCCTTTAGGGGTAGAAGGAGTAGAAGTATCCACCATGAGTATGGGCTTTTCCTTAGCAGTGGAAGACTCAAAAGTCTTGAGCATGTTATGAAGCTCCGGCATGGTCAATACCGTCTTATTCATATTAAAGTTTGCTACGAAACTCGAGTATGAATCGGGTAGCGACTGAAGAATAGCATAAACAACATTGGTCTGCAATTCGATGCCCAAATGACCAAGTTTCTCGATTAGCCCTATAATCTTTAATACATGAGGGGATACTTTCCCTCCTTCAGACAACCGACATCTAAACAGATCTCTCATCACTTCATAAATCTCAGAACGAGACTCGGAATCAAAGAGATCCTTCAGATGTCTAAGCATCTCATAGGAAAGCATCCTCTCATATTGCCTTTGCAACTTCGGGAGTCATGCCGAGAAACATAACACATTGAGCCTGGGAATCATCATCTTGATGCTTCTTTTGAGCTTCGGAGTCAAACGCTTCAGCTTCCTCAGAACTAGCCTCAGGGGTAACTGGGATTGGCGTGTCCAACACGTACTCAATCTTTTCTTGCCTAAGCATCAAACATACGTTTCAGTGCCAGTCCAGAAAATTTGGCCCAACCAATTTGTTAGTTTCCAAAACACTTCTCAATGACAAGTTATTCATTTCAACAATTCTAGGAAATAAAATAAAATGGGAATTAAAACGTGTAATTCCTATTGATCAATAGTAAGCAATCAAAATAAACACGACCTTTTATTTATTTTGTCTCCATTATTTTAACATACTCAACGACCTTATCGGAAGAGTACGAATTTATATCTTATATGAATTGTAATGGATTAGGATCCTCATTCCTACTATTACAATGTCTGTTGGGGCTGATCATTGTAACAGTAGAACTGGTAGGACTCTAAACCAATTTCCTCACGGAATTCCTAGTTGATTGAACCTAGTTCAATCGGATGTCACCTAATTCTCGTTTCCCTGCTGGGGGCTGGTGAAACAGAATTAAGTTGGTTTACAACCATTAAACGACGACAACACTTGTCCTTATAAAAGTCCCGTTAGATGTAGATCCGAGCAAAAGACTGGGGCCTTAAATACTCATTGGAACAAAATCTCCGGTTTACTTTTAATTTTAATTGAAGATATCTTTCAATTTAATGAAAAATCATATTTTAGTGAGGATCATTTTAAAACCGGGGTATTAATTGCTTAATCGAGATCCAACATGTTAATCTACATCACATTTTGAGCAATTATTGGGCGCCGCCTACCCAAGCATGATTTTATATGGACTAACATGTAAGTGAGCCCGTCTACCCAAATATTTATAACGGTCCGATAATTACTGGTGCTGCCTACCCAAACAATTTTTTTTTCATGCGAACCAAAATAAATTTCAAGTTTGAGTAACACTATTTCCATCAAGTGGGAATTAATAATTCATTTAATTACTCTGGATTAAAACTAAAAGTTTTAAGTTTGTGAATTAAAATTTATTAATAAAAATTAATCCAATTAATTTATACATTGGTCCAAACAATTTTAACTAATTAAATCATAAAATCCAATTTTACAATTTAATTATTTTATTATTATTATTATTATGCCAAGGGCTCAGCTTCAATTTCAAAAATTGCTCAGATAGGCGTGGTGAAAATCCAATTTTTAATCCACCCCATACTGCATGACTGCCCGATTCCATAGCAACAATTCGTCAATTGGGAGATCAATTTCCAAAACCCCCCAAAAAAATTTCATTCAATCAATTCGAAACTATCAACAGTTTGAACAAAATCATCAGAACAAAGAATAACAACCACAAATAGGGACTTTCACAACACCAAATCGGTCAAGGCCAACGCCGCCAGTAGTCGCCCGCTGGAGAGCGGCGCGCCGCTGTCCCCAATCGAATGGTACAGCGAGAGAATAGGGACGGTGCTAAACAAGAGGGCAGTCGTGGAGGCGGTGCTATAGACAAACAGGTCTCGCTGCCGTCACACGAACGAACAAGGGCAAAGACGAGCAAGAACAACAGTTGCAAAGACGGCACCACAGACCAATAATGTCTCACTATTGTTGATCGAATAAGGATGGAGACCACGCACGATGGTGCCAGCGTCCAGAGTTAACAACGTGCCTCTAAAGCGGCGGTGACTCTGAGGCAATTCCAAATTGGTTCTCGCATAAGTGATTACAGAAACGAGAGGCAGAAACCGCGCACGACTGCGATCCCCTTTCAAATCCAGAAGAAAAGAGAGAGGGAGAGGCATGCCGCCGCTGATTCGGCGGTTCCAATCGGTGGGTGTGAGTCGCGAGGCACGGCGTTGCGGGGCCGCCTTAAGCGCTCATGGCCGAATTCACAAAAGGGGAGAGGGGTTTTCAATCAGGGCCGTTTCTCCAAGAAGCCGTGTATGGAAAAGGAACCCAAGACAATCAACAATAATAAGGGTGTGGCCCCTAACCGGCCATACCCTATATATTTATAATTTTTTTTATAAATATGCAAGATTAATCATGCAATTAAATCAAGAGCCTGAGCTTTGATACCACTGTTGGGTTTTATAGGCACGTAAACACGTAATACATGCGTAGCGGAATAATCGTTCACCAACAACGAACATTTAATTGCATAATTAAATACGAGAAATCTTAAAAAAAAATTCTTATAGTGCTTCGTACACGGAATCCTCAACTATGGTATCCACGCAATAACGTTTACCAACTCGCTCTGACTTGCCAGCATTGAATCTCGAGACGAACTTGCTAGGAAAATTCGAGCTAGAGATTTTATGGAGAAATTATATTTCTTGTGTGTTTAGGAATTCGCATAGGATTCATATTTATAGGGATTATCTTGGCTTAATTCCTAAGAAAGATAACAGGCCAAGCCCGTAAATATAATCTCTATGGATTATATTTCCCATAGATATTTTCCTACGAATAATATCGAGACCATATATTACTCCTGTATTTTTAATATTCCAAATATTATTATTGGTGATGGTCCCATTTTTAAAGACTTTTTCAAGACAAATGGGAATTCAGGAGCAATTTTTTTTTAAACTATGAATTGCACTCTGAATGAGTTCAGTGAAGAACACTCAAGTCACTGCATTGCTAAGAGTCGGACCACTCAAGTCAGTGCAATTGACTTGTGAGCTTAGGCTCTCTTAACAAGGCAGTGACTCGAGAGACTGAACTCTCGAGTGCTTGCTTATGCCTATCAGTGAGATGGATTCTCCCTGACTTAAATACTTAACCAAAGTTTCCTTAACAATGCTCTCAGTGAGCATATTTTCACAACACTTTAGTAAATACTTAAAACAATAAAATGCTCAGTTTAACGTGGTTCGGAGACTCAAGCTCTTACATCCACGGCCTGATTTAACAGGAAATCCACTAACTGGGATTCTTGTTTTTAACGTGCCAAGGTGCACAGATACACTGGACTCACGCCACTCCCTGGGCTGCCTCTCCTCTCCTCACTACAAACCTAATATTCTTCTGAAAGGGTTTAGTTTGGTTTGGTTCTCTCCAACTAGGTGAGGTTTTCCCTTACAATGTGCACCTCAAAGCTAAGTTTGGGAAAACCTCTCTAAGCTATGAATGTATATGATAAGCTTGAGATACAAGCTGGATACTTAGAATATGTATATGAAGACCCTAATAGTCAGTGCCCTAGGTGTGAACATGCCTCCTTATAACTCCCATACAATACACTAAACACTCACACCTTCACAGCTTGTAGGTGTTGATTTTTCTTACTTCACACACTTAAAACCGAAGCTATGAGCTTGTATTTATAGTGTGGATTCAAATGTAACCGTTGGAGGAAGTTACATTTGAATCCATACAGTTAATAGGTTTCACCTACTTTTCTTGGAACTCGGCCTTGTCAGTGTCAGATACGATGTCTTGACGTGATTGGTCCACGTGGACTGAATCCAACGGATCCTTAACTCAGTGTGCTTGATCAGGGCGCACTGACTTCAGATGGCATATCCTCTACTGACTGATGATCTTCAGTAGACATAGCTGTCTTCAGTGTAGTTGTCCTTCAGGTACTCTTTGAAGATCTCTCCAAGAGGTTTGTCATAAGGCTGAATGACAAACTTCCCTGACCACAGTAGCCTGACTCCTTCAGGACCTACTTGGTGCAGCACTGATCATCTTGATCATGCTCTTCACTGAGTGGTCCGCCTGACTTAGCTTAGATCAGCCAGGCTTACACTCAGTGGGACATCCTCCAGGCTTCTCTTCTGGTTCAGGTTACTACCATGGCTTCAGTTAGTTCTTCTTGGTGTCATCTTGATATCCTCAGGCTGTGTTGCTGAGTTCCCCCTCGCTGAGTTCCCCCTCAACTGAGTGTTCCCTCAACTGACAGCCTATTCTACTGAGAGCTAACCTAGCCTGACCTGAAATAAAAGATATTATCCTGACTGCTTTCAAACCTATTACATGTTGTTTTGGAAAATCATCAAAACTAAACATATCCCAACAATTGGGTTTCATATTTAATTAAATCCAATTTAATTAAACAATAATAATAATAATTAATTTCAAATATAATTATAATTATATTCTCCATAAATTAAATATTATATTTAATATAATACTTAATCAACCAACTATAATTGGTGAACTGCCATTGCTTGTTGTGTGACCCATAGGCCCTCGTATATCAAGTGATTAGTCAAACTAACGGTCTTAATTAAACCCTAGACAATAAGTCAGACATTCTCATTATACGAGGTACATTGTGAGGAAATCTGCAACTACCTGTAATTGTAGACTATTGTGATATCTTCCTTTTATTCGCGAATACTCGATTAAGCCTTGAACATGATGAAGTGTCTATTCAAATAACTTAATCATATTATCTCAAATCACTAATTGATCACTCGTGTCGCACTTGGCCACAAAGTCCAAGTCGACGTGCATCGGCCGATGTCTTAGATCCAATTATGATGAGAAGACAAGTATTCTCTCTAAATCCACATTGAAGAATGAATCTTATTCTTGGCTCAACTACCACGCACATGCACTTCGCGATGAACCCAATTCACGCCATATCTACCCTTGGAGGGTGCAAGCGTCGGTCATAGTCAAAGTCCATCACTCCGCACATATCGTGCGTATTGACCTTAAGTTAGAGGAGTATCACATCGCTCCCACTAACCGAGATACCCGTAGACACATTATGTGGAATTACATCAAATGGTTTCTCGGATGGGTATACCAATACCCTCTAAGGTATTTATGCATCCATTATGAGATACCAAGTATCTCGTAGTAAGTGAGATCTTACTACACTCTCCCATAGAGTATAATGCAGATCGCACACCAATCTTCATTACATCATCAATATTCCATACTTAAGTCATCTGAGTTCTCACTCACTCAATGACATTATCGATTCATGGGAACAAAGATATGAATAATGCAAACAATCAAACATAATATTAAGAAAAAGGGTATTGACATATACTTAATATTAAATCAATAAATAATATTAAACCATAAACTGAATATCATCTTTGTATTATGTCCTCTCAAAAGATTGTCTCTAGGATACTAAAACTAACAATGACGGCATCGGGGAAACCAGAAAAATCATGTAAGCAAATACCCGCTAAGCGGGTAAATGGCCTGATACTACCATATCCATTTGTAATGGGGTAACACCCACACCATTTGTGCCCACAAGCGCCTGTAGTATATCGCGTCCTGAACGCTTCAAATTATTAATTATCTCGTTAGTAAAGTTGTTGTCCACAAGCGGCTAAAACACTTTATTAATTCGAATTGTTAAATCAATTTTCTCATTACTAAAGTTGCTGCCCACATACGGCTAAAGGACTTTATTAATTAGAGTTATTCATAGGATTATCTCAGTTAGTGAAGCACTTTGTCAAAATCAATCATTTAATCGATAAAGTTGGTTAATTTGAAGGCGAGTATAGGAAATAATTGCACGAATAAAAATGAAGACATTTCATTATCGGTAAAAGAGTACTAGTTACAAGGGTGCTCGTAGGCGGAAATAGGAAAAGACAAAATGAAAATAAACTAAAGAAAGCATCCTCAGCCCTGAGCCTCCCTGGCACCGTCAACCCCATCGATCACCACCTCTTCCTCGTCGGCCGCTACCTGGCCTGTCCCGGCCTCTTCATCGTCGGCAGTGGGAAGGATGAAAGCCTCCAAGTTGAGGAAGAAGGACAAATTAACCTCCTGGTCGACCAGGTCCTTCAGAGTAAGGTCGTATTCAGTGCTGGGAGGGTTGGCAGCAACGTATTCCCTCAGATCGGCAAGAGGCCAGGAGAGATTGGCACGAACATCCTTCTTGAGCAGCGAACACATGGAATTGGCATTGGCGTTGATATACACCATGATCACCATAACATCCCACTGGCCTTCCAGCCGGGCAACCTCTTCATGTACCCACCGTTGAACCTCGGCGACAACCGATACGCAGGTAGCATCCACGTCGGCTCAGGCGCACTCCACCTCCAGCTAGTGATTGGTCACTTGCTTCTTCCCAGCCTTGATGAGGCCATCCAGCTCCTTGACCCGGGCCCAAAGGGAGGCGATCTCGGCCTTCTGCTTCTTAGAGATCTTCGCTAAGGCTTCCGCCTCGGACTTCTTCAGATAGTAGGCCGTCTTGAGGCTGGCGGCCAACTTTTTATCCCACTCCACATCAAGTAGGAGGCGTTCGGCTGAGATTGCTCCCTGATACTGGAGGACGAGGAGAGACCTCAGTTTGTCAGTATTTGTGGTGGTCTACATTGCGCCGTGGTAGCTGGTTGTCCAGGCACGGGAAAGGTTGACGACAGCCCACTGGATCTCCTCGGGCCAATCTTTCGAATACCGGTGAAGGGAGGGACCCAGGACCGCAGAAAGTTAAGAACATTGGCCAGGGGCAGAGGTTCCGGCTAGCAAACCGAGAACAGTTGGTTAAAAGGAAGGCAAGGAAGGAAATTGAAACGAGTTAGGGACTTAGGAACTTACGTATCGCGATTGCCCCAACCTAGGAAGCTGAAATCACCTCGCTCTCGGGATGAGGAGGCGCCCGCGACCAGGGGAGTAGAAGTGCCCGCCACCATACCCGGGGTATCCGGGATGTTCATAAAGGCTGAGGGGTGTTGGTCCCGGGTATGTCTAAGATACGTGTACGGGGGGGAATACACGTATACAAATCTTTTTGAAACTGAGTCCCTCTACTCAGAGTTTAGTGTTAGACATTGAATAGATAATACACCTACTAACAGCTCTGAAGCAAGTCAGTTGGCTAACTATCTATTTATGCCTTAGTGTGGAATGTGTGATCCCTGAAAGATTTTAGACATGTTACTGATTTCTGAAAACTGAGTTTTTCTTAACTTATGAAGCCGTGGTTAAAGGGCAGTGCACTTAGTTACAAAGGTCAGGCAAATTGATTCAACGCTGACAAATATGCTATGAATGAATGATAGATAATTAAGAAATATATCAAAGCAGTAAAGAACTCAGAGCAGTTAACGTGGATCAGAGACTCAAGCTCCTACGTCCACGGTCCTGATTCAACAAGAGAATCCCTTAAGGATTGGCTTATTTTTAATGTGCCAAGGTGCACAATGATTAATCTCAGTGATCCCTAGAATTACACAAGTTCTAGTCCTCCTTCCTTAATCTCAGTGATCCCTAGAATTACACAAGTTCTAGTCCTCCTTCCTTAATCTCAGTGATCCCTAGAATTACACGAGTTCTAGTCCCCCTTCCCGGGCAAGTCTAATTGATACGTGTATGGGGGGAATACACGTATACAAATCTTTCTCTTTTTCAAACAGAGTCCCTCAACCCAGAGTTTTAGTGATAGACACTGAATATATAATACACCTACTAATAGCTCTAAAGCACGTCAGTTGGCTAAATATCTATTTATGCCTGAGTGCGGAAATATGTGTGTTGGGACAATGTCAGTTTTGATTAGATTCCAAAGCCCCTGAAAAGATGTTTTGCCTTAGTGGTCAGGCTAGTCTTGGTTAGATTAGTACTTAGTCATTTTACAATTCACAGGAACTCAATGAGAGGAGTACTCATTGATGACAATCAAGACTGAAGCCTGAAGACTCAGAGCACCATCCTGAACTTATGGAAGTCTCTCTAAGCTGGCTGAGTAAGTGTCAGTGATGAAGAGTATGACCCTGAGGTCATTACTAACTTAGTCCTGAAGGGAACATGATGATACTGAGTAATGGGAAAAGACTTGGAGTAGGGCCAAGCAATGCAAAAGGAATGTTAGCGTCAGGACAAGACCGTTGTGCTTGAGACAAAAAGAAGAACTCATCGTTAGAAAGAAGCACTCGAAAAACCTTAAATTTCCCAAGTGTTTCTTAGCAAAGAGAGTTATTATGTAGTCCACTGAGCAAACCTAGTTATATCATAAGCTTAGAGTGATTATCCGTCCTTAGCATAACCTTATCTTATAAGGATAATCACAATCTTATTTGGAAACAAAACTGAAACCAAAACCCTCTAGTTAGGTTTGTTGGTTGAAGTTAGTTAGTGAGTTAGGAAGGAGTTTGTAAGGGCCAGCGAGTTAGCTGATTTGGGTGCACCTTGGCACGTTAAAAATAAGCTAATCCTTAGTGGATTATCCTGTTCAATCAGGACCGTGGATGTAGGAGCTTGAGTCTCTGAACCACGTTAAACTCCTTGTGTTCTTTACTGCTTTGATATTGTTCTTATTGCTTATTCATTAAGTCATTCATTGCATCAATTTTATCAGGCTTGAATTAATCAGCCTGATCAGTAACTTAAACACTGCCCTACTAATCACTACTTCAGAATTGAGTAATCAAGTTTTCAGAAAGCAAACATTAGCAAGTCTATAAACTTTTAGGGCTCACGCATTTTCGCACTGAACTCAAGTTGATAGTTTACCAACTGATCAACATTCAGTACAGTTAGTATGTGTGTTATCGACCCTGCGTTCGTCACCACTCTAAGCTAAGGGGACTCAGTCAGTTTGAAAGTCAGAAAATTTTAGATACGTGTATTCCCCCCCATACACGTATCTCTCAGTCTTGAACCAGGACCAACAATTGGTATCAGAGCAGTGGTTCAAAAGACCACTGACTTTGAATACTAATAGTTTCAGAGGTGAAACTGTTGGTGGTCACTGAACAGATCTGAGTTTGCTTTTCACAAAACTTGCATCATCATGACTTCGAGGAGACTTGAAGCTTCATTGCCTGATTTCTCTGTTTCTAACTTTGTCTACTGGAAGTTCAGACTTGAAGCACATCTAAATGCCATTCATGACCAGATGCCGCGTGTTATCAAGGAAAGAACTATAAAGATCACCATTCCTAATGTCAGAGGACTGGGGTATGATCATCTTGACATTGGCGTACAGGTTCCTAAGAAGAGGAAGGATATGACCAATGATGAAATCAAAATAGTGGGTTTGGACAACGTGGCCAGAAACATCATCTTGCATACGGTGCCTTTCGAGGAGTCAACGAGGCTGATGAACTTAAAGACGGCTAAAGAGGTCTGGGATGAGCTGACCAGGATGTGCGAAGGGTCAGAAAAGATAAAGGAGAATAAGAGAAATATTGCCATTCAAAAGTTCGAAGCATTTGAGATGCTGCCTGATGAGACGATAGATCAGATGGAGTCAAGATTCATCAAGTTGATGAATGAATTGGTGATGTTGGATAAGGATGTATACTTGTTCACTGCTCTTGTTCTTAGGAACTAAGCTGGGTGCATTCAGCGTGGGCCAGGCATAGCTGAGTTATATGAGCTCTTTTGATGCTCAACCCTATATTAGATAGTGAATTCATCATGAAGAATGATTCCTTTCTTAGTTCGCTAACTCGATCATCCAATCTGACAACAAGAAATCTCGTAGATATCCTAAGCATAATTAGTCCTTATACTCACCTCTTCCCCGGTTCTGGAAGATAGAAGCTCTTTGATGTTGGATAAGGTTGTTCCAAAGAGAGATGTTACTTCTAAGATCCTGAATGCCCTTCCTGAGAGATGGGACAACATTGTAATTATGTTAAAGAACACTCAGGATATGAGTAACATAACTTCTGCTTTACTTTTTTCAGAGCTTAAAGCACTGGAATATGATCTCAACAAGAGAAAGAAGAAAGTTCAGCAAGAAGAAGAGGAGAAAGAGAAAGCTCCTGAGAAAAGCGTGGCGTTCAAAGCCAAGTCAGAACCTGCCGAGTCTTCATCAAAGTCACTGATGGAGATGAGCAAGGAAGAGCTTGCTGAGGAGTACAGCCTGATGTGCCAGACGCTTTGAAAAGCTTAATTCCAGGTTTGATCGTTATAAGAAATATTATCAGGATACTCGTGATAGGAAACCTGATGGAACCCACCAAAGCTCACTGAGATATAAGGAAAGAAAAAACACTGACCAGAGGAGAGATCGTGGCGATGAAAGAAGATATTCAGACCCAAAGCCCGATCGAAAAGATGAACAGAGACGTACTCGTGATGACAGACACTCAGGCAAGACCGAAAGCTCTCCTAGACCAAGGTAATTTGACTCAAGAAGGAACCCTGAGCCAAGAAAGGAAAGAGGAGATGAGCAAGCTGCATGTTACAACTGTAACAAGAATGGGCACTACCAGTATGACTGCCCAGAGCTGAGTGCAAGGGAAAGAGAAGACAGGAGGGCCAAGAGAGACCAGAGGTACGCTGACCGGAGAGCCATGCTTGCTGAGGAAGCTACTGACTCGGATGGTCCTGAGGAGAGGTCACCTGAACTCTTTTCTGATGATGAGTATGATGACGTGTGTCTTATGGCTAGGGAAGAGCCTGAGGTAACATCTAACTCTGTTTGTGGTTCATACACTGGTCAAAATCCTGAGCCCAGCTCAGAGTCAGCTAGAGAAATGAACCTTCAGATCTGTCTGGATCAATTGATGGTTGATTTCTCCAGGTTGCAGGAAACTAATGTCCTTTTGGTAGAGGAGAACCAGAAATTGAGTACTGAGGTTCAAAACCTAAATGATCAACTCACTCAGTCAGATCTGAAAGAGTCAGCTCAAATTGTGAGACTAACTCAGGAAATTGACATGATCAATTCTGAGCGTCTGCCAAGAGAGAAGATTCTGAAAGAACTGGCTGATGAAGAGCTGGTCAGGAAGGAAGAGCTGAAGGTACTCAAGAGTAAGTTTGATGATCTCTTTGCCAGACATGAAATCCTGAAAAAGAGTGAGGACTCTCTTAAGCAGAAGGTTATAGCAATGAATAAATCCTCAGTGGCTAGAGAGGAAATAAATAGCAGTCAGATGCTTGGGAATGAGAAAAAGGGACTTGGATATTTTCCTAAGAAATCCTCACAGGGTCAATCTCATGTTGCTTCAGGGAGCAACACTGAGAGGGTTTTTGTTTAGGCAGACCAGAATACAAAGAAGGTTGTATTTCAGGCTCGCCAGACTGATAAGGGAAAAGAAACTGTTGACACAGTCAGGGTTGCCCCCAAGGTTGCTATGCCAAAACCCAAGGGAAAGGCCAAGCAACCAAAGGAGGCCCCTGAGAGCTCAGGCCATAGAAAACCTCAGTGAAAGCAGAGGAAGACTCAGGCCAAGAGTCATCAGAATGGTCAATGAGGGTATCATCATGCATGACAATACCAACAGGAAAGGACAAGTATAATGACTCCCCCATGGTTTTGGCATCTTGAGGTCTTTAACTATTTTCCTTTCCCTCACTTGCCTAGAGGGGATAGAAAACAGGACCCTTATCAAGAGCAAGACCAAAGACCTGCTGCACCAAGGTTTAGGATGAATAGGAAGCCAGCCCAAAAGGCACCCACTCAGGCTCCTGTGAAGCCTAAGCCTAGCACTCATACACCATCTTCTTATCAGGCTAAGAAGAAGAAAGTCGTATATGTTGATGTTTCAGGGAGACAGATTTACCACTCTGAGGCAATCAGGGTAGTGAAGTGTTGGGACATTGTCAGTTTTGATTAAGATCCCAAAACCCCTAAAAAGATGTTATGCAATTGTTGTCAGGTCAGTCTTGGTTAGGTTTTGTACTTGGTCATTTTACACTTAACAGGTACTCAGTGAGAGGAGAACTCATTGATGACAATCAAGACTAAGAGCCTAAAGACGAAGAGCACCATCCTAAACTTATGGCAGTCCTCTAAGCTGGCTGAATAAGTGTCAGTGATGAAGAGTATGACCCTGAGGTCATTACTAACCCAGTCCTGAAGGGAACATGATGATACTGAGTTTATGGGAAGATTTGGAGTAGAGCCAAGCAATGCAAAAGGAATGCCAGCGTCAGGACAAGACCATTGTGCTCAAGACAAAAAGAACTTAATAAGACAAGCCTGAAGCCTAGGAATAAGTTCTGACATTCTCACCAACCTGATGACTTGGACCAATCCGGGAAAGACACGAACGTACAGAACCTGACAGAAGACTGACTTCAGACTGCATATTCAACGGGCAAGTATTAAATGGTGCATTTAATGCAACTACCAAATCCATGCAAGGACGGCTGCTGCATGGGAATTATGTCCGTTTGAGCCACTCTACATAGATGACTAGAAGGTTATCTCTTCCAACGGATAGTTTTCAAATCACCTATAAATATAGAAGGCCTTGAACCCATTCAAGGTTATGGGAAATTTCCAAGCCAGAAATTACTCAAACTCTCAAGCATTCAAAGCATTCAGTCCTTAGAAGAAGCACTCGAAACCAGTTAAATTTCCCAAATGTTTCTTAGTTTCTGAGAGTTATTCTATATTCCAAAGAGCGTACTAGCTTTATCTTAAGCTTAGAAGTAACAATACAATCCTTAGCATAGCTTTGTCTTGTAAGGATAATTACAACCTAGTTGGAAACCAAACTGAAACCAAAGCCCTAAGTTAGGTTTGTTGGTAGTAAGTTCAGTTAGTAAGTTAGTAGGAGGAGTTTGTATAGGTCTGTGAGGTAGCTGATCTTGGTGCACCTTGGCACGTTAAAAACAAGAATCCCTTGAGTGGATTTCTCATTAAATCAGGTCGTGGACGTAGGAGCTTGAGTGTCTGAACCACGTTAAACTCCCTGTGTTCTTACTGCTTTGATATTATGCTTGCTTGTCATATTACTTGTTCATTCATTGCATTTGGTTTTATCAGGTCTGAATCAATCAGCCTGATCTTCAAAAAGAGCACTGCCCTACAAATCACTATTCAGAATTGAGTAAACAAGTTTTCAGAAAACAAACTAAACAAGACTTTAAACAATCAGGGCTCACGCATTTCCGCACTGAACTTGAATTGATAGTCAGCCAACTGACCCGCACTAAGTGTAGTCTGTGGGTAGGTTATCAGCTCTTAGTTCTTTATCACTCTGAGTATAGGGGACTCAACAAGGTTTTAAGTTTGAAAAATATGTATACGTGTATTCCCCCCCCCCCAATACACGTACTCTTCAGTCTTGTACCGGGACCAACAAGTGGTATCAGAATAGTGGTTCAAAAGACTACTGACTTTGAATACTAATAGTTTCAGAGGAGAAACTGTTGGTGGTCACAGAACAGATCTGAGTTTGCTTTTCATAAAACTTGTATCATCATGACTGCGAGGAGACTTGAAGCTTCGTTATCTGAATTCTCTGTATCTAACTTTGTCTATTGGAAGTTAAGACTAGAGGCACATCTAGATGCCATCCATGACCAGATGTCGCGTGTCATCAAGGACGGACCTATCAAGATCACTATTCCTAATGTCAGAAAAAGGGGATATGATGATCTTGAGATTGGCGTACCTATTCCTAAGGAAAGGAAGGATATGGCCGCTGATGAGATCAGGATGGTGGGACTGGACAATGTAGCCCAGAATATCATCTTGCACACGGTGCCGTTCGAGAAGTCAGCAAGACTGATGAACTTAAAGATGGCAAAGGAGGTCTGGGATGAGCTGACCAGGATGTGCGAGGGGTAAGAAAAGATAAAGGAGAACAAGAGAAACATTGCCATTCAGAAATTCGAAGCGTTTGAGATGCTGCCTGATGAGACAATCGATCAGATGGAGTCAAGATTTATCAAGTTGATGAATGGGTTGGTGATGCTGGACAAAGATGTCCCTAAGAGAGATGTTGCTTCAAAGATCCTGAATGCCTTCCTGAGAGATGGGACAACAGTGTAATCATGCTTAAGAACACTCAGGATATGAGTAACATAACTTCTGCTTTACTTTTTTCAGAGCTTAAAGCACTGGAATATGATCTCAACAAGAGAAAGAAGAAAGTTCAGCAGGAAGAGGAAGAGAAAGAGAAAACTCCTGAGAAAATTGTGGCGTTCAAGGCCAGGTCTGAACCTGTCGCGTCTTCATCAAAATCACTGATGGAGATGTGCAAGGAAGAACTTGCTTAGGAGTACAACCTGATAGACAGACGCTTTGACAAGCTTAATTCCAGGTTTGGTCGTTATAAGAAATTTTATCAGGACTCACATGACAGGAAACCTGAAGGAACCCACCAAAGCTCGAGGAGATATGAGGAAAGGAGAAACACTGACCAGAGGAGAGATCGTGGCGATGAAAGAAGATATTCAGACCCAAAGCCCAATCATAGAGATGAACAGAGACGTACTCGAGATGACAGACACTCAGGGAAAGTTGAAAGCTCATCAAGACAGAGGGAACCTGACTCAAGGAGGAACCCTGAACCGAGGAAAGAAAGAGGAGATGAGCAAGCAACATGTTACAATTGTAACAAGAGCGGACATTATCAGTATGATTGTTTGGAGCTGAGTGCAAGGGAAAGAGAGGACAGGAGGGCCAAGAGAGACCAGAGGCTTGCTGACCGGAGAGCCATGCTTGCTGAGGATGCAACTGACTCTGATGGTGCTGAGGAAAGGTCACCTGAACTCTTTTCCAACGATGAGTACGATGATGTCTGCCTTATGGCAAGGGAGGAACCTGAGGTAACATCTAATTCTGTTTGTGGTTCTTACACTGGTCAAAATCCTGAGCTTAGCTCAGAGTCAGTCAGAGAAATGAACCTTCAGATCTGTCTGGATCAATTGATGGTTGATTTCTCCAGATTGTAGGAAAATAATATCTTCTTGGTAGAGGAAAACAAGAAATTGAGTACTGAGGTTCAAAACCTGAATGATCAACTCACTCAGTCTGATCTTAAAGAATCAGCTCAGATTGTGAGACTAACTCAGGAAATTGATTTAATCAATGCTGAGCGTCTCCCAAGAGAGAAGATTCTGAAGGAATTGGCTAAGGAATAGCTGGTCAGGAAGGAGGAGCTGAAAATACTTAAGAGTAAGTTTGATGATCTCTTTGCCAGACATGAAATCCTAAAAAAGAGTGAGGACTCACTCAAGCAAAAGGTTGCAGCAATGAATAAATCCTCAGTGGCTAGAGAGGAAATAAATAGCAGCCAGATGCTTGGGAACGAGAAAATGGGACTTGGATATGTTCCTAAGAAATCCTCACAAGGTCAGTCTCATGTTGCTTCAGGGAGCAACACTGAGAGGGTTTTTGTTCAGGCAGGCCAAATTGCACCTAAGGTTGTACTTCAGGCCCGTCAAACTGATAAGGGCAAGGAAACTGTTGACTCAGTCATGGTTGCCCCCAAGGTTGCCAAGCCAAAATACAAGGGAAAGGCAAAGCAACCAAAGGAGGTCCCTGAGAGCTCAGGCCTGAGGAAGCCTTAGCGAAAGCAGGGGAAGACTCAGGCCAAGAGCCCTCAGACTGGTCAGCGAGGGTACCATCATGCTTGGCAATACCAACAGGGAAGGCCAAACATGATGACACCCCCATGGTTTTGGCAGCCTGAGGCCTTTAACTGTTTTCCATTCCCTCACTTGCCTAGGGGGAATAGAACACAGGATCCTTATCAAGAACAAGGCCCAAGACCTGTTGCACCCAGACCTAGGAAAAATAGGAAGCCAACCTAAAAGGCACCCACTCAGGCTCCTGTGAAGCCTAAGTCTAGCACCCATGCACCATATTCCTCTCAGGCAAAGAAGAAGAAAGTTGTGTATGTTGATGTTTCAGGGAGACAGATTTACCACTCTGAGGCAATCAGGGTAGTTAAGCAAGTCTGGATCCCGAAGGGTACAGCTGACAAAATAGGACCCAACACCCAATGGGTACCTAAAGCCTGATTTGCTTGCAGGCAGCTGTGGATCACAACAAGAGGAGAGGAGACTCAAACAAAGTTGTTTGGTACCTAGACATTAGATGCTCAAGGCATATGACTGGAATGAAGAGTCTTCTCCAAGAGTTTCAAGCTAAATATGGTCCACAGGTAACCTTTGGTGATAACTCAAAAGGTGTTACTAAAGGTTTTGGTATCTTGATTATAGGTACAATAAGAGTGGAAAATGTGTCCTTTGTGGAAGGACTGAAGCATAACCTATTGTCAGTAAGTCAGTTCTGTGACAAAGGTTTCAGTGTTGAGTTCTCATCAAATATATGTTCAGTCAAGGATAAATCAACATAGTACTTCTATCAGGTATCAGGAAAGGTAACGTTTATCTGGCTGATTGGAGCAGCACTATTCCTAATACTTATTTTGTTGCTAAAAGCTCTATAGAGCTCAGTTGGTTATGGAATAAACGATTAAGCCACCTGAACTTCAAGATTCTTAACAAAATTTCTAGACAATCACTTGTTGAAGGTCTACCTAATGAAGTTTTTAGCAAAGATCATGTGTGCAAAGCTTGTCAGGAGGGGAAGCAGGTCAGAGCATCATTCAAGGAGAAAGCTACCTTCTCCACTGACAGGATTCTTCAGCTCTTGCACATGGATTTATTTGGTCCCATAACACCTGTGAGTATGAATGGTAGGAAATATACCTTTGTGGTTATTGATGATGATTCTAGATATACTTGGGTTATTTTCTTGTTAAATAAGAAGGAAATACAGGTGAAGTTTCCTGAGTTGCTCAGAAGGCTCAGTAATGAGAAGAATCAGTCCATTACTAAGATCAGATCTGACAAGGGCACTGAATTTATAAATTCATATATTTTTTTACTTTTGTAATAAACTTGGTTTAGCTCATGAGACTTCTGCAGCTAGAACCCCACAACAGAACGGTGTCGCTGAAAGGAGGAACAGGATACTGAAGGAGGCTGCCAGGACCATGCTGGCTGAGTCAAGATTGCCCCAAGAAATTCTGGGCTGAGGCAATCAACACTATATGCTACACTCAGAACAGATCCATGCTGAACAAACAACATGCACAGACCCCATATGAGACATAGAATAAGAGGAAGCCTCGTATTTCTTACTTTCATGTATTTGGTTGTAAGTGCTTCATTCTCAACAATGGGAAGACCCAATTGAAAGCCTTTGATAGCAAATCTGATGAAGGAATATTCTTAGGATATTCTGAAGTTAGTTAAGCATTCAGAGTTTACAATTGTAGGACCCTTGTAGTGGAAGAATCACCACATGTTGTGTTTGATGAATCTGCTAATGAGTCTAGGGTAAAAGTGTTGAATCCTGACACTGAGGAGGTCACAAGGAGAGTGACAAGGCTGAGCTTAAAGAATCAAACTGATCAAAAGGTCAAAACTGTGCCAATCCGAAGTTGGGATGATGACGATTGTTGGTCCCACTAGTCAGATTAATTGCGGAAGCTTAAGTTAAAATGTCTTTCAAAGTCTTTTTTAAGAGTACAATAAACAAAAGACAATAAGTAAAATAAAGCAATAAAGAACACAAGATATATAGTGGTTCGGATTTAATATCCTACGTCCACTCTCCCTTATATCCAAGGGGTCTCACTAACAACCAACTCACTTACTCACTTACTGGAATTTGGAAGTACCAGTACCTTCTTACAACCACTTTAGATCTAACTTCGATCTAAAGTCAAACTTACTACAACCTTGTCTAATAAGATGAACAGGTTGCGTAATCAACAACTCCTTAATGAGTAGATATGTAAATATGATCAAAGTGAGAGTGCAAATGCGTGATGATCAAAAGCTTGATATGGCTATGTGCGCGTGAGGAATCTCTAGAGCTTTTTCTTGTGACTGCACTCTTGTATTTATAGAGGGGATTATGGTTAGCCGTTGCAGAGCTAATCCAATCAGATCCTCTATTTAGGGAAGCTTCAATCAATCAATTCCCTAATTGATTGATTGGGTTGGTGGGATCCTTGGATTGATTATCTTCAAACACTTTCCAATCCGATCTTGTTTGACTTGATTCAAAATCACCAACGGACAAATGCTTCCTTTGCCTAACTCTGATTCTCTCCAGAGAAGGCAAGACCAGACACCAGGCAACCTCGGTGTCTTCTGGTCCTCATCTGGTGAACAACCAGAATACTCAGTAGAAACAGGGGATCGAACTGAGCATCTTTTGTTCCACCAGACTCGTCTGGTCTGGGGAAGGTCCTCTGCCTCTGGTAGATGTCCTCTGGTGAAGTCCTCTGGTGGAGTCCTCTGGTGAAGTCCTCTGGCGGGGTCTTCTGATAACTCTTCTGGTGAGGTCTTCTGGTCTGGCAGTTCCCCCTAGACTAAGTCCTAATCTAGTTCATCATCTGGCTAAGAGGTCCAGATGGTCCTATTACAACTTCTGGTTTGTTTTAACTCATCAAAACTAACAATATTTATCCTAACAATTTCCCCTTTTTTGATGGAGTTAAAACACTACCAGAACTGATCAAAATAACTTAAGCACGAAAATAATAAAGGGATAAGACCTTAGAATATATCTTATCAGGCAAACAATTAAGACAACAAGAGGTTGTCTTTTGAACAGAGAAGATATGATATTTTCATTAATAATAAGGACAAGAAGATTACAGATTACATTGAAGTTCAGAGTCCTATTCTATGCATATCTTCTGTTCTCTTTAGGCACAAGAAACCAGTCAAGGAACCTATCCTGGACGGCCTTCAATTCTGTAGAGGATGTTGGGGTGAAATTCACCAACACTTTGGTCTTGTATAGTCTCTTCAGCTCAGCCCAATCAATCTTGTCTCCTGCCATGGGAGTGTTGAGATAGGTAAACTCAGGAGCAGTCACCTCCAGGTTGAATTCAATGGTTGAATCCATCAGCTGCTTGTACAAGTCTGCATCATAAGCTTTCATCCAAGAATGGAAGGTTCTGTTGATCAGCTCATCATCTTCTGGTGGAGGTCTCTGGATATAATGTTGAATGAACCAGAGAGTCTTGGCTTCCTTCCATTTCTCAATCAGAGGCACAGGCACAGTAGAGTCAAAAGACCCTTCTGTCCTGAGAGGCAGAATGTTCATCACCTCAACTGGAGCTTTCCTCCTCTGACCCGAGCCACCTGCACCAGAAGAAGCACCTGCTTCTCTGCTCTTTTTGTTTTGCCTCCTAACATATCTGAGCCTCTGCTCTTCATCTATGTTCTTTCTGATCCTAGCTTGCTTCTCCTCTGGAGTCTCTTCTTTATATCTCCTCTGAGCTTCTTCTACAACAGTCTCCAGAAAGCTCTTCTTGACTCTCCTGATCTTCCTCTTTCCAGGTCCAGAGATAGAAATAGGATCTTGCTCTGCTTCTGATGAGTCCTCTTCTGCAGCAAGCTGCTTAGCCATGGTAAGAGATTTAAGCTCTTCCTTCTTCTTCTTCTGCAGCTCTGCCTGGGCCAGTGTGTTTTCAAGCAGGTCCAGACGAGCTCCATGGCTAAAAAGAGTTTCATTTGTAGCCTTTGCCAGATCAGTTCTGGCCTTCTCTTCCCCCTTTTTAACTTCATCAATGAGGGGCTCCACTACCTGCCTTACAAGATCAGGCAAGGCAGTGTTGGAGGAAGAATGAAGATCACGAAGCTGCTTTGCCTCCTCCAGGTAAGCTTTTGACTCAGCAACAAGCTTATCCTGTTTCTCTAACATCTCCTGGAGGGAGTTCTTAAGTTTAGCAGTTTGGATCATCTGGCTGGCCATCTCAACTTTAAGCATAGAAACCGGCCGTATTTGCTCCAGCACGTGCTCCTGGAGCTGCTTCTGGCTGTGCATCACATCCAGCTTGACAAAGAGGCCATTTGCCTTGAAAGAAGCTTTAACCTCATCCAGAGTAGACTTGATCTGCCTAAGAAATATCTTCCTCTCCTGCTTAATCTGATGCTCTATCATAGCAGGGGCCATGTGTTGAATAGCTTTGGAGAAGCGCCCAATCTGCATGATCTGCTCGTTGAAGAAGGTCTTCATTTTCTTGAGCACGGCAGGAGACATCTCAAAGTCCTCCTCGTCTGAGTACAGCTCTGGAGGGAAGACAAAGTGAGGCCCAAATTTATAAGAGGGGCCCTCTGGCGTGAGCATTACTCCTCTCTGGATCAAAAGAGTTCTGATGAGGATCTTGGCCGCCTCTGGTGTCTCCAACTCTGCTGGGTTTTGAATATTCAATTTCTTCTTCAACTCAATCTCCCACAAAGTGAAGGCAGATGGAGACATCTCCTCCAGCAGAAGCATAAGATCTTCCACATCCTGGAGTCTGGCCATACTCCAAACCTTGGCATCCGTCAAATCTGCCAGAAGGGGTGAGTGCTCCAACAGAACTGGAAATTGCTCTCTTAGCCAGAGCTGAGCACTCACACTCATACTCTGCCTAATGGGACCCATCTCATCAGAAGAGAAAATAAAGGGCTTGGGCCCAGAGGCAGAGGAGGAAGGTGCTAAGTGATCCGGCTCAAGTGAAGCTTCCTCATCTTCACTATCATCGCTTGTTAAACAGGTGGGAGAAGGGGGAGGGGCAGGGAATCCCAGAGCCATAGAAATGGTTGGGTCCTGGTTTGTATGGGTTTGGGGTGGGGTAGGATTTTGTGAGGTAGAAGTGTATGGAATGGGTTGCTCTGCACCAGATGTAGTTGGGATCTCTGGTACAGAAGGAGAGAATGGCATTTGTGAAGTGGAAGTGTTTGGAGGGGGGATTTCTGCACCAGAAGAGGTTGTGGGTACCTCTGGTACAGAAGTTGGGGAAGTGTTTGTGGGAAGATGTGTTTGGGTGTTTGGGGGCTGGGGGAGAGGGTGTTTGAGTAGGAATGGTGGAGGAAGTATGTACTGGGGTATCTGGGATAATCTGCTCTGGTGGAACAATAGTATTACCAGAAGCAGATGGGGTTTGGGGAATATTGTCTGGGGGAGAGGTAGAGGGGGAGACAAGATTAATAGGGGAAGAAGATGTAAGGGATGGGTTTACCTCTGTTGGGTCAACACCAGCAGGTACAGCAGTCTCTGGAGCATCCTCCATCATCAGAGAAGCCTCATCAATTGCCTTCTCCAAGGCCTCTCCAAGATCAGAGCCAGAGTCTGGCACTTGAAGAATGGCCCTCTTGGCCTTGGATTTCCTCACAAGAGGCTCAGCCTCCTCTTCTTCGTCTTCCTCTAATGGCTCATCCACCAAGAGGGATTTCTTGGCCTTCCTGCTAGTCCTGGACTTCTTAGCAGAGCCTCTCCTGGCCTCCTCTGGCCTCTTCCTCTTGGAAGCTCCTGCCTTCTTGGCAACCTCAGCTTTTTCACTCTTCTTCTTCAACACATCAAGAAGAGGAATCTGGTCCTCCTCTGAGGAACCAAAGAAATCAATGGTTGAAGAACCAGTTGCTTTAGCAGCTTTCGTCTGGGTCTTCTGTTGCTTCTTCTGCTTCTGCCCCTTAGCAGGAGATGGAATTGCTTGAATAGGAGGGGCAGGGATGGCTTGCTCACCATCAGAATCAGGATGGCCATGAAGGGGACCATCCTTTGAAAACAACACCTTGGATTTATGAAATCCCTTGCACCAAGACTCCTTCCATTTCTTCGCTGGAAGCAATGAGTCCAAAATCAGAGTAAGTTTCGTACCCAACGAAACAAAATCAGAGTAAGTTTCGCTCTGATACCACTTGTTGGTCCCACTAGTCAGATTAATTGCGGAAGCTTAAGTTAAAATGTCTTTCAAAGTCTTTTTCAAGAGTACAATAAACAAAAGACAATAAGTAAAATAAAGCAATAAAGAACACAAGATATATAGTGGTTCGGATTTAATATCCTACGTCCACTCACCCTTATATCCAAGGGGTCTCACTAACAACCAACTCACTTACTCACTTACTGGAATTTGGAAGTACCAGTACCTTCTTACAACCACTTTAGATCTAACTTCGATCTAAAGTCAAACTTACTACAACCTTGTCTAATAAGATGAACAGGTTGCGTAATCAACAACTCCTTAATGAGTAGATATGTAAATATGATCAAAGTGAGAGTGCAAATGCGTGATGATCAAAAGCTTGATATGGCTATGTGCGCGTGAGGAATCTCTAGAGCTTTTTCTTGTGACTGCACTCTTATATTTATAGAGGGGATTAGGGTTAGCCGTTGGAGAGCTAATCCAATCAGATCCTTTATTTAGGGAAGCTTCAATCAATCAATTCCCTAATTGATTGATTGGGTTGGTGGGATCCTTGGATTGATTATCTTCAAACACTTTCCAATCCGATCTTGTTTGACTTGATTCAAATCACCAACGGACAAATGCTTCCTTTGCCTAACTCTGATTCTCTCCAGAGAAGGCAAGACCAGACACCAGGCAACCTCGGTGTCTTCTGGTCCTCATCTGGTGAACAACCAGAATACTCAGTAGAAACAGGGGATCGAACTGAGCATCTTTTGTTCCACCAGACTCGTCTGATCTAGACTCGTCTGGTCTGGGGAAGGTCCTCTGCCTCTGGTAGATGTCCTCTGGTGAAGTCCTCTGGTGGAGTCCTCTGGTGAAGTCCTCTGGCGGGGTCTTCTGATAACTCTTCTGGTGAGGTCTTCTGGTCTGGCAGTTCCCCCTAGACTAAGTCCTAATCTAGTTCATCATCTGGCTAACAGGTCCATATGGTCCTATTACAACTTCTGGTTTGTTTTAACTCATCAAAACTAACAATATTTATCCTAACAATGATGATCAGGAAGATGACTCAAGAGCCCCTCCTAAGCCCAGCACATCAGGGATCGTTGAGCCTCAGACTGGAGAACAGGCTCAACCTTAGGTAAGCACCGTCTATGAAGATGCGGTTGCAGCTGAGACGGTACCTGAGTCACCTCATCAAGGGGGAATCAATATCCCTGACATTGAGCTTGTAAATCCCTTTGGTATAGACTCAGGTTCATCCCCTTCTGTTCAATTTCCTAAATTTTATGAGCCTGTAGACACTAACAGTGTAGGTACCTCAGGAACAACTCCTGGCAAGAGAACATGGCTAGAGGATCATCCCATTGATCAAGTTATTGGTGATCCAACTGAGGGAGTCAGGACCAGACGGTTCCATGGTGAGAGTGCATTGTTCTGTTGCTTTCTCTCTGAGCAAGAGCCTCAGAACATTGAAGAAGCTCTCACTGACTCGAACGGGATCATAACCATGAAAGAGGAGTTGAATCAGTTCACAAAGAATCAGGTTTGGGAACCGGTAGATAGACATAGGCATCAAGGTGTGATTGGTACCAAGTGGGTCTTCAAGAACAAGAAGGATGAGAATGGTGTTGTTGTAAGGAACAAGGCTAGACTGGTGGCAAAAGGGTATTGTCAGTCTGAAGGAATAGACTATGATGAGACTTTTGCTCCAGTGGCTAGGTTGGAAGCTATCAGGTTGTTCCTTGCTTATGCAACATACAAGAAGTTTAAAGTGTATCAAATGGACGTCAAAAGTACCTTCCTGAATGGTGTACTCAATGAAGAGGTATATATTGAACAACCTCCCGGGTTTGAGGTTGGAGATAGAGTATACCATTTGAAGAAAGCACTCTATGGACTTAAGCAAGCACCAAGAGCTTGGTATGATACCCTCTCTCAGTTCTTGATAGACCATGGGTTCAAGAAGGGAACCGTGGATAGGACTCTGTTCAGGATCACTGAAGGTGATGATATTCTCTTAGTCCAGATTTATGTGGATGACATAATATTTGAATCACCAAATCATCAGCTCTGTGAGAAATTCTCTAAGTTGATGACTGATAAATTTGAGATGTCAATGATGGGAGAGATGAACTGTTAGGATAAAAATTTGTTAGTTTTGATGAGTTAAAACAAACCAGAAGATGTAATAGGACCATCTGGACCTGTTAGCCAGATGATGATCTAGGTTAGGACTTAGTCTAAGGGAAACTGCCAGACCAGAAGACCTCACCAGAAGAGTCACCAGAGGACTTCAGCAGAAGAGATCAAGACCAGAGGCAGAGGATCTTCCCCAGACCAGACGAGTCCGGACCAGACGAGTCTGGTGGAACAAAAGATGCTCAGTTTGATCCTCTTATTCTACTGAGTATTCTGGTTGTTCACCAGATAAGGACCAGAAGACACCGAGGTTGCCTGGTGTCTGGTCCTGCCTTCTCTGGAGAGAATCAGAGTTAGGCAATTGGAAGCATTGACCGTTGGTGATTCAAATCAAGTCAAACAAGATTGGATTGAGAAGATATGAAGACTATCAATCAAGATCTCACCAACCCAATCAATCAATTAGGGAATTGATTGATTGAAGCTTCCATATATAGAGGATCTGATCGGATTAGCCTCCCAACGGCTATGTCCCTAATCCCCTCTATATATACTTGAGTGCAGATCAAGAAAAAGCTCTAGAAGTATTCACGCGCATATAGCCATACTAAGCTTGTGATCACTACGCATATTGCACTCACACTTTGTTCTTAATTACTTATCTACTCGTAAGGAGTTTATACACTCAACCTGTTCATCTTGTTAAGATAAGGTTGGAGTGAGTTTATCTTTAGATCGAAGTTAGATCTAAAGAGTTTGTAAGAAGGTGCTGGTACTTCAGAAATTCCAGTGAGTAAGTTTGTGAGTTGGTTGTTAGTGAGACCCCTTGGTGATAAGGGAGAGTGGACGTAGGATATCTATCCGAACCACTATATATCTTGTGTCTTTTATCGCTTTATTTTAAATATTGTTTTATTGATCTCTTATAAAAGATTTTGGAAAGACATTACTACATAAGCTTCCGCAATTAATCTATCGAGTGGGACCAACAAGTGGTATCAGAGCAGTGTGTCCACGACCACTGCTTTGAAAAGCTTTTGGTGGTCACCGGGCAGATCCATTGCTCTTTAGTGTTTTTATTCAAGTTCTTGTTATTTCCCTAAATTTCTTATCAATATGTCTTCGAAATCTTCTTATAAGAGTCGCAAACTGCCAGAATTCTCGTTCGAGGATTATAGCCACTGGAGCTTCATGATGAGTAATCATCTTGGAGCTATTCACCACCGCATGTTAGATGTGGTTGAAAGTGGCCCCATTAAATTTTATTGGACTCCTATTGATAGTGGCAGGTCTGAGTCCAGAGAAGAAACTAGCGATGCTGCAGAGGATAGAGTTCCCAGACAACGAATCCTCAAAAAGAAAGACGAACTTGACAACGATGAGAGAAAGCTACACAACCTGGACCAGGTGGCGAGGACTGAGATTATTAACACTCTTACTAAAGAAGTTATTGAAAAGGTCAGGACGTGCACCACTGCAAAAGAGATGTGGGACAAGTTAGCTTTGCTCTGTGAAGGAACAGAGAAGATTAAAGATAACAAGCTCCAAGCTGTTCAACACTCTTTTGACACATTTAAGATGAAACCAGACGAGACCATTGACCAGCTGGACATGCGTCTCACGAATCTCTTGAACAAGGCTAGTGCCTTAGGTAAGACCTATTCTGAAAAAGAGATTAATAGTAAAATATTACGTTCACTAACAAGCAGGTGGAGAATTAAAGTCACTGTGATCAAGGACAACAAGGATCTCAACACTCTGGATCACCATCTTCTGTTGTCTGATCTCAAGGCTTACGAATATGATCTTCAAGAGGAGGATCAAACAGAAGAGGTTTCCTCTTCTGGCCAGAAAGGAGTTGCATTCTCTTCAACTCTCAAATCTGATGCCATGCCAAAGGAGTCTACTGCAGATGACTTGAGCCTCAAGGAGCAGGTAGCACTTCTAACTCATAAATTAGACAAAATGAGTTCAAAATATGGCAGGTACAAGAGGCATTGGAAGGAGTCTACCAGAAACAGGAAGAGTTCTTTCAAGCCTGCAGAGAAGGAGAAAACATCTGGAGACTCAAGGGAGACCAGATTCAGAACTCCAGAGAGGAGGAGAGATGACAACCCTGGCAGCTCTGGGAGATCAGATCATCAGAGGAGGGATGGTAGCTCTGGCAGACCTGACTACCAGAGGAGAGAAAGTAGCCCTGCCAGATCAGACTACAACCAGAGGAGGAGAGAGCCAAGTCCTAGTCCTAGAGGAGACAATGCCTGCTACACATGCAACAAGACTGGTCACTACAGTTATGATTGTCCTCAGCTTACTCCTAGGGAAAGAGAAGAGAAAAGAATCAAGAGAGATAGGAGATATGCAGATAAGAGAGCACTGCTGGCAGAAGCAGAGGAGGAGGATACTAGTTCCAGTTCTTCTTCTTCTGACTTTGGATCAGATGATGATGTGTGTCTCATGGCAGACATCACTGAGGTAAATGAAACTACTCTTGTTTTATCTAATTCCAAATGTACTGAATCCTCTAATTCATCTGGTAACTCCAGAGAGTCTGATATGCAACAAATGCTATCAGATCTCCAAAATTGTGTCCAACTCTGTCAAAAACTTGAGAAAGAGAATGGTAGGCTCAGAGCAGAAGTTCAATCTCTCTCTCATGAGCACAAATCCACCAGAGAACTCATGAAAGATCATTCTAAAGAAGTCTCTGCACTTCAGGATAAGATCACAGAAAGAGATACTCTGGTAGATCAACTCATGAAAGAAAGGAATTCTCAAGAGGATGAGATCACTGAACTCAGAGCCAAATACCAAACTCTTATCAAGGGAAAACAAGTTGTCCACAACATAGAGGAGATACCTATGCCCAGAGAAGCTCCTAAGATACCATCTGTTGTATCTATAATATCAGAGTTTTCTCAGCGCATTTGTGATAAGAGTGGTTTAGGATATTCTGGAATTACCACTAAAACTCACAAGTACTTTTATAACAAAGACAAGTCTGTAAGAGCTGGTAAAGTGGTAGAAATCTGGAATGATAAAGACTTAACTGGTAATGGTTACAAGGTGGTTCACAATCCTGATTGGAAAAGGAATCACTCTGTTAATCACTTAACTAATGGTCCAGAAGAGTTGACTACTCTGGAAGAGAAGATGCTTGAGAATAAGTGTCAAAAAGGGGAACCATTAAAGATTAATGGTTCTGTGAACAATGAGTCACAAGGAGTAGGAATTACTCAAATTGGAGGACCCCAGAGAAATCCTCAAAGGGAACCTAAACAGATTAGGGGACCTCAAAGGAAACACTCAAAAAGGGGGAATACCAATCAGAGTAATAACTACCAGAGAAGGAACAATGTTCAACAGAACCAGGTACCCCAGAGACAATTTTCTCAGAAAAATCAATTCCAGAATAGGTATACTCAAAGGAACAATAATCACCAGAACAGGTCTAATTATCAGAACCAGAGGAGGTCTTCCAGACCCATCTATAGAAAACCAACTGATCTGGGAAGTTATGACACCAGAGATGGTTCTTCTAGGATGTACCCTTATAACCAGACCTTTAAGACCATGTCTTTGAGGCAGGCCATTCCAAAGGCCAGATTTGAGAAAAGGTACACCAGACCTGTTTATAGGAAAGGTGTCCTTATCAGACCAGTAGCTCAATATGTCATAGTAAGAGGACATGTACTGGTAGATAGATTTGGAAGGAAGATAAGATCTCCTCATCCATCAAGAGATGATCTTTATCTATGGATTCCTACAAAACCTGCAACTAACCAATCAGGACCCAGCACTAGTAGGGGACCTAATTAATCTCTCTGCAGGTAGATAAGAGTCCATTGGAGAAAGGATTTTCAAGCAACCATGTCTGGTACATTGATAGTGGATGTTCCAAGCACATGACATTCCAGAAGGATAATCTCCAAGATTTCAAGCCATTGAATGGACCAAGAGTGATGTTTGGTGACAACAACTATGGAGTCACCAGAGGAGTTGGAAAGTTGACCTTCAATGGAGTATCTGTAGATGAAGTCTACTACGTCGAAGGACTCAAGCATAATCTGCTTTCAGTGTCCCAATTCTGTGACAAGGGATACTCAGTGAAGTTTTCTAGTGATTCATGCACTGTTTTCTCTTCTGATTATAATGATATCTTGCTAATAGGCTTGAGGAAGGGTAACATTTATCTTGCAGATTTTAGCAGTTGCCCAAGGAATGCTTGCCTGGTTGCTAAAGGATCTGCAGAGAACAGCTGGATTTGGCACAAGAGATTGTGTCATCTTAACTTCAAAACATTGAACAAGATTGCTAGAAAGGGTCTCATTCGAGGTCTTCCGAATGAAGTGTTTAAGAAGGATCAGGTTTGTGGGTCATGCCAGAAGGGTAAACAACCCAAGACTTCCTTTAAGGATGTCCAGAGCACAACCACAACCAGAGTACTTCAACTACTTCACATGGACCTGTTTGGACCTGTTTCTCCTCTTAGTTTCAGTGGAAGGAAGTACACCTTAGTTATAGTTGATGACTTTTCAAGATACACTTGGGTAGTGTTCTTGTTTAAGAAAAATGAAACTATAACTAAGCTGCCAGAGTTCTTCAAGCAGATTCAGAATGAGCAGAACCAGAGCATTGTGAGGATCAGGAGTGACAAAGGAACAGAGTTTTTGAATTCACATATTGCAGATTATTGCAAGGATCATGGGATTTTTCATGAGACATCTGCTGCCAGAACACCTCAACAAAATGGAGTTGCAGAAAGGAGGAATAGGACTCTCAAAGAAGCTGCAAGAACACTTCTGGCAGAGTACAACACTCCACAGAGATTTTGGGCAGAGGCCATCAATACAGCTTGTTACACTCAGAACAGGTGCCTGATTGCCCAGAGACACAATAAGACCCCATATGAGGTATGGAAAGGTAAAACCCCATCTGTTTCATATTTTCATGTTTTTGGATGTAAGTGTTTCATCCATGACAATGGGAAATCTAAATTAAGAACCTTTGATGCTAAAGTGGCTGATGGAATATTTTTGGGATATTCCAGCACCAGTAAAGCTTTTAGAGTTTTTAATAAGAATTCACTTTGTGTGGAGGAAACACCTCATGTTGTTTTTGATGAATCTACTTTTGAGTGCAAGGTGGATCCTAAGTCTTCTGATGAGACCCAGAATCAGGCTACACTCAGAGTTATCAAGGTCAATCCACCTATTCTTGATTCAGATTCAGATTCAGATGAGGACCCATCTCCTGGTTCTCTGAAGCAGCAGCCTTCACAAGGAGCAGAACCAGAAGAGGTTGGAACTCCTGTAGGGGGAAGCTCTTCTGCAGGTGGTAATAATCACCAAGGTACTGCAGAAGATGATCACCCAGGCAAGACCACGGGAAGGAGGACCCTGGTTGATCACCCCAATGACCTGATCTTAGGAGATCTAACTAAGGGTGTCCAGACTAGGAGAACTATTAACTTAGCTGCCTTATTCAGTTGCTATGTGTCCTTGATTGAGCCCAAGAACATCAAGGAGGCACTGAAAGATTCAAATTGGATTGTGGCTATGCAGGAGGAATTGAATCAATTCACCAGACAGGATGTTTGGGAGTTGGTAGACAGACCAAGACATCAAAAGGTGATAGGCACTAAGTGGGTTTTCAAAAATAAGAAAGATGAGAATGATGTCATTACTAGGAACAAGGCAAGGCTAGTGGCCCAGGGCTATTCTCAGTCTGAAGGAATAGACTATGATGAGACTTTTGCTCCTGTTGCCAGACTAGAAGCTATCAGGTTGTTCTTAGCATATGCTGCTCACATGAAGTTCAAAGTATACCAGATGGATGTGAAATCTGCCTTTCTTAATGGGATTCTCATTGAGGAAGTGTATGTTGAACAACCTCCTGGTTTTGAACAAGGTGACAAGGTGTTTAAGCTTAAGAAAGCTCTTTATGGGCTGAAGCAGGCACCCAGAGCGTGGTATGACACTCTATCTCAATTTCTTCTGGACAATGGTTTTACTAAAGGTAAGATTGATAGGACCTTGTTTAGGAAAGAAGAAGGAAAGGACATCCTTCTGGTCCAAATATATGTTGATGACATCATATTTGGATCCCCTAACAAGAAGCTGTGTGAGAAGTTTGGTGAACTCATGCAGGGACAGTTTGAGATGTCCATGATGGGAGAATTAAATTACTTCTTGGGTTTGCAGGTTAAGCAATCAGAGAAAGGAATTTTTATTAATCAAGCTAAGTACACCAGAAACATGTTAGAGAAATTTGGAATAGGATCTAGCAGAGCAGCCAAGATCCCTATGATGACAAATTTCAACATGGATCCAGATGAGTCTGGAGAGAGTGTGGACCAGACTCAGTACAGAGCACTTATTGGTTCTCTTTTGTATCTGACTGCAAGCAGACCAGATATTACTTTTGCTGTAGGAGTTTGTGCCAGATTTCAAGCTAACCCCAAGAAGAGTCACTTGGAAGCAGCTAAGAAAATATTGAAATATCTCAAGGGAACTGTGAATTTAGGATTATGGTACCCTGCAGATGACAATTTAGAATTAAGTGGTTATTCAGATTCAGACTATGGTGGGTGCAGAATAGATAGGAAATCTACAAGTGGTACATGCCAATTTTTAGGGAACAAATTGGTATCCTGGTTTTCCAAGAAGCAGACTTCAGTTGCTACATCAACAACAGAAGCAGAGTACATGGCTGCAGGGAGTTGTTGTTCTCAACTTCTTTGGATTAGTCAACAGCTTAGGGATTACCAGATTAGAGCTAAGGATATTCCTATTTTCTGTGATAGTAATAGTGCCATTGCAATCACCCAGAATCCAGTTCTTCATACCAGATGCAAACATGTTGATATAAGGCATCATTTTATCAGAGATCATGTTGAGAAGGGAGATATAAGGATGGCAAAGATTGCAACAGAGAGGCAGAGAGCAGATATTTTAACCAAGCCTTTGGCGGAGACCAGATTCAGAGAGTTAGCCTTTGAGTTAGGATTGTTGGATCCAGAGACAGATTTGATTTAGGGGGAACATCAGAGAAGTATCCTTACTTTATTAATTCTCTTCATAAATTTTCTTTATACTAACATACCTGCAGATTAGATATATCAGAGAGGGTATACTTCCAGATGAGGTATACACCAGGTGACACTAATCCCAGATGAGGTGCTGAGTCAGAGATATGTCCTAAGTCTTTATTGACCAGGACCAGATAAGTTCCATCAGAGGAGAAGTTTCACCAGACTAGTTGTGGTATCATCTGGTTACAATATCAGGTGACAGGTATGTCTTTTCTACTCTGGCCTCTGATCATTGGGAGATACTTTTCAAATTAATAAGTACACTCAAAACCTTTCAACTTCGGAGTGTATTTAAGACTAGGGTATAGGGCCTAGGCAATCATTTCGCTTTTTCTCTTGACTGCCACAAAACCCCTTTATACCCAGTCCCAATGACTATGCCAACGCACCAGATTAAATCTGTATTTCGCCTTTCATCATGGCCATCGGATTTAATCACTGTGCAAAATGTCAATCAATTCTAAAATTGATTTTGTTTCCTAAATTGAATTTGAAACAACACGCGTTCACTCTTCATTTAATTTTCAAGCCACGCGTATTACTCTATTTAAATCACTTTTGTTTTCAATCTGTCCTTTCACGTTTTCATACTATTCAAACCCTAACCTCTCTCTGCGAAGCATTTTTTTTCTCTCTCTCTCTCTCACAGTTATGGCACCCAAGTGCAATTTTGATCCAGACTATGTCTGCAAGAAACTCAAGTCAGAAATGGTGGTGGACTTCTATTCCACTAAGAATCCGGCCGCTTTGGAGATTTTGGAACTCCTCCGACGTTCTGGGCTGGAGGAGTTGATCTCAAAGGTTCCCAAGGATCTGCGTACCTTGGATGGATATGCTGCACAGTTTCTTATCCGGATGAAGATCCACGACGACTATTTCTCTTCAAAGATTGATTCAGAGGATCTTGTTTTCTCTAAGGCAGACTTCTGTGGTCTTTTTGGTAATCTTTCTGCGGAAGGAGTGGACCCTCTGAAGTACAAAGAAGGAGAGGCGTTGGAATCCTTCAAGATGTTTGCCAGAAATTCATGCCAGAATATTACCAAGGGCTTCTTGGACAAGCATCTTAGGCAGAAGTATAAAGTGTTATTTGACATTGTGGTGAAGATTCTCATGTGTGAGAGCCATAGCACAGATGCCATCTTCGCTGGCAGGCTCTGTGTTATGAGGGCCATTCTGGATGGTGTTCAATGTAACTGGGCTGAGTTCTTCTGGGGGGTGCTGAGGAAGAACAAGGTGAAAATACAGAAGGAAGAATGCCCCCAGTTGCCAGGAGAGCAACAATTTGTGTTCAATGCTAATGTTTCATTGGGCACAAAACTCACTCTAATTCTAGATTCGATTCTTCCAGAGAAGAATTGGAGACAATCCTGGTGTAAGGGCTTTCATAAGTCCAAGATTATGTTCTCCAAGGATGGTCCTCTCCATGGCCATCCTGACTCTGATGGAGAGCAAGCCATCCCTGCCCCTCCTATTCAATCGATTCCCTCTCCTCCTAAGGGGCAGAGAAGGCAGCAGCAGCAGAAGTCACAGAAGAAAGCTGCTGGAGCAACTGGTTCTTCAGCCGTTGCCTTTTCTGGTTCCTCAGAGGAGGACCAGATTCCCCTTCTTGATGTGCTTAAGAAGAAGGCTGATGATGATAAAGCTGTTAAGAAGGCTGGAGCAGCCAAGAGGAAGCAGCCAGACGAGGCCAGGAGAGGTTCTGCTAAGAAGAGGAGGACTAGCAGAAAGGCAAAGAAAACCCTTCTGGTGGATGAGCCTTCAGAAGAGGAAGAGGAAGAAGATGAAGTGCCTCTTGTGAGGAAATCCAAGGCCAAGAGAGCCCTTCTTCAAGATTCAGACTCTGGATCTGATCTTGGAGAGGCCTTGGAGAAGGCCATTGAGGATGCCACCCAGATGATGGAGGATGCTCCAGAGCTTGTTTTGCCTGCTGGTGTTGACCCAGCAGAGGTAAACCCTTCCTTTCCCTCTTCCTCCCCCATAAATCTTGTTTCCCCTTCTACCTCTCCCCCAGATAACATTCCCCAAACCCCATCTGCCTCTGGTAACCCCATTCTTCCACCAGAGCAGACTATCCCAGATACCCCCATCTTTACTTCCTCTACCATTCCTACACAAACACCTTCTCCCCCAAATTTCCAAACACATATCCCCACTAACCCCTCTCCCCCACCTTCTGTATCAGAGGTACCCTCAACCTCCTCCGGTGCAGAAGCCCCCCCTTCAAACACTTCCACTTTCCAAATCCCCCATACACATTCTGTACCAGATATCCCTTCCTCTTCTGGTGCAGAGCAACCAATCCCCACCACCTCTACTTCACAAAATCCAAACCCTCCCCAAACCCATACAGACCAGGACCCAACCATTTCTATGGCTCTGGGATTCGTTGGTCCTCCCCCCTCTCCAACCTGTTTATCCAGCGATGATAGTGAAGATGAGGAAGCTTCACTTGAGCCTGCTGACTTAGCCCCTTCCTCCTCTGCCTCTGGGCCCAAACCCTTCACTTTCTCATCTGCAGAAATGGGTCCCATTAGGCAGAGTATGAGTGTAAGTGCTCAGCTCTGGCTAAGAGAGCATTTTCCAGTTCTTCTGGAGCACTTACCACTTCTGGCAGAGCTTACTGATGCCAAGGTCTGGAGCAAGGCCAGACTTGAAGATGTGGAGGACCTGGTGCTTTTGCTTGAGGAAATGGGTGCCTCCAACTTCACTGCCTGGGAGATTGAGCTGAAGCAGAAGATGAACATTCAGAACCCAGCAGAGCTGGAGACTCCTGGTGCAGCCAAAGTCTTGATTCGCACCTTGCTCATCCAAAGAGGAGTCATGCTCACTCCAGAGGGCCCCACTTACAAGTTTGGTCCTCACTTTGTCTTCCCTCCAGAGCTTTATTCAGACGAGGAGGACTTTGAGATGTCTCCTGCTGTGCTCCAGAAGATGAAGGCTTTCTTCAACGAGCAGATCATGCAGATAGGGCGCTTTTCCAAAGCACTCCAACATATGGCCCCTGCTATGATTGAACATCAGATTAAGCAAGAGAGGAGAATCTTCATGAAGCAGCTCCAGTCCTCTCTGGCAGAGGTTAAAGCTTCGTTCAAGGCTAATGGCTTGTTTGTCAAGCTAGATGTTATGCACAGCCAGAAGCAGCTCCAGGAACATGTGATGGAGCAGATGAGGCCAGTTTCTGTACTCAAGGTGGAAATGGCCAGCCAGATGATTCAGACTGCTAGACTGAAGGACTCCCTCCAGGAGATGTTGGAGAAGCAAGAGAGACTTGTTGCAGAGTCTAAGGCCTACCTGGAGGAGGCCAAGCAGCTTCGTGATCTTCACTCTTCCTCCAATACTGCCTTGCCTGATCTCATAAGGCGGGTAGTGGAGCCCCTCCTTGATGAAGTTAAAAAGGGGGAAGAGAAGGCCAGAACTGATCTGGCGAAGACCACCAATGAGACTCTGTTTAGCCATGGAGCTCGTCTGGACCTGTTGGAGAACACTTTGGCCCAGGCTGAGTTGCAGAAGAAGAAGAAAGAAGAGTTGAAATCTCTATCTATGGCTAAACAACTTGCTGCAGAAGAAGAGTCATCTGAAGCTGAGCAGGATCCTTCTACCATTCCTGGTCCTGCTAAGAGGAAGATTAGAAAAGTAAAGAAGAGTTTCCTTGAATCTGTTGTCGAAGAAGCAGAGAAGAGATACAAGGAAGAGACTCCAGAGGAGAGGCAAGCCAGAATCAGGAAGAACATAGATGAAGAGCAGAGGCTCATATATGTTAGGAGACATAACAAGAAGGCCAGAGAAGCTGGTATTCCTTCTGGTGCAGGTGGCTCAGGTCAGAAGAGGAAAGCTCCTGTGGAGGTTATGAACATCTTGCCACTAAGGACAGAAGGGTCTTTTGACTCTACTGTGCCTTATCCTCTGATTGAGAGATGGAGAGAAGCCAAGACCCTCTGGTTCATTCAGCATTATATCCAGAGGCCAGCACCAGAAGATGATGAGCTAATCAACAGAACCTTCCATTCTTGGATGCAAGCCTATGATGCAGACTTGTACAAGCAGCTGATGGATTCAACCATTGAGTTCAACCTGGAGGTGACTGCTCCTGAATTTACTTATCTTAACACTCCCATGATTGGGAACCAGGTGGATTGGGCAGAACTGAAGAAGCTTTACAAGACCAAGGTGTTGGTGAATTTCACCCCAACATCTTCTGCAGAGTTGAAGGCCGTCCAGGATAGGTTCCTTGACTGGTTTCTTGTCCCTAAAGAGAACAGAAGATATGCCTAGAATAGGACAATGAACTTCAATGTAATCTGTAATTATTTTGTCCTCTGATTATTAATGAAAAATACATATCTTCTCTGTTCTAAAGACAACTCCTTGTTGTCTTATTATTTTGCCTGATGAGATCTATTCTAAGGTCTCATCCCTTTATTGTTTTCTTGCTTAAAGTTTTACTTTTGATCAGTTCTGGTAGTGTTTTAACTCCATCAAAAAGGGGGAAATTGTTAGGATAAAAATTTGTTAGTTTTGATGAGTTAAAACAAACCAGAAGATGTAATAGGACCATCTGGACCTGTTAGCCAGATGATGATCTAGGTTAGGACTTAGTCTAAGGGAAACTGCCAGACCAGAAGACCTCACCAGAAGAGTCACCAGAGGACTTCAGCAGAAGAGATCAAGACCAGAGGCAGAGGATCTTCCCCAGACCAGACGAGTCCGGACCAGACGAGTCTGGTGGAACAAAAGATGCTCAGTTTGATCCTCTTATTCTACTGAGTATTCTGGTTGTTCACCAGATAAGGACCAGAAGACACCGAGGTTGCCTGGTGTCTGGTCCTGCCTTCTCTGGAGAGAATCAGAGTTAGGCAATTGGAAGCATTGACCGTTGGTGATTCAAATCAAGTCAAACAAGATTGGATTGAGAAGATATGAAGACTATCAATCAAGATCTCACCAACCCAATCAATCAATTAGGGAATTGATTGATTGAAGCTTCCATATATAGAGGATCTGATCGGATTAGCCTCCCAACGGCTATGTCCCTAATCCCCTCTATATATACTTGAGTGCAGATCAAGAAAAAGCTCTAGAAGTATTCACGCGCATATAGCCATACTAAGCTTGTGATCACTACGCATATTGCACTCACACTTTATTCTTAATTACTTATCTACTCGTAAGGAGTTTATACACTCAACCTGTTCATCTTGTTAAGATAAGGTTGGAGTGAGTTTATCTTTAGATCGAAGTTAGATCTAAAGAGTTTGTAAGAAGGTGCTGGTACTTTAGAAATTCCAGTGAGTAAGTTTGTGAGTTGGTTGTTAGTGAGACCCCTTGGTGATAAGGGAGAGTGGACGTAGGATATCTATCCGAACCACTATATATCTTGTGTCTTTTATCGCTTTATTTTAAATATTGTTTTATTGATCTCTTATAAAAGATTTTGGAAAGACATTACTACATAAGCTTCCGCAATTAATCTATCGAGTGGGACCAACATGAACTTCTTTTTAGGATTGCAGGTCAAGCAGACAGATCAAGGTATCTTCATTAATCAGGCCAAGTATACAAGAGACTTGATTCATAAGTTTGATGTTCAGAATAGCAATCCAGCCAGGATCCCTATGAACACAAATTGGAAGATGGATCCTGACACTGAAGGGACTTCAGTGAATCAGACTGAGTACCAAGGGCTGATTAGTTCTTTGTTGTACCTAACTGCAAGTAGACCTGACATTACGTTTGCAGTTGGTGTGTGTGCTAGGTATCAGTCTAATCCCAAAAAGAGTCATTTGGAGGCTGCCAAGAGGATACTTAAGTATTTGAAAAGGACAGTCAATATGAGACTATGGTATCCTTCAGATGACAACTTGGAACTGACAGGTTATTCAGATGCAGATTATGGAGGTTGTAGGATTGATAGGAAATCAACCTCAGGGACATGTCAGTTTTTGGGAAGTAGGTTGATCTCGTGGTTTAGTAAGAAGCAGAATTCAGTGGCGACATCCACAACTGAGGCTGAGTATATGGCTGCAGGTAGTTGTTGTGCTCAGATTTTATGGTTGAGGCAACAATTGAGAGACTACCAAGTATTTGCTAATGAGGTTCCAATCTATTGTGACAACAATTGTACGATAGCAATTACTTAGAACCCAGTGCTTCACACAAGGTGCAAGCATGTGGATATTAGGCATCACTTCATTCGAGATCATGTGGAGAAGAAGGATATTAGGATGGAGAAAATTCACACTGACAGGCAGAGAGCTGACATCTTGACTAAGCCTTTGGCTGAAGCAAGATGTATGGAACTGTCAGTAGAATTAGGACTCTTAGATCCGGGGGAGCAGTCAGTGTAGGGTTTTAGGGGGAACTCAGACAGACTCTACTCAGCGAGGTATCAGGGTGCTACAATGTCTCCCTGACAGGTATGAGTTCTATCCTGACTATTGTGAATTCCAAGCATCTCCCTGAGTCCTTCGTCCTGAAAATCTTTATTAAATGCATTCCATTTTCATTAAAAGTGCGCCTTTTCATATTTAAACCCACGCGCAATGGAGCATTTAATGCTTCAGGTACTTTTTCATATACGCGTCCATTTTATACGGAATATGACTGACATGGTAATTGATAGATGCTGAGATTAATCCTGGCCCTTAATTTCAAACCCTTTCGAATTCAGGAATTAACCTCAACCCCACGTCTGAGCAACTGACTTAGTTTAATCAATC